>OY759251.1:3331314-3931314 GCA_963662185.1 Eilema griseolum
ACCTCTGCCTACCCCTTCGGGGATATAGGCGTGAGTTTATATTATGTGTTATGTGATGTCAAAAAGATCAAAATAAGTTTGATAGCCGGTGATATTCATTAATTTTCTTTAGGTTTTTGATGGCATTTGCAAATAATGGATGCCATAGGTCTTTTTTTTTTTTTTTTTTTTTTACGTGCGCAAAATCCCCACGGATACCTCCCCACCGGAGCCGGTGGAGGAGGTTATGTCGGACACGAACCGACACAAGTCAACGAATTCACCAGCGTCGTTCTGCATGTTGTATGTCTGAAACACAAGTTTAACGTCACTATAAACGATGTTTCTACTTAAATTCGCGAATAATGATAAAAATACAACAGTATTCACCTATAAAGCACACTGATCACAGAAATGACAGAAGCACCTTGCGTTTACCTTCTCGCGATCTCCACTCTAGGACTCGTTTGCTCCAACGACTATCGGTCCTTCGACAAACGTGACCAGCCCACTGACACTTCAGCTCGCTTATCCTGTGACCTGTGTCGCTTTCATATATCATTACATAAACTCACGCCTATATCTCCGAAGGGGTAGGCAGAGGTGCTAGCACCCACATTTCGCCAGTTTATGTTTAGGTCCCAATGTAATAGGTGGCGAGACTATTGCCATTAACCGGGCACTTATATGGTCTAACAAATAACTGGCAGCAAATAAATAAAAATAGAATAAAGTAGATTACAGAGTTGTTCGAAATTTAAAAATAAATTTAAATAAGTAATGATTTTCGAATATGGAGGGAAAACTTTTAAAAGTGTTTGATTGTGCAGTTTCTCTGAGGCACAATATGCATTATGCAATCTCAATCTGTCACTCAATACCCATGTACCTACTTACATATGTGTATATATATTCACGCCTGTAAATCCCTGAAGGCAAAGGTAGGTACTTAATTGCTTGATCCTCATAACAGAATATGCGCCTATTACTGTTAACTAGCTACTTTTTAGACTCCGTACTGCTTTTCAGAATGAACTACCGGTGATTATCTATTACCGTAAAGGGAATCTACTATTGGTAGATGCAGCGAACTCATCTATGGTAGCAAAAACTTTTTTTGGTTTCATACAAAAAATTTATTTGCTATTTTCAAGATCAAGCAAGCGCTGGGATTTTATAAAAGGAAAATTAAAACTTACTATAAAACCTTTATCAGACACAAGATGGGAAAGTAGAGTCGAAACTCTCATAACCCATTTTATTTTCAGTCTTGTTCGTGCGATTTTTAATTACATACATACATATAATCATGCCTTTATACCCGGAATATTTTTAATTAATACCACGGCTATAATAACCTCGTGTTGTGTTTCCGGTGACTGGACCTTCTGCTGACTTCGCGCCCGAATGAATACACACAGTTACTGACTGTGGAAGCACCACTTGGTACTTCGGACCACAGCCTCGTTCGGGCGCAAGTGACTCTCACGCGGCCTGTCGCGGTTACCTCAATGGCGGCATGTCTGGCACTACAAGTCGGCAGACTGGGATGTACTGCGAGAATACTTCAACATTTCTTGAATGTCCGCTGTGACGGCGATCGGCTTCTCTCGGAACCGGAACATAATCCCCTGTAGTGACATCAACAGGTCCGGTCCCTCAAGCAGGTGATCATTGAGACTGACACCCCGGCTCTTTGCTGAACTCACCAATCAGTTTCGACGCCTCGGAGGAAGTAACCCAAGTGCATGGACAGTAAGACGTCGGCTTGCTGAATCTAACTTAAAACCCCTTAGACCTGCAAACGGCCCTAAACTGGAGCGTGGGCATCGTATTTCGAGACTAAGTTATGCCCAGAGCCACGTAAATTGGAGTGTGGGTATTAAATTCACCTCTGCCTAACCCTCCGGGGATAAAGGCGTGAATATATGTATGTATGTTTTTTGCTAGTCTTATCCAAATATACATTTAAACTGAAAATTTCACATTTAGGACGTGATTATTGATCACAAAATATTGTACACCCCTAAATCACGACGTCACGTGCTTTTTTTATATTGGACACGTCAATTTTCCCTTTCGCCCCAGTTGTCCATGGGTCATTTACGGTTTAAGATGGTCCTCTCAGGTGTGGGAAGCACGGCATCTTTCGCTCCTTATCTGCTCTCCACTATGTCCTCTGCTAGTCAAAGGGATCAAAAATGCTAATTAAATCAAACTGTTTGATCGCGTTCATGATATTTTTGCTATTACTTTCGAATTTTAATACTATAATACTGTCTCTGAAGAAGTATAAGTTATTAACTGTATAAACTAATTAATGTATCATTAACTATTTTTGCGATGTAATAAATAGCATACTTAAATTTTTATCTAGAGCGCGGGCAGCAGGCGCAGCGTGAACACGGTGACGGGCGTCCACAGGAACCACAGCGCGTCCGACCAGGGCACCTTGTCGCGCGCGTCGCCCGCGCGGTGCACCGTCGCGTGCGTGAACGGACGCTCCACGCCCGGGCGAAGAGTGGGCCCAACACAAAGCGACTGTTGAGTCCGAAAAAGCTAGAATTCTATACAAAAATCGTTGAAACCTACGATCGGATTTGCGCACTTCAAGGCACAAAAACATTTGTCGAATATCTGCAGAGAGTGCAACAGCGAATAAGCGAAAATTTACAATTATGTCAAATAAATTACCTTGAAGATTTTGACCACAATACAAAATGTCATTAACACAATGAATGGGATTTTCTTAGCAGTGAATACACACACTTGTGTCTTAGTGGGGTTGAATTGGACTAGGTTTAGCCGTCCCCAATCGGATACTCCAGAGAACGTAGTCTCGATTTCGAACACAAGTTGTTCGCGACACTCTAACACCTTGGACTTGTCCACACTCGTGTATTGTCCATATGCATAATGAAATGTAACGTGTTGAACAGATAACCCACATTAGATTAGCATGTTTCTTTCTGGGTTAATGTAGGGGGCGTTAATTTGCTCGTATCAAGCATCAATTATATAAAATATTGAGATTGGTTTTTATATTTATATACATACATAATTACTAAGAATTTCATTTGTCAAATTAATACAAAATGTCAAAATTGAGTCCATGTACTAATCAAATAACCCGCCCCTAATCGCGCCCGGTGCAAAAGTGCATATTATAACAAATGCTGCGTTACTAGTTTTATACGTTCCGTCATGTTATTATTTTAGCCTGAGTTAGTTGTCATGTCAATTGTGTCTCTAATGACAGGCAAATCAAGACTGTCTTTAATTTTTTTTATTTGGTGTCAGTGGGCCAGCGGTTGATAAATAATGCTAATTTTAATAACATTACCCGAGATAGTGAGTGCAACACACACACACACACATAGCATGCTTAATTATAAACGATAGCATAATTTGAACCAAAACCGATTATTCTGTAATTTATTTTGTGAGCACAACATACTTATTGTGTTATAGTGGAATCCTGGTGACCAGTGATACAGGTAATTTATTACATCAAGTATGTTCTGAACCCAATTTTTACACCAGAACAGATCAAGCAGCTGGATTATAACACTAAAATGTTCAGAGCTATAGATGGCACCATGTACATGCCTGGGATTGTTGGTCTTAATAACATCAAGGCTAATGATTACTATTTCATTTTACGAACTATTGTAACGAAACCACCGGCACAGGTGACATTCAGGAAAATTGTAAGATCTCATAATAACTTCATCATCGGTCGATAATATCGCACGTGTTATTGCGATATTTTTTTTAACCCCCGACGCAAAAACGACGGGTTGTTATGTTTGACGTATCTGTGTGTGTGTCTGTCTGTGGCATCGTAGCTCCTGAACGGAGGAACCGATTCGGATTTAGTTTTCTTTGTTTGAGAGTTATATTAATCGGGAGTGTTCTTAGCTATGTTTGAAAAAAATTGGTCCAAGATGGCCGCCACTACAATATGACAGGCTACCGCGGTTTTGTTTTCAAATAATATATGAGAATCTGCTAGTCTTGTTAACATTTATAATCATCGCTCCGCTTCCCCACGAAGTTATTGTAACCGCAGTATTCTGTAGGGCGGAGGTACCTCCCCAGTCGGACTGCTCAATTGGGCGGAAAGACCGCCGTGTCCGACCTCTTCCTTATAAAAATCAAGTTTTCATTCGATAGCCCTCTACTTCATATAATTCAAAACGGGTGCCCAATATAGAATGCTTCAATTCAATGATTGGTGTAATGTGGGTGTTAATTTACCTCTGCCTAACCCTCTGGGGATAGAGGCGTGATTATATATATACATATATATTTATACAATTTCGAAATGATATTTTTTCTATCCTATCATAGCTGCCCGACATACGGCAATAGGCTCACCCACTATTACGTGGGACCGAATAAAATTATATTCACCTCTGCCTAACCCTCTGGGGATCCTACTCCACACTAGGTACAAATTATATATCCCCCCCCCTCTCGTCTGTCACGATTTACCCTTACAATATCCTTTACATTTACATGTTTGTATATTTTTTCAGAAATGTTCAAACTTCGGGAATATAGGTGTGAGTTTATGTTTTCATACCCAAATAAATAGACAGCTAATATTAAAAGCAAATTGAACACTGTAGAAATGAGAGGTCTGGGAAGTACTATCAGCTAGGGTGATGTTGATAGGGTAGAGAAAGGATTTAATTTTTTCGATATTTTCTTTTCGATGATCATTAATTTTGTTGTTAATGTTCAGTCGAATAGGACCAGCGGACCTACTATGATGATTATAAACATAAACGTCATGCTGCAAAATGTAACTTTGTAATCCTATTTAATTTCCAGTAAAACTTGACATCATTCATTTGACAATAATATTAATTTAATTTCATGACATTCTTAATTTGACATTAACCTCTAATACAATTGTTGTATACAATACGAGTATTAATAATTTATTTAAATTCAGAATTTTAATTCGATTCCAGATTTGACATTAGCTACTGTCATTTTGTGAAATAATGATCCCGGCGGTGAGTAGGGTAGCCAGAGGTCACTGGAGAGTTTTTGTGCTGTCAGTGGGAAGACAGAAGGCTTGTCCTGATTTTATGTCCTGCACTGAAGGCACATAAAATCTCTGTTCTTACAGGGTCGGCAGCACGGATGTGACTCCACTATAATATATCAATGTGAAAGTGTGTTTGTAGGTTTTTTTTATTTTATATAGGACACGTCAATTAGACGTCGCCTGATGGTAAACTGAAGTCAAAGTGTCAGAAAAGAGAGAAACACGGCCTTAATGGTGCGACAAAAGGAAGAGTTTTATACAGACTTTTATAGGTTTCATACAGACAAAGGTCTGACACTGACCTTCCACTGAGGGCAGTCGCTCCTTTAAAAGCCACATATGCCAAAAAAGAGAATAAGTAAGCGGATACCGGGCCTCAAGTCGGCTGCAACCACGATAGAATACCACGAAAATAGGGATCATATTATTTTTGCAATCATAAAAATTGGAACCCAAAACAATGAAACATGGTAAATATCCCGTTTATTCTGATACTGACATTTGGTAAAGTTATCAACTTCACTCGCTACGCTACGCAATCCTTGCAATCAAGTTTTAGTCGAGATAGAAAGTCGTCATGTGATAATGCCCTTACAGAGAAACGTCTACAACCATTGAATAAATCTGGTTAGATATCGTAGTTTCTTTCTGAGTTTTAACATGATAATTATATAACACTTTTCGCGATCAAATCATGGAACTTAATATTTTTTCCGACTCCGACATCCGAAAGATGCCATGCAGCACCCGTGCCTGGCTTGCAAGCGTCGAGAGATATGCGAGTATGGTAACTTCTAAAATAGTGAGGTTCCGCTTTTATAGGCATAATAGTTATAGCAGTGAACATTCAGCATAAAAGTTATGACACGTATGATTGTAATTTACTCTGCTAATCCCCAACAAAAGCAAAACCTTGATAAACAGTCGTAATGTTTTACTGTTGTTTTTACAACAGGTTTTATTGTTTAAGACGTCTGCTGTCATTTAATGTCTTGTCTGCGAACGACTATAACAAACACTTTCATTAGAAATGAACTTAATTGTTATTTACCTAACGACAGCAAATAAATTTAGAAAAATCTTGACAATGGGCGACAAGTTCATGTCATCTGTGGCTCCCCTGGCTTTCCCTGTGCCTGAAAAAGCCAGGCTATTGAAACAAGAGAAGAACTTGTGTTAATTTGATTTAACACACACAATTATACATGAACTCAAACACCCTCATACAATATACACATATACATATAAGCATACATCCACTCTCCCATACACACAGAGCCGTATCATTTCCAATATTTGTACAACCCAATCAAATGTGATGTTCTACGAGGTTTAAAATCATAAATGAATTATTAATAGCGGGATTGAAACCAGCTGAACTCAGTTTACCAAAACATTATGAATTATGCAAAACAACCGCTGCCTGCTAAGGATTCTATACGTTCACCTTTTTCATGAATGTGGCTCCAGTGTAGTTAGACCAAGTTCTTCCAGCCGCTGCTCGTATGTCTTGTGTCGTAGATTCCAGACCATTCTCGTGGCTCTTCTTTGCACTCTTTCCAGTAAATCGATGTCCTTGCGAAAGTATGGGCTCCATATTTGGAATGCATATTCCAACAAGGGACGAATGTAAGTTTTGTATATCCCGACAAACAAGATCTTGTCTATATGTGAGAACGCTTTTCTGATGGTGTACGTTATGGAATTAGCTCTTTTTGTGATTCCCAAGATATGCTCATCCCATTTGAGATTTTCTGTTATTGTAGATCTGCCTGAAATTTGGTCAAGGAATACATTATAGTAGGCATTAACACAAAGGCATATTATATCCCTGAAATATGACCCCTGACATAGTTGGGATACGAGAGCGCGACCAGATATCCACGCGGGCTAAGCTGCGGTTATAAACTAGTGACTAACACTAAATGATGGGCCATGGTAAGCCTACTCTAGTTTTATTATTCTTTTATTCGTAAGACTCGCCAATTTGACTTCACCTTGCCTGCTTAAGTAAGCGTAAGTAAGCTTAAGGCAAAATCTCAGGAAGGAGGATCATCATTATAGACACATAGCATGTAACAATGGTTTTGATCTTGCCGTGGTCGCTGACCTTCGAGTACATTCTCGATATTTACCTATTGTTTGTTTTTATTCAAAAGAGTGTGTAGGTACTCGTAGGTAGGTTGTGACTTTGTGTTGAAGATTCTCGATTTTTCTATGCCATTCGCCATTTTATGCCATTTTTTATTTCTTGAAGATTCGATTAATCGTCCGCGTATTTTTCCGTTAGTCGCCTCTTACGACACCCTTCGGATGAGATGGGGTGGTGATAGATACTTGTATTCTTTCTCCGTAACCACACGGAACTTCATACTACTTCATGTATCAACAACTTCATACTACAGAATTGTCTCCTGACATGATGCCGTGGATGGGTGACATGAGTGAAAATGGTCTCATTACCATGGATGCAATTAGGAAAATACGTCTACATGAAGATGATGATAATGATGACAGCATAAGTAGTTTCTTAACTAAAAATTCTTAAATGGACAGAAAACTGCGAAATGACTGAATTCTGGTAATTTGAGAGCACGGCTCGCGTCCGATACGATTTGTTACGATTGCGCATTCGACCTCAATGACCGGCTGATTTCAAATCGACGAGGAAAAACAATACAAAATTTCGTATTTTAATCGGTCGCCGTAACGAGGTCACATCGCGCGGTTCATGACAGCTCCAGCTCCTCGCCGTGATAGTGACAATGACACTTTATTATATGTAAATAGCAGATGGTAAAAATAAAACCGATTTCAAAAACTAATTAACAAAAATAACAGACATTTTAAAACGAAAAATTATCTGCGAGAAAAGGGTTGTTTTATTTTTAGGTGTAGATATTTTATGTGATTCTTTAATATAATGATAATATTACCATTTTTATTATAGGGGTAATTATAGACATACGTGAAATTTTTTATAGAACTTTATTAAGAAATAAAATAGGTAGTCAATCACTCGTGTACAAAACTGTATTCACTGTAATAACTGTATTCTACGAACTTAAACCGCAATATATTTTGATTGCGTTATCTTAGAAGTTTGATTTTTTATGTCCTTGCACCCGATACCGGTGAAGTACTATTTTTATATTTTAATTTATAAGTTTTTGAAATGAATAAAGAGGAATTCGACGGAAAATATGACAGTTGAAAAAAATTTACCAAAAAGAAGGTCTACCGCTTGATTCACATCTGTTATTTTAAAGAATGCAACCCAGTCTATGTCATTAATGGCCGTGCGAATAGCTTCGTAGTGCATTTTAGTCCGTGTGTAATTGTTTGTTATATTCGTACGAGCAGGGCTGCCAATAATAGATAACATAATAGGGAAGTGGTCTGTTACTAAGGAGAAGCTGTTTGTTAATTTCCTTTTTCAAGAGGTTTTCTATCTGGCTCACACTGTAAGAAAGACTTCAATTGTCTGTATCATCAAGATCAGATGCAAATTTCTTATCAAAACCATGAAAGGACTCTTATAGGAATTTTTTGTCTTATGCCATATGTGATTATTGATTCTGTATTAAAATGAAATATTAAAATTTACAAACATATCTATCTTGTGTTTATAATGCTTTCAGCAATAACAACCTAAATCTCAATAGGTTATGGGCCCAGCACGGTGTTGCTTTCTAGAGCATTAACTGTTTTGCAAGAGTGCGATCTGATGCAATGACGAATTCTTTGTCGAAATCGTCCTGGGAGTCATCGTTTAGGAACTCATTTGCTTGTAACTCCTTCTCTTGAATATCGTTGGCCTGTTTGATTAAAATGTCTTCAGTCATAAAGATCTCGTGCTCTTGTTTTATAGCTATCTCGTACTAAAGTAAGTTCAGGAGTTATTTCAGAGACGTACTACCTGTAGTGTAAGCCTTGTACCTACCTATTTTAAACTGTTGCATATAATTTCACAGTTAGAAAAAATATTTTCACTTAGTTTCAGTCCAATATGCCTTTATTACGCCTCCATAGACAGATACAACAGTAAGCACCTACTTCTGTCTTTATACACTTCACTGATTCACTCTTATTAGCGGATCGTCTATAGACACTCCGCTGAGACCCAAATAGCATTCAGTTTTAGCAATACGCTTCACAACATAACCTTTCAGATACTCAACAACATTAGCTTCGATGTATTCCAGCTTTTCGCAAGTTTTGTAGAGCACATAATATAATAATCCTTTGTTATAAGGTACTCGTCTTTTATCAAAATAAGTGCAGGATAGTACATAATCATTGTAGTCGTCGAACTCCTCTAGTGGTACGATGGCTCCTGTGAACTCCTGTCGAGTGCGTGGTCCAGTCTTTTGTGTTATTTATGTAGGCCGATTTTTGAGAATTTTATCTACGCGCGGTCATATAACCGCCGCTGATTTAGATAAAGCTGAATTGGTCATACGTCGCGAGTTGCAGAAATTTTATTTTGCTTCTGAATTTAAAAATTTAGAATTTAACAAACCTTGTAGTTTTCTTTCCGACACTTGAAACCATTTCTTTTGAGTGCAGATTTACTTCAAGGAAATAATCTAACTTATCAGTCTGTCTTGAATAAGTGTTAAGACGTCCTCTATCGGGCCACGGTAAGAGGAATAGGTGTCTACCTCCTCCTAAAAAGTGCTGACTTGCCGTCGTAGTATTGATAATTTAAACCGTTTCTTGATTTTACTATTTGAATAATCGATCGATCTGAATAAAGACGGATTGACACTTTTGGATCGCTGTTTGTACCAAAGTGACAGTTCTGCGATTTTTTTTTTAGTTATGCGATTTCTATAAGCGATCTCCGAGTTTGACAGACTCATTTCTGAGCAGAATCACGCCACGGAGGCTGTCAAAGTTGCCCGTTCATCTAAGACTAAAAAAACTTATCTGAAGAAATCCAATACCAATCGTTAATAGGTAATGTGCTTCCTTTTCTCGGATAACCCCCTCCCCCCACTTCGGCACCAGAAGGGTGTGGTTGTGGCTGGCTCGAACCGGTGAACAGAGAAAAAGTTTTTTCCTATGAGTAATTATATCACTATAGACACGGTACAAAAATGGTCACTTACTATCTTACATAGCAGTTAAGAGCAGAGTTGATTCAAAGATTTTTTAACCTATCATAACTTCAAAGTATCTGAACAGATTGAGGTGTATGGTACAACGTTAGATTCCTCACATTATCTTGAATGACAAATAGGTCGATATAAACTTATTAAAAATAAAACCATTAATTCAATTGTGGAAAAGATAGTTCTTATTTGTGTCTCTTCTCTCCATCTTCAGCTAGAAGTGCTATTAATACTAAATCCCAGTCAACCATAACGACACAATCATACAACCAACTTCGAATGCACGTAAAGCAAAACTGATGCTAGAGTAGCTAGGCGTTGCCGTGGCATACCGCGGGATGCCGTGGCATGCCGCGGGACGCCGTGGCATGCCATGCCATGCCGTGCCAGCAGTGGGCGCCGGCCCTTAATGACCTCAGACGCTTCAGTCGCCTACGCGCATTGCTGACTATGCGGGATGGAATGGACCTAAGTCTTTACCGGTCTCGTTCCCCCACCATTATTTTTTTTTTTTTCTCCAGCATTATTTGCTCATAGGAGTCGGCGGTAACCCACGTGCTCGCGCTCTACAACATCACTGTGAGAAACTTATAACATGCCGTCGTTTTTGCGTCGGGGGTTAATTAAGGCTTCAAATTCTAATGGGGATGCCACAAGGATCCATTAATTATCTCTTGCAGGTACATCATCAGGTTTATTAAAGATTGAATTTATGGCGTTAAAAGTATATTCCCTCGGGGATGTCCTAGGTAAACCTGGTTTTACTGTGAGTGTACGGATTCGACGTTGATATTGTGGTGAATAGAACCTCATAGGTGTAGCTACACATTTATTATTTGTGAATGTTTCCTTTACACCGATTGATTGTAATAATTTTATTTTTACACAATGTTTAACATCATGCATTGATTAAAGTAACATCTGGCATTATGGTATCGGGCCTCGGGGCTGCACACGCTCACCGAATATCCGGCGTGGGAGACGACGAGACGGGAGCTGGTAGCGGCCCTGTAAGTGAGAGATGGGGGTTATAAAAGAATATTAGAAGCTTTAATCACCATCGCAAACGATACTGAAAAGGCACGAGAAACAAGAGACGAAGCCCTTAGTCTGTCTAGAAAAATGGGAAATCTAGAATTTATTATACTGACGGAAATCTGGAGCACCATATTGGAAAGAATAGACAAAACAAGTATTCGTTTCAATAAATACTGTAAGTGTTATAGAGTATGATGGGAAGAAACAATGTTTGTCGAACGCAATCACCACCTATTAAATAAAAAAATAAATAATAAACTGGCGAAATGTGGGTGCGCGATATTTTCCTTGAAGCGATTGCCATATGATCTCCACACCCCGTTGGTGCTATAGAAGCATTGCAGTTTCTAGGCAATGCTTCTATAGCACCAATGGGGTGTGGAGTTATCCGCCATACCGTAACGACTGTCATAGTTGTTTGGAAATAGTTCCATAACTATTGAAATAATAACAACAATTTTAAGTACGTAAGTCGTAAATTATCAGTTAAACTCACTACACTTACCTATTTTATGTACAACTAATATACGTAACGCAATACTACTATAAATATATATATATACATATTACAAAGTCTATATAACATGTAATAAGTTGAATATAATAGTTATGTATATATAGTTGATATGTCATAAGGAAAGTAACTGATGGAAAGTGGTTACCGTGACCTATGGACGTCTGTAACACCACTGTCCAGCAGAAACAATTAACACGCTTGGAAAATATACTACCTACATGCATATTAAGAATTGAGGCGCCTTATAAAACAATATATTCTTTTAAATTCTTGTCAAGAATGCTTGGCGATATGTAATAATGTTCTAGTGTTAATACCTTCGAATAGGTACTACTTTTGTACGCATTCCTGGCCAGCGCAGTGCCAAAGAAGCAACCGGCCGGACTCTAGTCAGTTACGAGACGTGTTAGAGACGGTCTCGTTAGGGTAACATTGACCCATTGTGAATATTATAGATAAGGGAATGGTAACACAGTTGATCATAACCCGAATTCTTATGTAAAGCTCGCGTGCAAATTCTCCAGTGAGCTCTGGCTACCCTACTCACCGCTGGGAACACAACACGAAGTTATTATAGCCGCGGTATTTTGTAGGGCGGAGGTACTTCCCCAGTCGGACTGCTCAGTTGGGCGGAAATACCGCCGTGTCCTACCTCCTATAATAATAATAATTGTGATTCTTAAATTATTAATTAGACCATTAATAATTTAAGAATTTACAAATTTTTAGCCCAAGAAACTTTGTGGTACACATTTTAAAAATAGAAAACGTATAATTATTATATTATTCTGATATCAAATATCTAAATGTCTATTATATGTGATGTCTTTCGCTGTTTAATGTGGATGGTTTTGATTGAAACATTTCATTGATAACTTGATAAGTTATTGTAAGTATCAATACAGTCAACAACAAAAGCATTTAAAGAATTTTTAATATACCTCCCACACACATCTATATTCTATCTATTCTGATATTATAAAGCTGAAGAGTTTGTTTGTTCGTTTGAAGGCGCTAATCTCAGGAACAACTGGTTCGACCTAGCCGGTTAATTAGTAAATTGCTGTATAGATTTTATTGACGCGTGTGTAAAAACTTTGATGAGTTAGATTTTAACTTTTATGGTATTAAGAATTTGATATTTTAATGATTGTGGATTGAAGGTACATTTAGTTTTTTGTGATGTAGAAAGATATAAACTAATATTTACAAGAATATAAAATAGGATACAATAGGTTCAAGTCAAGCATCGAATAATTCCTCCCCATCGATGTCGACTGGTAATGTGCCCAAAAGGCTGGCGGCATTGCCCCGTTGGATGGCAATGCCACGATTTTTCACGCCGGAGCAGCGGTGTCTTCTATACAAGACACAAATTCGCTCCTGTGTGGAATACTGCTCGCATCTCTGGGATGGTTCAGCAAAGTACTTACTAGATGCTCTTGACAGATTGCAGCGACGTGCGGTCCCACAAAATAAATTATTTATGTTTACTTAAGGTAAACAGCAAATATTCAAATATTACTATGTTTTCACACATGTGAATAAAGGTTAAGAACTAGTAATTATATAATATTACTAAGTGGAAAATCTTACCTGTAATAAACAAAGGTTATAACAGTCAACAACAAAACTTGATAAACACAATTTTTTTTTTAACTTTTCTTTTAAATTGGAATACACATCCAGTACCAATAAATTAATGTTTAAGTAGCTTTATAATCTCTAGAGGACCAAGTTATTATATTTCATGTTTTGTTCATTATTTTATGAGAGGTTTTGTGGCCAGTAAATATTCAATTAGAATTTAACAAATTATAATGGAATAGTTTATGGCCTCAAAACCTCTACTTACTTTTGTCATAGTCTGTGCAATACTATTATAAGAAACAGTTAAATCTTATGTGTATAGAACATTGTTTAACTTGCTGCACGAACAATGTTGCCAAAGTGGTTTTACTATAACTCTAATAATAAATAACAAAAGTCATATCGACTTCAAGAAACAAAAAAAGGCACTGAAATGTGAAAATAGGTCGTTAGAACTAGTTTAGAATTCAGGGCATAGCTTACATTTAGGAAAATACAATATTAATGGCTTTTTACAAAATAATTCTATAGAAACGAGCTTTCATTTTACGAATAAATTATGCTGATAAGTTAAACGGTGTTTAAGATAGTCTTAAAAATAAACATTGTGTTATTTGTCTTGTGAAATTTGACGAGATTATTCGGACCATTGGCAATCTTTGTAATCGTTCTGAAGTATATAAATCAATTGCTTGCGTTTCCTTGTGCTATTAGGAGTATTATATCTACTATATGAATATCCTCCCTCCCAGGAACATGTGGAACGTCTGGCGTACCGTGCTTGAGGAGAACGAGAAGCTGGCTCGCGCCAGCCATAATTGTCAAATCATTGACAAGAACGATTTTAGAATTTGGAACATTATAGTAGTAGAGCCGATAACACTAACTTTTAGTCTATTTAGATTCCCAGATTATATGTACATTATCAACCGCAACTTTAAATAAAGAACACGTAAAAACTATGCTGCAAGGGTAAAATTCTGGTTGTAATACCAAAAATCTTTTTTTTAAATTTTTTAGATGAGCCAAAAGGTGAGGAATGTGTGTTAAAAAGATGGCAGGACTATTTTGAAAGCTTGTTTGAAAGAGAGGATGATGTACATGTACTAACCTCGGTGATGGATGACTATGTTGATGCTGATAAAAGTGGTATTAGTATGAATGAAATTGTGAGTGCATTAAAAAGTATGGATTTTTTTGAACTTCATCTTTAATTAAAAAATAAAAACAAATTTAATGACATTGTTTACGCACAGAGTATTAAATAGATAAAAAAAAAATACGTAGTCTAACTTTATTTTTTACTTCCATACAACTTCAACTGGACTCAAAGAGGTATCAATGATTTTTTTCTACATAGCCTGTGGATGCGGCGACAGAGGAAAGAGTCACCGAACCGCGTGGTTCTTGATCGGATGTTCTGCACCGTGTGCGGATGACATCTAAGACCTGCACGCGTTGTCCTGTGTAGGAAAGGGGAGGGTGGAACTATTAGGAAGAGCTCATTAGAAAACCCACCATCGTACCGACGGTAAAATACAGCCATGGACGCCAACCTCACCGTTCACTTTTAGCACATCTGTATATATACTATACACACGGAGAATTTGTGCTGTCAGTGGGATGACTAAAGGCTTGTCCTGCTTTGTCCTCTACACTGACGACACAGAAACTCTGTGCTTACAGGGTCGGCAGCACGAGTGTGGCTTCTCTGGTGTTACACACATCCATAGGCCACGGTAACCAAATATTTTGACCAAGTTCTATGATCATCTTTAACAAAACAAGAAATACATGTTTCGACTGTTTTGTTATATCTCTCTACAGGATTATTTTGAGGTGTATATAAAGTATTATAAAATATTTTACTAATATTATAACTTTTTAGAAAATCTTACACGATATTATTAAAATTAAAAAGTGACAAATAAAATTATGATATTTTTTTATGAAACAAAGCTTGTTTAAAAAAAAAATATCATTCTTTGAATAATCTTTTTTATTGTGAAAGGTTTTATGGCTGTATAAACGGACGAAGAGACATAGTAAAAGAAACTGACAACAAACCTCTAATTATAATAATAAAAAAGCCGAAATATTTTTCCGTACATACGTGAGGTTCTCGAAAATATATTGTGAGACTACGGTTAAAGTCTAACGGTGGATTTCGTTACACCCAAAGACGATATCGAAGCATTACAGCTAGACCAGTTGCTGGACTTTTTAGGGTCCCAACTACCCATAACGACTTAAGTACAGGTGTGAGTACTAAATATAAAAATAACACTTGTACAAATTAGTATTGTACAAAGAAATACCAATTTATGTCTTAGATTTGTGATAAACGGCGGCAACAAGCAGCCATTATGATGGTAAGAAAGACAAAAGTGGTGGGATTCAGAAACTAGTTCAAATAATCGTGGGTATGAATCAAAAAGAAAACATAGTGCTTTAGGCTTTAGGGCTTATAAATATCTATTCTTTTTTATTTTTTATACTGTTCGAGTCATTCACCGAACAAATAATCATGTCAGCGAAATTGCGACACTGCGCGATATGCATTGAACATTTTATGTATTACCTAAGTAAAAACAGTCAGTACGCTTTCGGATAGCATATCGGGCGCGACTCAATCTTATCCCATTCACCTCATTAGTTTTAATCGTTATCCTAATTGTATTACTGAAATATACCATCCTTATAATCTTTAACCGTGGTTTATCTTGATCTCATCCCAAACATATACCACAAGCTCATGAGTGGCACTAACCTCACAGAAGCTTTTTTTATATAAATACAGGATTTGACCTAAGTGGTATAAAAAAAAAGAAAAATAAAGATAGATGTATACAGCCCAGATTCAGCCTCAGATACATGGCTCGAGTCAACAATAATAAACTCCCTATTACGTGGGACTGACTGACTAACTAAATGTGGGTGTTAATTTGCCGTGTCCTATCTCCGAAAATTAATTATTTACCATAACTTTACATTTCAACATTTTTCTGGATATCTTTTTAGTAATAACCTGTTAAGCAATCTCAGTTTTATCTGACCTGAGACGTCATTAATGTTAACACCATTTTTTTGCGAGATTAAGTGACGAGATATATTCTCATGTGTCCTTTCTCGTTCCATATCGGCATCGTCTTTCAGAGAGCTTGTGATAATGTGACCCAGGTACTTAAACTGATCGACTACTTTAAGGGCTTTCCCGGTAAGTGATATAGAAGGTATATAATCGAGTTTCTTGTTTCTCGGTGTAAACACCACAATCTCACTCTTACTCGCGTTGTAACAAAACACAAATATAAGTTAAATATATTATGTTTTTAAAGAATTAATGTCTATCCCCAAATAAATAAAAGAAATTTATAAATCTGCATCCATCGCCATAAATCTTTAAAGTACTCACGTTTAGCTGTATCACGATTTTGTTGTACGCCCGATGCCACCTTTATATTATTAATCTAAACATATAAACTAGATAGATAGATAGATAGATAATTCTTTATTGTACACCAACAGATTTACAGTAGGACAAGTAGGTAGCATCTATACAGTTCAATGTACAATGGGCGGCCTTATCCCTGAACTAATCTAATATAAAGAGTAGGGTAGCCAGAGCTCACTGGAGAATTTGTGCCGTCAGTGGTGAAGACTAAAGGCTTGTTCTACTTTCCATGGTGGGCCGTCCACTTGTCTGTCACTTAAGTGGTATGAAAAAAATAAAAAGTACAACTATTTTAAAATCTCACCAATCAACAAAGAATCCCTTGCGCATGGAATAAACCAGCCCTCTGGTATGTATCTGGTACTATGTATTTATATACTAATAGCTTTTAATAGCCCGCGGCTCCGCCCGCGTGGATGTCGGTTCCCAGGGTGGACAACCCTTATCACTTAGGGGTATGAAAAATAGATGTTCGCCGATTCTCAGACCCATTTCTCAATGGGGCTCTGAGAACCTGGTTGAGTTCAATGCCAAGAAGACGCAGGCATGTGCGTTTACAGCAAAAGTATCTTCTTTCCTTCCCCTCCCCACTCTTCAGAGCACGCCACTGCCGCTGCAGGACAATCTCAATATCCTAGGTATGGATGTTCGCTGCAACCTGAATAACAAAAACTACATCGAAAGCATCATCAAAACAGCCTCACGAAAACTCGGAGTCCTGAACAGAGTGAGACGGTTTTTCACGCCGGAGCAGCGGTGTCTTCTATACAAGACACAAATTCGCTCCTGTGTGGAGTACTGCTCGCATCTCTGGGATAATAAAATAAACATTCATCTATCCGTCTATTTCCACATTTGTACAAAAAACAGAGTATATTATTATTCATCCAAAAAAATCAGATATATATTTGTTTATACGATTTGTAAACGTACGTGTTAAATTAAATTGAATAAAGGTGTATATTTAGAAGTTATTTAGACAAGAACATTTTTGCATCAGTTCTTGCGACACCTGACATACTTGGGAATATGTAGATTTTGTTTTTATACTTGTTTTCAATTATAATAAGTATTTTAAATTTTTACCAGTCATGGAACCCGATTAAATTACGAAGCTGTCAAGAAAGAATTAGCGGAAACGGATTTTGCATGTATTTATACAATTGCAGATCCTAATGAGGCACTGAACAAATTCAGTGAAACAATCTCGTCTATAATATCAAGACACCAAGTAACAATAAAAATTCCTAAAAAACAAAGAACAATCAAACCATCTGTCCTCTGAGGTCATGTTGCGCATGACTCTTTAAGTTCAAGTCAAGTTTGTAGTGAGAGACCAATCCCCCTTTCTCTGGCTGAACGGATTGAACACTTCTGGTCTTCTGACGACGAAGAAATATTTTGACCACCGAAATGAATTGTATTTTCGGTAGACAGACACAAAATAATTTTTTATTTACTTTTTTAATCTTTTATGTGACTGATTTGTTTGTATCATATTCGGCGGTTGAGCCATAGGTGACTGTTGATGATTCATATAGCTCCCTGAAGCCATTTGCGGATATCTGTTCTGCATGTTGCTCTTAGAAGCCATATTTGAAGGCACAATTGGTCCAGGAGGAGGCCCCATTTGATGTCCCATTGGAGGTAAACTTTGTACCACACTTGTTTTAATTAAGTAGGTACCTAAGTATGTATAATGTTTAAAAATTTACAGCAATGGTGAACCTAACCGTGGAAGATTTTGGTGTTCACCAGGAGCAGAAGGTTAAGAAATTTACGTGGACACTAGCTAACGGATTCTCGGTATCTGCGATATCTTACGCACACAGGTGCTCGGATGAAGAAGACCAGCATGACATTGTTTAACCTATAACTAAATACAAACTAAAATACTAAAAATATATGCTAAGCAACCTTCTGTTACTTTTAACATGAATAATATTATTTATTTTGCAAATTTAGTCCGACTGGAGATGTACCTCCGCCCTACAGAATACCGCGGCCATAATAACCTGTGTTCCCGTTGGTGAATAGTGCAGCCAGAGCTCACTGGAGCGATTTTGTACTGTCAGTGGGCAGACCAAAAGCTTTTCCTGCTTTGTCTTTTACACTGACGGCACAGAAACTGTGTGCTTACAGGGGGTACGAACATAAAATACATGTCCTAATAAAATAAAATATTATCGACAGCCTTATCGTAAAATATACAGTGGGTTCATTTATCTTGACAGGCTTCTAATTTTATCTCTAATAAGTTTAATATAATAGCTGCCTCATTGGTATGAGAATATGATATTTGGATAGAATTAACACTGTATCACAACTGTCAATAATGTCAGGTGTCAGTTGTGAACGTGCAATCGCTAAATTGTTATTGTTTTCTATTGTGTTGTTTGTGAAACCAAATTATAAAAATGAAAAACTTCCCCGTATTCGTGTTTCCGAATTACTTCCTATAGCAAAAAAATAATTTTATTGAATAAAATATTTAAGAATTTAAACCTTTCATTGATTGACGTCGATATTTTATTAATATCTTCTCGTATCAATAAAAAGCCAAACTCCTCACTAGACCTACCTGTAAATTATGCATAGACAATAAAACCCTTCAAATTATCCAAAAATATGACGACGAAGACGGTTCGACTGCAACCTCGGCACCACCTAAGATTGTTTGTTCCTCTCGTAAAGTCATTCTGTAACAAATACACGAAAACTATAATACCTATTACCTAATACCTATTAGCAATTTGTGCGACTTTAAAGTGGAAACGAAGTGGGTCTGCAAGAGTTCATTTGTTTTTAAGAAAGCCCAAATTCCTAATACCGACTGAAAATAAAACTAGGTTCCTTTTCGTGATTCCATACAAACCATCGCACTTAAACACTTAAAACAATAGCTCTATCAACTAGCCATAAATCAACCATTTTCCGCGACCGTGAGAAAATTCAGAGGTAGACATATAATCACGCCTTTAACCCCGGAGGGTTAGGCAGAGGTGAATTAACACCCACATTTCATCAATCATTATTGAATTCAGTCCCACGTAATAGGGGGTTAGCCTATTGCCGTCTTCCGGGCACTATTGTTGACTCGAGCAATGCAAGTCTAATTTACCATGGTAGAAATATTTTGTCCTAGTTTTTCGCGCCATTCTGTAACAAAGAACCATAGCGTTTGTTTGAACTGCAATGTTTAGATCGATTAAAATATGACAAATATAAGCGATGTTTAGGTTTTCGTATATGTTTGAAGTATTTCCGTCCAACTGAACAGTCTGACTGAAGAAGTACCTCCACCATACAGAATATCACGGCTAAAATAACCTCGTGTTGTGTTCCCAGCGGTGAGTAGGGTAGCCAGAGCTCACTGGAGAGTTTTTGTGCTGTCAGTGGGAAGACCAAAGGCATGACATGATTTTGTGTAACAAATGTATGACGATTCTCACTGTCAAATGTATGCTATTTTATTGCATATCAAATCACACTACGCCACAGAACCCTTGAGATCACGAAGATGCCATCCTTCAGTTTAGAGATTTGTGTGTTTGTTGACGACTAACATGATTATAGTATTATAGAAAAAGAAATACAAACCTACAACTCTAGCACCCTCAAAAGTTTATAATCTATTCAATATGTATTCAGAAAGTGGATATTAAGATTTCAGAAAATTTTAATTTTAACTTTCTTTTATAACGTTTAGAATTACAAAATCCAAAAGTTCAGGTTTCAACTATGTGGGTAAAAAAGTCAGTCAGTCAGTCAAAATTTATAATCATAATGATCAAGTTTACTAACATCTTTTATTGTTGAAACTATTTGGATAGAAATGGACACTGCAGGCACTCCGACATACGATTAGGGACATAAACAAACGGTGAGCATTTGTCTCTGCCTACCCAAGGGAAAAGTGTGTAAGTATGTAGTATTTGAGTAGTATCTTCCGATTGCTTATTTTTACGGGCCAAGAGAATGTAGAATATGTGTTTAACTATGTACATACGTACAATCCCCGGAGGGTTAGACAGAGGTGAACTGAACTAGCGTGTGAAGCCGTGTAATGGAGGCCTCTGCGGCAGGAGGGGTCGGTGGTTCGATTCCCGCTCAGTGCAAATATTTGTATGCACGAATATGCAAATTTGCATTGGTCTGGGTGTTTCTATGTATAATATGTATACATTTACAAAAAAAAAATATCTAAGTATGTATATCCGCATTCTAGATTCCATACCACAAGCTAGTTAAACTATGCTTACCGTGGGTCTAGATAGCGTTGTGTAGAATATTGTAGAATATTTATTTATTTAAACAAAAGTAGTATCCTTTCGCGCGCACTTTTTGTGTACATACACGAGTGCGAGCGAAATAGCGCAACAAACATATTAACATAGAGAATGACCACAAATATGTCGCAACACAATTAAGGGACCATCAGCTACAATTTCGTAGTAGAAATAGATCTGTTTCACTGTTGAAACAATCTGTATTAAATGAGATTCATATAAAAACTAGTCTCCATCTTACAAGATATAAAACTACATCTTCATATATAAAATGTAAGTATTCACAAAAGAAACGTATGTTTATCTGCATTCTAGATTCCATAACACAAGCTAGTTAAGCTATGCTTACTTTAGGTCTAGATAGCATGGTGTAGACTGTTGTAGAATATTATATCGACCCGTATAAGGTACGGCCATTATCGGTGTTTATTATATTTCTGACGTCTAAAACCCAGACATTCCTGTTCAGCGCAAATACGTGGGGCGCACTATAAGTTTCCGGAATTAATATGAAAAAATACTATTAAAGGTATAAAATTAATTTATTGTTTTTCAAAATAATCTCCCTTGGTGTCTATGCACTTTTTCATTCGATCAAACCAAATTAAAAAAATTAAATAATGATAAATTTATACTCTGAACATTATCTTTACAGTAAATCATTACACTGGAAAGAATTGGCAAGACTTATTTCGGTGCCTCGGAGAGCACGTTAAGACATTTACATACAAACATCTATGGAAAATTGGTGAAATGGCCCACACATAAAGGCTGATCACCATCCAGTCAACGGACCCTACTGGAAGTAGTAGTTGAGTTGACATAGAGTACCGCGAAGAGCTCTGGAACCCAAGGCAGACTTACCTCAAAATCAGTAATAGTATATTCCACAGCTTGAGTGTGCGTGGGATGAAGTTTCTTTCATACCGCACAGTGCGCACCGTCTCAGGTCGCAATGTGTGAGGATGAATTCCCTGCCTATGGCGAGAGGTGCGATGATAGAATGTAGCTACGGGCATCATGTCAAACAATTCATCTGAGCACAAACCATTGTATTTCAACCGGCGCGGTGGTCCATTTACTTAACTGATATTCATGTTCCTTTTTTGTTGACGTTTTGTAAGCCCTTTCAGTTGATACCAAACACGACATATTTACCACAAATTTATTGTTTAACACCGTACTTTATGCCCTCTGGAGGGCACTTCCAGTAAACAAATCAGCATCTTTTAAAGACTTGACCAGCTTTAGAAGCGTCGGTAATTCTTTATTCTGGTAATAGTTATAAATGTGGCTCCGTATAGCATCGGCCGCAAAACTGTCTACATCTGTTACAGATGCTTATAGGAGGCACAGTTCGGCAGCATCAGACGCTTCTTCTTGGCTGCCTTCTGGAATATTACATACCATACAGACTTCTTTTATATTAGCGTTAATCCCAGTCGCATCTGAAGCTTTCCACCTCAGAGTTTGGGGTCCGCTTTACCATTAAGGAGCAACCTTCTATGATTAGGCACAAAAATAACGAGGTAGTAAGAAATACAGTAATTAACCGTACTTTAAACGTTTTTAATAATCTGTAGGATCTCCTAAAGCATTAGCAACAGCTCGACAACGGCGTGGCATACTTAGTATGAGATTGTCAATCATCGTCTGTGGAATATAAAATATGATATTATAACAATGGTGACAACAAAAAATATTCTTGTAAACATTGATTTTGGTTTTAAAATTTATTATAGATATCATAAAAATGTTAAATTGGTTTGTGTCTGGTGTTAATTAGTATGTATATTTATTAAACATTTTCATAATTTACATAAGGATTATATTCATCATTGTTTCATTATCTACTACACACAACTCTCAAGTATAAAAATATTGTATTCCACTTAAAATAAATATTACTAAACTCCATTTTAAGTCCAACTCAAACACATCGTAATGTACAAACAAAACTTTTCCATTTATAGGACGTTATAGATCTTCCGTCAGCGTAACATCGGCAACAACACAACGGCATCGCTTCACATTCGGTGGATAACCTTACTGTATACTCTGATTGTCTTAGCGGAAGATCCGCAATGTTTAGTAGCGGATTTACCGCAACGGATATTCGGCGTCAGAATTTTCATCGAGCAGCCTAGGTGTTATGTTCAGTGCGCTTATGTCTTTTTTATACCACTTAGGTGGCAGACAAGCACACGGCCCACTTGATGGAAAGTGGTCACCATGGCCTGTAGACGAGTGCAAAACCAAGAGAGTGACACTCGCGCTGCCAACCCAACAAGCATTAAGAGTTTCTGTGCCGTTAGTGTAAAAGACAATGCCAAACATACACCATAATATGAATGAATTATTCTAAAGTCGTATATTTTACTAGTTTGAATCATCGCTAACCATATGGGATGGAAATATATAATAGATAGTTTACTCAGCAGTTTTTAAATAACAGATCTCTTAGTAGAAGGTTGAAATCTCAATATTGCTCATGACGTGGGTTACAAAACTAAAAATATTTCAATTATTAATAAATTAAGTATCACCAGTTAATACTAGATGCAATAGTCAATAAAATGGCAATTCATAACAAAATATAAATCAAATCAAATGTAAGTCAGTCAGTCAATTTTAGAAACTCAAAACTTATAACACCTAGAAACTTAAATTTTACAGTGAGCATGATCGAGATCGGGTTCGAGTTTGTAGTGAGAGTGAAACCAATAGTAGTGCAGATACGCATAGTAAAAGAACTCGAAAGAGGGTAGATCGATATAATTACTCCTAGAAAAAAAATCTTTTTCTTTGTTCACCGCCACTATAAACAAGTAAACTCTTCAGCTTTATAATGTCTATATCCTATATATAGCAATAAAAGAACGATAGTAAATACAAGAAATTTAACTTTAGCATTGAACAACGTCGTTTTCGAATACTATT
This sequence comes from Eilema griseolum, assembly GCA_963662185.1. NCBI lineage: Eukaryota > Metazoa > Arthropoda > Insecta > Lepidoptera > Erebidae > Eilema > Eilema griseolum. Next base: position 3,355,301 of record OY759251.1, read on the forward strand.
ATATACATTGCACGTCAGAACTATCACTGAAACATTTATTAGATTAGGTTGCATTTTAAGTTTCAGGGAGCGGCTTGAACGATATTTCGAATTGCTCGTTCCGCTTGATTGGTCTGAGCATGGTATCGGGGGCTATAGTATATGTTAGGTACATTATATTTGGCCAACAGGTCTTTAAATTGTTTGCTCACAAACTGAGGACCGTTATCAATATAAATAGTCTTTTTTTTTTGTCATCTCTAAAATTTTAATTTCTGTATTTTCACTCTTCAAGACCATATAAGATAGGTTACGAACCTATTACCGTCTATTATAATCACCACTACACGACCTGGGAATTGGGTTGCAATAATGACATTATATCACAAAATCATTTTTGAGTTCAAGGGTTTAGCGAACTCGGTATCTGAGAATTGACAATCCGTTGACTGGGATTAACGCTAAGATGTAGGAGAAGAAGTGGGACCTGAGATTGCACGGCGTGCGGACCCTCAGTGGCAGGCGAGGGTGATATGCGTAGGGTGTCTCAGGAAATAAAAAAAACTTTTGTAGATAGGTAGGTAGGTAGGTACTTAGGGAATGTATGCAGTGTGTGTGAGAAGCGGGCGAAGTGGCCAACGTGCCCAATTTCCCCTCTTCAACACCAGTTCCCTACAAATTATTTATTGTATGACATTATGCATGTAATATTGACATTGAAAATAAAATGATAAGAAAATCTAAAATATTAACAATTTTGAATATAATATAATTTTACATAATATTAATATCGGAAACTTGGTTGTTGCCGGGTATCAGTGACTCGGAGTTATTTGACGATAGGTACACGGTATGGAGACGGGATAGGGATTATGAGTTAACAAGGCAGACTCGTGGTGGGGGTGTACTAATTGCCGTTCGGAAGGAATTTTGTGTCACGGCTCAGCCGAAGTTTCATGACACGGCGGTAATTCCGCCCCTTTGAGCAGTCTGACTAGGGAAGTACCTCCGCCCTACAGAATACCACGGCTATAATAACCTCGTGTTGTATTCCCGGCGGTGAGTAGGGTAGCCAGAGCTCACTGGAGAGTTTTTGTACTGTCAGTGGGAAGACCAAATGCTTGTCCTGTCAAACGACTTTTCCATTTAGACTTTGGAATTGTGCCTTATTTAACGTAGTGATTGAAAATCTGCTGTAGCAGCTGAAATTCTAAATCATAAATGTTGGTTAGGTATATCTGATGGGAATTGTACATAAATATTTCCAAAATCATGTACTGATGTCAGTGACCATGATAGTTTAAATACCTAAATAAAAGGTGTACTAAAACAAAAAGAAAGACAGAGAAAATCACAGATAAAGGAAAATAAAATAAAAATATACAGCTTTACGTTAAGTATTACAAACATAATCGCACATCCACGATTTATTACCCAATCACAATAAACAAATCTGATTTGATTTTGAGGTTATCCTATTTGTTTTGAAGTGTAGCAGCCCGCCGACATATATAATACCTTATAATACTATATAATATAAAATACCGAATGTTGAGATGGTTTGGTCATGTTGAGAGAATGAATGAAAGAAGACTAACGAAACAGGGTACATCATACTTGAGTCAACATAACCACGTGGTGTTTCATCACCTCGGAATGTAAACAAATTAACACATTCCAAACTACCAAATAACAATTAAATAATTTCAATGCAAAGTTCTTTTTAGGGTTCTGTACCTCAAAATAAATAAACATCTGAACCCTTAAAGGATCAGCACACACACACAGTTTGGTTAACTTCAAGGAATGTACAGTTTTGTTAACTTCAAGCCTCTAAGACGTGTGTTCTGGTTCATCATGTACAAATCTTTTATGTTTCTGACGTTGTAGTGATCGCTGAGTTCGCTAGAGGGCGTTGTTAAGTAAACAAATGCACCTATCGCGGTCGTTCTTAAAAATACGTAAAAAATATAAAATAGAAGTGATAATAAGTTATTTTACCAAAAAAGTGAACGCAGTTATGAGAAGTTGATGCTCAAATGTAGTTTTCTATGTGAGTGCACCGGATATCAAGTTAAATATAAATAGATAGAAGACACACTACAAGAGTAAGAAAACACCTTTGATGTAATTACCAGTACGTGAAATGGTGCTTAATTAATAAGCAAAATCATATTGAGTGCATGAATTTACATAGTAAACAAATAGTAAATACTGATAATTTAAATACAGTGACTAAGCAGAATCGTAGAAAAAAAAAATAGCGCACCAAGTGGTGAATAGATGAGATTACTGAATTTAAACTTGGACTACAGTTAAAAGTATTTTTTTTGTTATAATAAGAACAGATGGCAGCACTTTCTAACGATCTTTAGCTGGGAAGCAAAAGCGACATCTGTTGGCAGGTGGCGATACTTTTATTAATTCACTCAATAAACCATTATAACGACGAAGCGACATCTATTGACAAGTGGCTACACCAGATCACTAAAGACTTACACTGATGCTTGTCACATCACAGTAGTACTAGCACAAACATAAAGAGGGCGCTAATCACCAATATATATTAAATAATAAAATTCAAATGGACGATCGTAAAAACATTACGATGCGCAAGAAAAATCGCACCGCATAAAATAAAATAACACTCAATTGAACAACAATATAATCAGAAAAATCGAAAAAAAAAAAAAAAAAACTAGTTTACAAACATGGATGAAAATGTTACATATAGAAAAATTATTAACACTAATTTATCGAATGAGAGTACTTTCGAAAACAGTATTTTTGAATCTACTATTAGAAGTGTACCAAACTCGCCTAACAGAAACAGCCTGCAAATAGCCGAACTCGAGGAAAGAATTTCACAACTCTCAAATGATTTGAAATCAGCCCACCATGAGATCGAAAATCTAAATCAAGAAAACTACCGTCTGAAGTCGGAAGTCTCCAAGTATATTAAAGTTGTTGACGCATTTAAAAAAATTAATAGTTCGGAAATCTGTACCACTACACCTCGGGCGGTACATAAAAGAATACAGATATGTGCAGCCTCTACGCCTGCAACAAAACAACGGCAACAACTTACAAGTACTAAACAAAAATTATTCCAACCTCAGGAATCATCAAGCTCTAATGTACCAACACTTAATGCGACTGAAACGTCTGCTATCAAACGGTCAGCAATTCAAACGAATAGTTGCCGCAAAATACCGTCATACATGGAACCTTCAAGTAATGACAAACCGAAAATCGTCATAATAGCTGATCAACAAGGACGTTCAGCCCAGAAGATCCTGCAGAGACTCCTCGGCGAGAAATACACAGTTAGCAGTTTCTGGAAGTCTGGAGCAAAGCTACAAGACATTCTGAAGACAGAAGTTTCATCAATTACTAAACTTACCCAAAATGATTATGTAGTAATTTTAGGCGGCACTAATGATTGTAATCCCAAGGAAATTGAACTAAGCTTGAGTAACTTTTTGAATAACACCAAAAATACAAATGTGATTATTTCTGAAGTTCCATATAATAGGTATTTAAATGAAAGTAAACTAAATTATCTTACAAAATTTTTATGCACACATTACACCCATGCAATATACCTCGACATGAAATATTATTCATATATACCGAACTACAGGTTTTTGCCATTACATATATGTCAGGGACTTCTCAAAGAAATACTGCACATGGATTACCAACGTAAATACAAAAAATATAGTAGCGAATTAAAAGCATGCGAGAATATTGTTATTCCGAAATACATGACCAGTGATAAATATACACAAACTGAACATCACAGGGAGGAGGATGCTCCCTTGTCTCTTCATGGGGAAGAGGAGATACCTTTTTCCTCCCCAATGAATTCGCTTTTTCGTGAGTAACGATTACTTTAGTGTACTACACCAAAACATAGATGGCCTCATAAGTAAATCAAATGAATTAATGATACACCTACATTCGATGAGTAGTGATGGGAACCAGTGCCCTATCGATATACTATGTATAACAGAACACAACATGATTCGGGAAGATACTAAATTGCTGAAACTACCTAATTTTGTGCTCGGTTCATATTATGCACGAAAAGATAGACATGGAGGGTCATGTATATTTCTCAAACCCTTTTATAAATTTAAGGTTATACCCGAAACGCAAAAATTGAGTATTGTTAATGTTTTTGAATGCTGTGGAATAGAACTCATAGAGTATAAAATAGTGATAATATGTATTTATCGACCGCCTCGACGTTTGCAGGCCGATGATCAACTGTTTTTTGATCGGCTAGAATCATTGTTAGACAAAATAGGCTACAAGAATAAAAAAATGATAGTGTGTGGCGATTTCAATATAAATAGAACAGATTTTTGTAATGTATCTCGTCAGTTTGAATCTGTTTTAAGAACATATAACCTAAAATTATCTATAAACCAACCGACAAGGTTGAGTACAAAGACATGCTTAGATAATATAGCCCATAATATTAGGAACTCAAAGTCAGAAGTTCTTGAGTTTTCACTATCCGATCATACGGCCCAACTTTTTGTATATCCAATGAGAAAAAAACCCGCAATGACTCACTACTTTAAACTGAAACGGGACTATAACTATGAAAATACTTCCAAATTTATTGACTGTATCAGTAGTCTTAGTTTTACAGACTGCTACACGTGTAATGATGCAGGAAAGGCATATGATAACTTTTTTGAACCATTTAAATTATTCTATGACCTGTGTTTCCCAATTAAGAAAGTTAGAATTTCTGTCATAAAGAAAAGTAAATGGATTAGCAAGGGCTTAAAACTGTGTGCCAAGAGAAAACGTCAAATGTTATGGCACTACAGATTATCACCGAGCCCGGAGAATAAAATAAAATATAAAAACTACACCAGAAGACTCAGAGATGTTATAAATAAAACCCAGAAAACCCAAAATAATTACTATATAAATACAGCTACAAACAAAAGCAAAGCAACATGGCAAGTAATAAGTAAATATAAGACGGCTACAGTAAAAGAGGAAATAAAAGAAATTAATATTAATGGAGATCGAATTGCAGCACCAGAGAGTATTGTAAATTCTTTTAATACTTTTTTCATTGAAGACATAAAATCGTATAATGGTAAAAATATCAACTCCTATAAAAATATAACATATAATAAATCAAATTCTTTGTTCATGAAACCTACTAACCCTACTGATATAAAAAACATAATTATAACACTCAACAACTCTGAAAGCACTGGATATGATGAAATACATACAAAAATAATTAAAATAATCTCTGACTATATTGCACCTGTACTAAGTCACTTGATTAATCTGAGCATTCAACAAGGCATTTTTCCATCGAAGCTAAAAGTAACGGTAGTCAACCCATTGCTTAAAAAGGACGAAAGGGAGAGTATGAAATCATACAGGCCAGTTGCCTTGATCCCAGTGATTGCAAAGGTATATGAAAAAGTCATCTATAATAACATTTATGACTACTTTGAAACTTATAATATCTTTGCAACCGAACAATTTGGATTTCGTAAGGGGAAGTCCACTAACATAGCACTCTTTCACTTTTTGCAACAAGTGATGACGGCACTAGATAGGGGGGAGTGCATTACTGCTGTTTTCATGGATATGACAAAAGCCTTCGATCACGTAGACCATGACATATTAATATCTAAGCTAGAAAAGTATGGAGTCAGAGGTAACTCTCTTGCTTTGCTGAGATCGTACCTCTCTGATCGTCTGCAGGTCACAACAATGTACAGAATTAACAGTAAGTCAAAGATTAACACAAAGTACACCTCAGAATCAAAAATAGTTAAATTTGGTGTTCCCCAAGGCAGCATACTTGGACCACTACTGTTCTTGGTGTATATCAATGATCTCCCAACCTCTATTAACCAGAACATAATACTGTTTGCAGACGATAGCACGGCTATTTTTACTGACGATGGGAGAAACTCCAATTATATAACTGACATAAACAGGTCTCTGGTAAGCATAATTGACTGGCTAACACAAAATAATCTAAAAATGAACCTAAACAAAACTAATTATATGGTATTTAAAAATAAAAATTCTAATCACCAAACTGTGTCACTAGAATATAATGGTGAATTAATTAAAGAAGTTCAGTCTACAAAATTCTTAGGCATATACATTGACTCCGATTTAAGTTGGAAAACCCAGGTCAATCAACTCTGTAATAGGCTGAATTCTTTCTCGTATGCCCTTTATATGCTTAAGAAAGTAGCGAGTGAGGATACATTACTAACAGTGTACCATGCTAATGTTGGTTCTATCCTCACTTATGGTATACTATTTTGGGGAAACTCTGTCAACAAGGAAGACGCTTTTAGAGCCCAAAAAAAATGCATCAGAAGTATATGCGGACTAAAAAAGATTGAATCTTGCAAACCATCGTTCGCTAGACTAGGGATTCTCACCTTGCCTGCACTATTTATCTACGAAACCGCAATTATAGTCAGGAAAGACATTAAAAATTATGCAACACTTAAAAGTACAAGACATAAGACCACTCTCTGTATTAAAAAATGTAGGACTTCAAAATATCGAAATAGTGTCTTCGGCATGAGTACAAAAATTTATAATAAACTGCCGGATACTATTAAAAATTCCGAGTCTATCAATGTTTTTAAAAAAAGGCTTCGAGAGTTCCTTGTCACTAAAGTATACTACTCAATCAGTGAATTTATAAATGATGAAAACATTATGAACTGACATTATACATACATATTTAATTTTTTATTTTACATTTATTTTGACATTTATTTATTTTTTACTTGACGACTATGTAAATGATTTAAAACAATTTTGACATTCATTTATAACTTTAATTTCATATATCTATAATTGTATTCTTGAATTATTTTAATGAGAATTATTATAAAATAGCTTAAATAATGACTTGTTTCAATGATTTTGTTAAATTTAATTTTAGGTCTGTGATTGATTGTATAATCTTATTGTACGCCTTACCAGGCATGTTGCAGTGATACCTACTTAAACTATGTAAATGATAACATCTACTAATACCTGTGATAAACAATAAATGAATTTGATTTGATTTGATTTGATTTGATTTGAGTATTTTGTACGTTTCTATGAGGTCTCCTCCATTCCTTTGCCTTCAGCTTACCATCAGGCGAGGAAAAGTCTAATTGACGTGTCCTATAATATATAAACTGCCCCCTAACTCCAACTCCACACCTGCACTATACCTCACTTGTTTATGCGCAGGTGTACCAGCTCGCTGATGAGTTTCACTTGGTTCTTAAAGATCTTACTTGAACCCCTTATACCCTAAGAAGAAATTTATTACTCTTCTGATTTATCTCCGGTAACTTAAAATTTATATACATTTTAATAGTAAAACATCTTAGTAGATGACCTGCGAAAGTTGTTGAATCAATGTCGCCGAATTTTGGGCTGGGCGTATTTAACTTCTATTTTTTTAACTGTTGCCATTGATACGAAGAAGAAAAACTAAAGATTTTGCCAAAATATCACTACCCAAACAAACGTTGGGTACCTTTTTTATACCAATGCAATGTTTGGAATAATTTCTGTACTTACGCCCTTATTTATTTCGTCAAATTTCATTTCTCAGAATATTACCAAGGATAATATGTATTATTATGGCATTTGATATTTAATCATAAATGATTTATTACATACTAACTATCTTTGGTTAGTAAAATTTTTGGTCGGAAGAAGTAAGAATTTTAGGGAATTATATTATTAAACAATGCAATTTTATTTTATAGTCATTTATTTAATGCTCCATTTTAATTACCAATTTCGATGGTGAAACGTTTCCATGTCGAATACTGAGCACCCCGACTTAACCTAACCTAGGTTAGCAAGCTTGTTAGCCTTTGTGATTATTTTTTTTATAACCATCCAATACAACATAGTTCGCCGAGTACTCAATACTGAGTCCAAATATGAGACAGCCTCGCAAGTAAGATTCGTAAGTAAGTTCCAATCCTACCATAAAGAAATTGGTGTGCCCCCAAATACCCTCGATCGCTTAGATAGAGCATTTCTATATTCGAGAGAACACTTGATATGGCGTCATGTTGAATCTATTAACAGCTAACCAATCGCGGCTTTGCATTATTATGTTGTATATAAACAAAGTTTTCAAATTGAAGCTATCAAGTGTAAAGCGGTGTATATGGTAAGATCAGGATAATTCGATATCCATGATTGAATATGTTTTTAAATTATTGCAATAGTTTACCATTATTTAATAAATATTTATTTATTACTCCCTCTTTACCGACCCCTTCGCCTCCGCCGGTGAAGAAATCAGCTCCCTCCGCCGCACCATTTATCTCATTCAATTTGCCTAGCAGTAAAACTTTCGAAATATATAATAGTTTTTGGCAAAAGAAAAATTGACAAGACAAAAAAAGGTTCGCAAACAAAGAAAGAAATTCATACACAATGCTGTTACTTTGCATGTTTAAGATTTGGTAGAGATTGTTGATTTTTAGAACTTTCACCAAAGTCGTTTCATGTAGATCTCAAGGAATATGTAATTTCCCATGGCGTGAATGCTAGTGGTGCTCGGCCCATGCACGATTTTGAAGGATCCATTTCATCTGGATCAATTGTCACTGCTTCGGATTAAACTATAATCATAATATTCTCATCGTTTGTTTGTATTTGGTATTATGCTTTGTAGCTTTCCTTTGTTATCGTGCAATATCTTGTATTGAATATTATTGCAACGTTTTTGTACTTCTAAGGCCCGTATTCCAGAACGATAGTCAGTCCTCAATCTCTAGTTAAAACTAGGTCTGAGGACAGATTGTATTCTAGTTGACAGTTCTGACCCAAGCGCGCGCGCACTATTCAAAGAAATAGCGAAGCGACTAATCGACGCTTCCCGTGACCATAAGGCTGGCCTTTACCTCGCTCAAAGAATTGGCATTGCCATTCAGCGTGGTAATGCCGCCAGCCTCTTGGGCACGGTACCAGTAGAGATCGATGGGGAGGAATTTTTCGATGCCTAAAATTCGTGAGAGTCACTTGCGCCCGAACGAGGCTGTGGTCCGAAGTACCAAGTGGTGCTTCCACAGTTACTGAGTATTCGTCCGGGCGTGAAGTCAGCAGAAGGTCTAGTATAGAGCTTCTATGGGTCTCTATTTCTGGTGTTCTAGTAATAGAATGCACCAGTTGAGAGAATCCGTCCCCAGGGGTCCGTCTTATCACCCACTCTCTTTCTTCTGCATATTAACGACATGCTGTCTACCGGCAATGTTCATTGTTATGCAGACGATAGCACTTTACATGGGAGTTATCATGGACATCCTGCGGCCAAGCAGGCAGATATCGCAGAGAAAAGGCAGCTTCTTGTCACTGAGCTTGACGGGATCCTGAATCACATTTCTCAATGGGGCTCTGAGAACCTGGTTGAGTTCAATGCCAGGAAGACGCAGGCATGTGCGTTTACAGCAAAAGTATCTTCTTTCCTTCCCCTCCCCACTCTTCAGAGCACGCCACTGCCTGTCTTATTGAATACGTTACGCGTGTGCGTAATTTCATTTTCATACGTTTCAAACCTCGACTAAATCCACTTAGCGATATCTACATTCTACACCATAAAAAGGATTTTTATTGCTCCATGACGCAATCACGTTATGTTTTACGCCTAATGTAAAGACGTTATTCGCGTATACCTTTGTGCCAGACCCGATCGAAGGCCTTTGCTTTATCGAGGCTGACCGCTAGTGCTACACCCCGACTCTCGATTCTGTAGATCATTTCCTTCAAGGTATCTCAGGAGCTGTGTATTAATAACACGCTCCATAACCTTCGAGAGTAGGGAGGTTATAGCGATAGGCCCGTAATTGGTCGGATCTGTCCTGTCACCTTTCTTAGGTACAGGGTGCATGAATGAGGTCTTCCACGAGGCTGGGACCTGCCTCGCGGAGTACGAGAGTGCGAAAAGGCGTGTAAGTACAGGGCACAGCTCGGGGGCACAGTATCAAGACCACAAAAGATTACGTGGCCGTATTCATATGCATGGCCACTAAAGCTGTACATCTAAAGCTCGTCTCTGACATAAGTTCTTCATCCTTTCTCGCCGCTTTCCGTAGACTGGCCGCTACACGCGGCGTCCAAGCTCTCTTATACAGCGATCAAGGCATATCGTGTAGGATCTCAAAACGTCCCTTAAGATAAGACGGAGTTGTAGGTTTGAATAATTTATGTTGTACGTTGTTGTAAGATATATAGGTAGCTACTTAAGCTCTGTTCGAAACTGCGAAACATGATCATACTTGCGTAAACCAAATATAAATCTTAAACAGACGTTTGGGAGGCGCTCAAGTTTATCTGGCTGATTATGTATTGTTACAAGGTGTGTCTACTCGTATTGTTAAAGACTGTCTATTGTATTCGCTATAAGAATTCGAATTTTAGCATCTTCGATGGTGAATGGTGGCTTACACCCTTATATCTTTTTAAGTTTTTTTTATGTTTTCCCAGCTTCAACCGTGGCATATTCGAAACCCCGTACTAAACCGACGAGCATGCATGAAGTCAAAATTATTTATTAATTTATTTATTTTTTACTACATCACTATCTTTACAGGTTAACCTAATACAATAGTGTGGTCCCTAAATATTATAAGAACATATAACAAGGTTAAAAAGACAGTAACTGCTTGGCTGCTCCAACTGGACTATGAAGCTACGATCTTGGCATACCTCTTTCGCTTCCTCTACTTTCATAATTCAAGCTTATTCATAAGTCAAGCTTATCACACAAATATTTATCCAAAGTAGGAATCGAACCCACGACCTCTTATGCAGCAGTCGAGTTTATAACTTTCCAGGAAAAGATCCTTAATAGCAACACTACCGTATGGTGTAATAATATGGTGTTCTTTTTTCAAAATAAATGGGTTCGATTCCTAGGATTCAAAAATCTAATTTTAAGTTTCATCAAAATCGGGCTCGTGACTCCTTTGAGCATTTTTATCGAGTACGCAGACTATAGACTGGAAGATTGGAAAGAAGTGGCCTATGGCATACTCTACCGAGGGTTTTGGTGATATCAAGGCTAATAGCCAATGAATTGACCAAGCAATGGCCGAAATAACGAGCTTAATAAGTTTTTATTATCAGTTTAGTAGCATGACATCTACTTCAGTACGGTTCTGGAGTGACTGGTGGAGCCGCTTGTCACCCTGGCAGAAGCAGAGCGCGGCGGCGGCAGCGCGCCTCCCCATTTCCGGGGACGAGTTGGGGACTCTGTAGTCCTCACACCCGAGAAGAGGGCCAGATCATGAGAGATGGCCCTGGGTCGGCCGGGGTGCGAGGGATATGCCTGTCAATCTCACCTTCGGCAACCAAAAACGACCCACAGACGGAGTGCGTTTTAGTCGGTTCGAGTCCGACATAACCTCTTACACCAGCTCCGGTGGGGGATATCCGGGGGGATATTACGCACGTTAAAAAAAAAAGTATTTTGGTTCTACATATTCTGACACATACGGCGTGCAAATTTACATTTTCATGTTATAATCATGGCCCTATATAATCATAATGCGATGTTATAATTAGCTACCTACTTGCATCTAAATTTATTGTTATCCGTTACATCTGCTACGCTGCCGCCGTAATCGTTTAAAACCATACCGCCTGATTCATCAACGGTGACATATATTTTATTGTCGATATATCCAACGACGTCCAGTATCGCTGTCATTTGGAAGACAAGTTCAAGCTGGCATCACAGAAATTTGGAGGGCTCAACAGGGTGAAGCGTTCTGAAGATACCAACCAGAAACTCAGAGAACTATATTAGAACTAGATCATCTTTTTTTTCATTTGCTTTAGTTTACAATTTATTTTGTGCAAGCAAGAGACTTATGTTTATCACGCATTTACATTATCAAGATTACTCATATATTTTATAGTAACCTTTATTCATTAAAGTTTTTTCCGCTTCCTAGTATTTACTAACATTAAACAGACCCATTTGTGAGGATGGTTCGCTATTTGTTATTCTTTTACCCAAGAAGTGGTGTTGCTGAAAGTGAGGGTTGACAAGCATATCCCTCGCACCCCGGCCGACCCAGGGCCATCTCTCTATATCCGGCCCATTGGAAATTATTTACGAAAGTTGGCAGCATTGCACCCGTGCGAAGCCGGGGCGGGTCGCACATGTGTGTAACCACTTCCCATCAACGGTGCCATGTCTGCCAGTGGTATAAAAAAGATTGACTGAGGCTCCATATATTTATATTGTTTTTGTGAAATAAAAGATATTGTAACAATTTTACTAAATATATTAAGCACCAATAAGTAAAATATATTTATATTGACCGACGTGAACCCACTTCTTATACAAGTAATTTAGCTTAGTTAAAAGGGTTAGAACGAATATTAGTAATTTCGGTTACTACTTGTAATATTCTTTCTACTATAAAAAATAATAATTTAGATTTAATTCCAACAGCAATAGAGACCTTCAAAAAAAGTAACATTTAATTGAATCTTTTCTTTGCTATAAATGCTTAAAGTGGATGTATAATACATATACCAAAATCTGTCCAAGAAATTTCATTGGAAAGCTAATTTATATAGGAACAGAGCAAGCGGATATTGGAACAGAATATAAATAAAGTAATGACAAACGACTAGCCATTCAATAAAACCAACTTTGGTTCCTGCCATATGCCCATAAATTGAGCAAAGCCAGTGTTGGAACAATCATGGTATGGGCTGGAATTCGCCTTGGTGGAAGGACCGACCTCGTTTGGATACGGGGCAATTTGAATGCAAACCAATACATTCAGGAGGTTATACACCCCATGGTAATCCCTCATCGACAGCAGTTCGGTCAAGATTTTATGTTCATGCAAGATAATGCACGGTCACACACCGCGAGGGTAGTGGTCCCAGATACTGAAGCCGAGTCCACTCCGGTTTCCTCCTCCGGCACGGCTACAGCACCGGGAACTTTACACAGGCTGCTGGTTCAGCCTCCTGGGGCGGAGATTAAGTAATCCCCAGGTTCGGGAACCGTACAGCCTGCGGGCGGCCAGCGGATACTCGTTTCTGGGGCAAAGGTTGGCAATTGCAGTACAAAGGCGAGCTTAACTCAATGTTGAGTTTTCTTTCAGCAAACCTCAGAGTGATAGAGGGAAAATAAAAGATATTGATAGAGGGCAGAGCCAAGTGTACATCAATGTGGATATGACAGACTAGGAAAGAGATAATTTAGAGAAGTTACACAGATTAGTAATGAATATCTGCTGTTGTCTTTTCTAAGAATAGCCCGTATCTAATAGAGTTATTGGAAAGCGACCCTGATAGCTCTCTCTTTTAATACATATTGTAATGCTGGAACGTTTGTGCGTTAATTTTTTTATAAACTAACACAATTGATATTTGCAATATATTTGGGATGTCTACGTGTAACTTAATTACATAAATTATTCGAAGAGTTGATAAATTGAATGAATATTCAGTCTTGCTCATTCGTTTTGTTCGCAAGTCCCTTTAGGGATTATTTGATTTGAATATTCATTCGTGTACTAATAATTGTCGATATCTACTAAGGTTATTTTGTGAGTATACAATTTTAGACTGAATTACTTTGTTAAATAAACCTTCCGCTGATTTCGCGAGCATCAGTAAATCTGCCGACATTGAACCTGCACTATAGCCTGCTATAGTTACCTCTTCAGGGTTACCCCCATAACTAGCAATATTTTGATTCACCCATTGAAGCAAGGCTACCTGGTCTTTCATGCCTGTTAGATAAATCGAGACCTGAGTACCGTTCCAAAATACTACATCGAACCCGCACAGTAACAAGACTGCGTAAGTCGTAACAGTAGTTCGTGTTACAGATCGATATAGCATGTTTGCTTTTACTATTTCAGTACACGTTGTATTTTGCTATCGAGACGTGTTCAGCACAATTTCTCTGGCATGTGTAATATTTTAACATAATTATATCACCTTAATAGTAAATAAAACATAGATATTTGAGAATTATAAAACAGGCAATCAGTTTTTGTTAATTGTTATTTAAGTATCATTCTTCCGGAGAGTACAAATTCTCCAGTGAGCTCTGGCTACCCTACTCACCGCTGGGAACACAACACGAAGTTATTATAACCGCGGTATTCTGTAGGTAATATTGTGCAATAATATAAATTAATACCTCAATAATATAATGATTGAGTATAATATATCCGTCTTTCTGTCCATATATTGTGCGGCAACCGACAAGGTCAATGATTGAAACTAAATGTTCTCAGCTTGAAGGCCTCATCATATGCTTATTCACGCCCCGCTAAAAGGGTTTTAGGAAGAAGGAAACACGTGAGCTGGTAACAAATTCCAGGCCTTAATGGTGCGACAAAAGTAAGAGTCACCGAACCGTTTGGTTCTTGATTAGATATTCTATACCGTGTGAAAAAAAAAGTATAGAATAATCTAACAATCTACTGCAACTGAAAAAAAGAACTGCACTGTCTTTTTCTCCCATTTTTATTAAATATTAATACTTAAAATGCCAAACTGCTATTTCCAAACAGATAGCATTAGCAAAGTAACTAGCTAACCTTTGAGGAATTTTTTCTCCAACTCGAAGGGATAAAATACGCCAAAGAGCTCAAGCTGTTACATTGATCTTAAAAAATAATAAAACCTTTTAATAGATCTCATTTGGGGTCAGCTTTCTACTCTAACTAAGATGTGTCTGAATTTCGATATTTTCCGTGAAGCGACTGCCATTACACAGGTTGCATACGTCCATAGGCCACGGTAACCGCTTCCCATCAGGTGGGTCGTGTGCTTGTCTGCCAACTAAGAGGTATAAAAAATAAAAAATAACTAACTCTCAAGAGGAAGGAGGTTCTGAATTCCGTTGTGTTTTCATTTTAAATTTGTCACGGATCTCTATCGTTTAAAACTCAACTGTGTACCTACCGTATTAGGTAAATACGATGCGAGCTAGCGGTGAACGGACAACTTAGAGATTGAAACAAATAAAAACAAAAGCCAAATGCGTTAGGTATTACACTGTGCCTATGCACTAGGGTGTCAGGATACCTAAGATCTAAACCTAAATGCCTAGATGCGGGGTTTTCTACTAAAATAACTAGGTATTTAGGTGCGGTGCGTTTATTCCCTGTGGAATAAATAACAAAACCTCGGTGTCCGGGGTCTATTTTTTCAAGTCTAACAGTGTGTTTACAGAATTTTGACATTTTCCGTGACGGCTCTTGACCACTCTTTCCACTCTTGCTCTGGACTCCTATTCGTAAATGCAATAAAAAAAATAGATCACGTAATATTTCAATATTTCTTTATAAAGTTTTGTAACGACTTCTAACGTCATATCTAACCATATTTACGGCTATTATTTTCGAGGTGAACTGCCGACTTGCACAAAATTATTAGCGTCGCTGAAATCGGCTGATTTATTTAAAGGTGGATTCACTTCTCTCAGACAAGTTATAAAAAAATGTGGATTTCGTTATGGGAAGTGTGACAAAAGAAAAGGGTACTGACACAAACCTAAATAAAATGCAAACTTTGTATATTAAAACTTTTTAGTAGTTAGAAAACTCGTCTTATTATGTTTTCATGGGACCATATTTATTTAAAAAAATAGTTTTTTTTGTATTTATATTATAAGTAATTGCATATATTTTTTCATATTTCATAACCAAAGATGGGTACAATATACCGACTGCAGGCAATAAAAAATGGCCTTGCCTTTGGTAAACAAACGGCTCGCTAAACATCTCCTAAACTTAAACAGAACGAGTCTAAGAACAATTGTGGGGACAATAACTGGCCACTGTCTCCTCAACAAGCACCTGTACACCATCGGCGTTACGAGAAGCCCGCTTTGCAGGCGGTGTTTTGCTGCCGAGGAATCGGCCGCCCACATAATACTGGAATGCGAGACGGTAGCGCTCTCGACAGGTTGCAGCGACGTGCGGTCCGCATCATTGGGAATCCCGAGATCACGAACACCCTAGAACCTTTACAGCTGCGTAGAGATGTTGCGTCCATGGCTGTATTTTACCGTCTGTACCATGGGGAGTGTTCTGATGAGCTCTTCCAATTAGGATCGCTAGATGACATATTTACGGTTAGAACTAGGGCGGTATCTAATCGCCTTCGAACCTCTAACTTTCGTTCTTGATTGATGAAAACACCTTTGGCAAATGCTTTCGCTGATGTTCGTCTTGCGACGATCCAAGAATTTCACCTCTAACGTCGCAATACGAATGCCCCCAGTTATCCCTATTAATCATTACCTCGGAGTTCTAAAACAACCGATAGATTTAAACAACATGTTCGTAGCTTAACGAACATGCCAGCGATAAAGCTAGTTGATAATATCTCAATTACGCGATAGTATTGCAATTGCTTCTAAGTGGTTGCATGATAACAGCATATTAGATGTCATTTAGGCGATAACACTTACTAGAGGGACTTCTGTATAAACATCGCATAGTCAGCACCGAAGCCGACCGCATACGACAACTGCTGACGCATGTAGCAGATACGCGTAATTCATTGCGGCTTCTCAATGGTCCTCTTTATCCGTGTCGTAATTTAAACTTGACAATGACAGCGTTGTTGTCAGGGAAAGAATTTGTATCGAAGCAAAATATTATAGTTATTGCTGTTTGCGGAATTGATGCATTCTAGGTTATGTAGTCTTCTCAAAATTATTATATTATAATACAATATTATAAATAGAATTTGAAAGAATTTACTCTTTGTTGGCATATTTCTTAGAGGTCAAAATTTAACAACCTGCCACAACACGTTTATTTAAATATATTCATAATCATGTGTTCAAATGATTAAAATAACGAACTTGAATATAGTTTTGTGATGCGGAAGACGGAAGGAAGAAGTTTGACGACTGCTTAAGACGTATACTTAATTACTTGCTCTGGACTGGCCAGCGAGAATCCCAGACATGAACCCAATTGAGCACATGTGGGACGAGCTAAACGACGTGTTAGGGCTCGTCAGTCAGTTGCCCAGACGATGCCGGAGTTGAAAACTGCCAAAGAAAAGGAATGGGAGATGATCCCTCAAAATTTCATAGATCAGTTGGGAAATGTTGGAGATATTATTTACAGAATTATGTTTTTCTTATATACCTTTAGTAATCGTGCAAATTTACACTAATTTGTTCCGAATTTAAACCTGATTAAATAAAGCACACATGAATGAAACAAAAAAACTTTTACACTTGAATATTTGACGACCACAAGTGCTACAAAGCAGAGCAAAGTTAAATGATATCTTAATAACTATCTATTAAAAAACCCCGTCACACATGTCGGGGGACCATAACTGGTAGAGCGATAATATGACGTAGTGTCATATTATCAGAACGATCCAAGTTCCCCCCGACAATGACAACGCTTGAATCAAAATATGTATTACTAGGTATATCAAAGTTATAGAGCTAACACAACTTATTTTCGAGTTTTTGGGGTTTTTTTTTTGTGACGCAGGTTTTTTAAATTTTTAATTTAATTTTTATTTTCGACACAGGTAATCACGTAACGTTATCTCTGTGATTAGTGTGATTACATTACACATCACATTACACATCACATTGCACTAAACAATTGGATCCTACTACAAAGTTCACGAATATATATACCTGTTGCCAACCGTTCCTTAAACTTAATTTTTGTACCGTCACGACCTTGGGAGATGGTCCATGAGCAAGGATCACCCCACAAAAGGAGCTTGCTGTTGCTGTTTCTGGTGCTGTTTGTGTATAATGAGAACCGCGGTAGCCTAGTGGTACCTATTGGTAATGGACTGCTGAGACGAGGTCTCGGGTTCGATCCTAGGTTTTACCATGGCACACACCAATGACTTTTCGATGCTTTTCGAAGTTATGTGTGTATTTATCGCAGGTTTATATGTGCCCGGTAAATGGCAATAGGCTCGCCACCTATTACATTGGGACGTTTATATATATAATAACTTAACTAGTTATTATGATATTATACCTGTGTATATCACCCGCACTGTGTCGACCCATCTGAACAGATTCGCTTTTTCCTATCTTAATATTTAACAATGGTGATTGTTATATAAATGGAACCTCTCCAAAATCCTCAAGGCGCAAATAAATCTCATCTGAAACTCGGTACATCTGCTGATTGACAACAAGGCTTTGGTGCAAGTACCATAATTCATTATATCAGTCCCGAAAGAAAAATAAATAATAAATACTTTTTCTTTCTTCTTTCTTTCCTTCCCGCGGCAGACACTTATTATCCTATCCGCAATCCGTTCATTGGTCTTTCTCTCTGTGGGTTGTACAATTTTAGCTTAAGTAGTATAAAACGCCTAATTCACTAATAGATATCATCATTAAGTAATGATAATAAGATAAGTACACAGATAAAAGTTTACTTCAGTTCGCGACAGAAAATGGTAGTAATTGGTAAATTTAATTATTCCACAGTATAGTTAGGTAAGTATACATACTTATTATTCTAATTACGGCATTGATAAACTGTATCACCTATAAATTAAACTGATTATCTCGAAAGTTGGCAATACCTAAGTACTTTTATGGGATAGGTAATTATGTATGATATCATAATAATAATAATTGGATTATTATAAAATTCAAACTTTGACCATGGTATTACTATAAGACGAGGACTATACATGACAAAATTAATTTGGTTTAATAGGTACTCTGTGTAACAAAATCGAGTTGAACACAATATTTTACTAACTGAATTTCAGCTTATTTCCATGTCAGTAAAATGATCATAAATACTAAAAAAAGAAATATCATGTCAAAATATAGAGCACCCACATTTCGCTAGTTTATGTTTAGGTCTCAATATAATAGGTGGCCATTAACCGGGCACTTATAAACCAGCTATAAATACACACATAACTTCGAAAAGCACACTGAAAAGTCATTGTTGTGTGCCATGGTAAAACCTGGGATCGAACCCGAGATCTCGTCTCAGCAGTCCATTACGTGTAGTTTCACCTTTATAGATTGCTTATACTTTTTAATTGCAATTTTAACAGCGTGTTTGAAAAGTGTATGAGTTTATGATGGGCGTATCCTACTCTTTCTAGGCCATTTTTTATCTTGGTCAAGATTGAAACGTATAACAACACCAATTGTCGGTAACTGGTTCTGGAATTTGGTTAAAGACGCTTATGTGTAACTACTTGACAAGTAATTAAATGAGATGAAGTACTTCTAGATAAATAATAATTTTTCTTCAACCCAACTATAGGTTAAACAATGTACAAGTTATACAATGAAACTTACATAGGACTCCACAGAAAGCCCGTAAGGGCGTTTTCTTTCAAGTGATAGCGCTATTTCATCAACAAGTTCTTTAAACATTGCCTTTGTAATGGAACACGGGACCTCTTGATTGTAAGGCCGACTCCTTAATCACTAAGCTTTTTTATTTTTCCGTTAGTCGCCTCTCACGATACCGTTCTGATGCGAATACTTGTATTCTTTCTCTTTCACCACACGGATGTCAGAGTTAGGTGCATAAGGAGTCTCACGGAAACTTTGTTGGTTGTAGATATTATTTAATGACGTCATGTGACTTTAAGCTAACAAAGTGAAAATTTGTTTTTCTAATTAATAAGGTTTTATGGGAAATTTCTCCATCTTTTAAGAGAGGTTTACAAAATTTGTCAAATACGATGCATATATTTGGAACCAACACCCTCTGAAACCACATTTAGAAAATCTAGATGAATCAGTATGGCTATTAAGTAAGAACATGTACCTACGGTTTTGTTACTAGTTCTATTTAACCTTAGGAATACACATTTGTTATAAGTTTAATGTATTCAAATTTAAATTCATAAATGTCCTAGGTGACTCAAGGTATGCTTTGCGGCCTATGAAATTCAGAAAGATAAGAAATGTAACCAAGATTTCAGGTGCAAATGAATTCAATAAGCACCAGAACTAAATCATAACGTACCTCCTGCTCTCCTCCTTAGTAAAAATTCCAATAAAGCTCTCTTTGAGCCCATCTGCCGTATAAAGGTAAATTAAACTGTGCCGGTACAAAGAATTATCTGACAAAAAATCAATAACACTCGAGATATAGCGTAACGCTGACCACAGTTCTTTTAAACTGTGGAACAAGCTGTGGAATGACCTCCCTGCTGCGTTTTTCCCAAGCACCTACAATATAGGGTTCTTCAAGAGGTGTTTCTTAATGGTCGGCAGCGCGAGTGTGACCTACATTATCAAATTCTGGTCCAAACAACTTGTCTACGAGTCTCTGCAACTCTGCAGGTGCATTAGTCAAACCGTACACCATCCGGGTAAAATGAAATAAACCTTTCCCAGGAACAACAAAAGCAGTCTTCTCTCGAGAAGATTCTTCGAAACACGTGTGGTTATACTGGGTTATACTACTGAATAAAGTGTTGAGTGGAGTTTCTACAGTTTATTGTTTAACTTAATAAACATTGACTAAATTCAGTCATTACTGATTAAAGAGTACAAAGAACAGTATAAAATATGGGCCGAAAAGCTAAATTTGATGAAACTAAAAAAGTCAGGTAAAAGTTATTATATCTAGTATTATAGTAGTCTGTTACTGGACAGGCGCCATCACGCTATCCTCATTCTTCTTGAGTATGACGAAGCCTTCCATGACGGGCGAGAGTGGGATGTATTCATCAGTCGCTAACTCCGCACGCTCCCCGAACGAGAGTAGGACAGGGCATTGAATTTTATCTATAGGAACTTACCATCTAGAGAACTTATGTAGCGTTAGTGCTTTACCTACCTACATTATCGATTTATAATTAAGCTCTGAAACGTGTTTTTCATACTCCTCGACAGCCTCTTCTGGTGATGAAAATCGTTGGCCGCGTAATTGGTTCTTAATTTTTGGGAACAGATAAAAGTCACAAGGTGCCAGGTCGGGACTGTATGCAGGATGACTCATGAGTTCTACATTTTTCGCCTTCAAAAAGTCGTTTGTCTGTATGGCCGTGTGAGAGTAACCAGTTTCTGAGATATCATTTCGTGAGTATATGTATGTTACATAGTGTTAAAAGTTGATCTGAATACAATGCTAAAGTATTTCAGCCAATCGTTATTTCGTACCCTATTTACCCTCATACCAGAAACGTTTAGGCCGTGGGGTCCAAGCGGCCGCAATCTCTTCAGGAAGATTGCGAAGCGTATGATCGTTGCTTCTCGTGACCAGAGGGCTGGCCTCTTCTTAGGTCAGAGAATAAGCATTGTCATATAACCTGGCAAAGCTGACAATCTTCGAACTAGACAAATGAGATATTGTTAGAAGCGTCTTAGTTGTCCGCTGGTTATAGGCTATATAATGACATTGCTCGAATATATAAGCTATAAATACGAAATATACATAAATTGTTAAAAATGATTAAGTCTTCGGATTATAATTGTATTTCGTTCCTTTAGTTTAGATTAGATTGTTAGCTAATTAATTACAGAAACTAAAATGTTTGTAAGGAAATTCTGTCTTAATTAAGCCCAATGTAATAGGTGGCGAGCCTATTGCCATTAACCGGGCACTTATAAACCTGCTTGCACCTATTCACGACTCACGACTCACGAGTAAATGAGGAACTAAACGATGAGGAAATGAGTAAATGAGGAGCGAGTGAGTGAGCAAACAAATCAACTACGTATTAAATTTTAATGAAAAGATAAGCTAATTATAACGCCCACAACTAGGTGAAACCGGTTTGGCCCAGCCATTCTGACCTAAGAATGGCTGGCTAGTTTCCTTTTAATAGTTTTCCCTCTTTAGCGAGGTACCAAATAGGTACTACCAAACATGTTACAGAGATACCTACCTAACATGTGTAAATGATAACATCTTCTAAGTAATACCTGTGACAAACAATAAATTAATTTAATTTAATTTGACATCAAAATTGTTTACCTTTACTTAAGTAGGTAACAAAACAGTATAGTTGACATGACGTAAGCTACAAGCGATATTTCAGTAATACGCATCAGATGAATTAATATTTATCATTATATTCGTGACTATGGTCCCAGAACTTATAGATATCGTGTCGCTCATAATACTTAATTTTGTTGGGTTTTTGTTTTACATATCAATGGTAGACATATAGGGACACTAAAATCAGAGGTTGATGACGTTTTTGATCTTTAGTATCCTGAAACTGTCCGTATATTTCACAGAGACAGGTAAATTATGTGAGCGTGTGAGGTTTTAGGGGGAAATCTCTGGATTTATTGAACCGATATATTAGCACACGATGCAGTCACGCTCGCATCATGTTTATTAACCCCTCATTGCTCGGGGAACAAACACTTTGTAGTTGATTGGGAATTCAACACGTAGACGCAAAATGCAATTTGTTCAGCAAAGTTCGGAAAATGTACCTATAAGCTATTTATCTTTTTTTTGTACCCTGATCCTGATGCCCAGCCGAACGATAATTGTTGGGGTTGATGAAGTTATAGACATTATCATGTCAATTAACGTCTCCAATGATTAGTCACGTAATGTGAAATTACTTTATTCTCATTATCTTAGGACATTCATATCATAGGCATACTTACTTTAGCTCCAGGTTAGAGGGAATATTAGTTATTTCGGTTCTAATATTCTTTAAAAAAAAACAAAACTATAATCTATATATGTGTAAATGTGTAAAGTACTCAATTGATGGCAAAAAGATGCATGTTCAAAGCGAAAAATAAAAAGAATCGCTTATCTCATACAAAAGCCAGAGTTGCTTCAGTAATTTCAAAGATCGGTGCTTACAAATGAACAAACAAACTTTAACTTTATTTTTAGTATATGTAGAGAACAAATTATAATAGCGTACATCTACCAACAGACTACGGATCAATATCTCCTATCCAGTAAAACAATCTTGATGCGACAAAAAAATACTAAATTATTTTAATTGAGCCTACATACTTGTTTGGGATTAAATCGCGATTTATAATGTGTTAGTTTTGTATGTAAACACGTGTATTAGAGTACCAAGACTTTCATAAAATTAAACACAATTATTTGCTATTGAATAATTTCCATTATACATGAATTATTGACGTCACTCCACGGTAGGTCTCTAAATAACGTCACAAGGAAACAATTATTTCAGAGATGTCTCGAGACATTTTCTACGATTATCTCATAAAAATGCAAGACGAAATAGATTTTATGTGGGGTTCTTTTTATTGAATTTGTACGTATCCTTTACCCTAGCAACATTTGCCTTCAGTTGGGTAAATACAAATGATCAATGGTTTTATAAGCAAAATTGTCCATAGCAAAGTTAAAGATATTTTTAAACGAATGCCAATACTATTGTTCCTTGACGTCCCTGCTGAATTAGCAATGCGAGAATATTTCATTTTAACAGTTCATTAAATATATATATTATTAAATTTTATAAGATGGTAATTTTTCGAGAGTAGAAAAAAGTAGCCGACATTCCTAATATAATGTATACTGATATGTATGAGAAACAAATTAAAATTAAACCAATTTCTTGTACGACACCGCATGGGAAGAGATGGGGTGGCTCTAATTCTACACGCGGCAATACGCGGCGCACAAATATTATAATATAATAATTGTAAAGTACCTAGTCGTGTAATAACATTGAGGATATTTAAAAATACTTAAACGGCGGTGTACCAGCTGTACTTGAACTAAACGGTTTGGCGAGCGAAGATGGAAACGTCTGCCATAGATATCCCCATGGCAACCGAGACCGACGGCTTAATCTGCTCTCCGAGGCACAACCAGATCAATGCGGATACCCATATTCATGCATATAAATCTTTGCACTGACCGGGGATCGAACCCGCGCTTCCTACGTAGCAATACATTTTTTTTGTGCTTTGAAGACTCGATCGACATCTACGGAATAGAGATCTATATTTATATGCAAAAATACAAAGAAACCGTAAAAATATCTGCCGAAATTATGGTCAAAGAGGCAACTACATGTTCCAATGGCGTAAATTAGTCCCCATCATAATATCTAAAGATCGTCAGCAACATTGAGCATACTATTTTGTCTGATGCGTCATTTCAAAAACATATAAAAATGTCACTCACAGTCATCAACCGTAACGCACACACACTTTTAGGTGTATATATATTATCACCAAAACGAGGTTATTATAGCTGTGGTATTCTGTAGGGTGGAGGTACTTCCCCAGTCGGACTGTTCAATTAGGACGGAAATACCCACCTTTTATGTATTAGTATAGATTAGTATATGATACCATGGCACACACCAATGACTTTTGAATCAAGGAACACATCAGGGCAGTCAAAAACAATGAACCGCATAAATCTGCAATCGCTCAACATTTATTGGAGTCCGGTACGAACCACTGGATCGAACTACATAACCCTCAGATGCTTTCGACAGAACGCCACTATATACCAAGACTGGTTAGGGAAGCAATTGAAATAAAAAAGTATAAAAATTTCAATCGTGAGGATGGGTTTCAACTGCCGAACGTCTGGCATCCAGTGGTCCAACTCTTGTGATTATGCAAAGTTTAAATTAAGTGTTTCTATAAGATTATTACTTACCTTTGTCTATTATTTTTAGACATATTAGTAAGTACAATAACGGGTGATGCAATGTCCGTGAGATTTGAGTACAATTACCGTATTATAATATATACTGAATCATTCAAATGGATTTATTGACATTTATTATCATTAGTTATTGATCCGCTCCCGTGGGTAGTAGCGTGATTTGATATATGTATCTATAGAATATTTACACAAAAACACAGAAAGAATATTTCAGTTCGAACACAAAATATGTCAATAAAAAGTATACGGTGGATTTTTGTCATATCATAACTATTAAATTTTAAATTAAAATAAATTATTAAAAAATTAAAAAATACCCGACTGCTGTCTAAAAGATCAAAATAAATTTGATAGCAGGCAAAATTAATACATATGAGTGTTGCGCCGCGTCCACAGACTATGTAGAAAAAATTCAAGTGAAATTGTAACGTAATGAAAAATAAATCTATACAATTAGGTACCATGGAAGAGTTGTACTATAGTGTAATTTCGTAAATTTATTTAAAAATAAATTCAAAGAATCAAAGAATCAATTTCATTTATTCAGTTTAGGCACACAGAGAGCACATATGAACGTCAAAATTTTATATTTATGTCAAGAAATAATATAAAAATATTAAATAATGTAAAAATTAACCATTGCAAAATGATTCTTTCGCTTGTTTAAATACACACATAACTTCGAAAAGCATCGTAAAGTCATGGTAAAACCTGGGATCGAACCCGAGACCTCGTCTCAGCAGTCCATTACTCATACCACTAGGCTACCGCCCTAGGCACTTTCTTCATAAATTTTCTCATTTATCCGTTTTGTATTTATCAATGCTTACAAGGAAGTTGGTGTTTACAAACCAATATGGAAAGTGATATTCTAAAAACCTGGAGTCTGTTAAATTCATTAGTCTATAATTTGGAGAGGACAACCCCACTGCTGATGATTGCTGCTTTTTTTCTATAAGTACATAATGTAACATTCCTGCAACTCGATTTTTATCACACGTCTCGTGTCTGCGACAGACATTATTCAATGAGTCGGACATATTTTCAATCCTACTGTCGTCACCGATTGATTGATACGCACTCACACAGACGCAGAATATCACGCACATCAACAAATAATGGTCATATGTCTCTGCCAAGATAACGCGATCTCAAAATTGTGAGCCGGAATCGAGTCATTTATAGTGCATTTTACGTAAATCCCATGCTTTTAATGACCAAATATGAACACACTGTAATACTAGTCACATCGACATGTGCCATGTTTGAATAAAATAACTTTTTGTCGCTAGATTTTCCTATAGTTCAACAGTAAATATTCTTTTATCGTCAGCAATATCAGAAATGTGGAAGTATTGAATGGAATTTATATCACCTCTACTCAAAATAATACAGTCATTTACTTATACTAAGATGTTCTATTCAGTGTTGCCACATTTAAGTCATATAATAATTAATTTTTGAACTTTTGGAAATAAAAAAAAAAGATTTAAAAAAATCCGCGGTAGCCTAGTGGTATGGGTAATGGACTGCTGAGACGAACTCTCAGGTTCGATCCCAGGTTTTACTATGGCACACACCAATGACTTTTCGATGCTTTTGGAACTTATGTGTGTATTTATCGCAGGTTTATAAGTGCCCGGTTAATGGCAATAGGCTCGCCACCTATTACATTGGGACCTAAACATAAACTGGCGAAATGTGGGTTCTAGCACCTCTGCCTACCCCTTCGGGGATATCGGTGTGAGTTTATCTTATCTTATCTTATCTTAAATATGGAAAAAAAATTGTGGGGCGTTCACTCGTGGACGCGGGAAGCAGCGTTGGGTCTATGATTCGATGTCAAGCCTCAAATCGCGCGGGTGTAGTGCTATCAAGGCCTGTATTGCTACAAGTTGGTAAGTATAGCCAGCAGGCAGTATATAATTATGCATTTTTGTTCTTAAAAGGTTGCCGAATCATGAGTGTAAGCAACTGGGCGAGGTCCTTGGCGTTCACATTTCATATCACTCGTCCCTTGATACTTTCGAATCCATCTACGCACTGTATTTCACTGTAATGAAAATGATAATAAATAAAAGAAACTCCAAAATCTAACTTGTAAACGAAAATCAACCTGTAAATTAATAAAGTTTTATCATAATGTGATGAACGATACATTATTTTATGTGTTTTTAGATAATACTTAATATTGTAAGTTATACTAGCGCGGTAGACTAATGAACTATTCTCGGTGTTAAATAAATTATAGTAGAAACATAGAACTGACAACAGCTTATATAATTAGTTTCTAACAGCTATTAGATATATATTATTTACACAACTACAAATAAAAATATATATTTATAGGAGGTAGGACACGGCGGTATTTCCGCCCAATTGTCCAGTCCGACTGGGGAAGTACCTCCGCCCTACAGAATACCGCGGTTATAATAACTTCGTGTTGAAGACCATTTTTTATTCGCACATTAAGAACCCGTCGTCAGTTATATCGGCGGCAACAATAACTGTTATATGTGGGTAGAAGCACATTGTTTGAACGATGTTAAGGCCTCTCATGTTACACCATCTACATATGTATATGCGTATAAAACCGACTCTAGAACCACTTGGAAAGACGATTTAGGTAGACGAGTTACTACCATGACCTATGAACGTGTGTAACACCAGTGGAGTCACATCCGTGCAGCCGACCCTGTAAGAACAGAGATTTTGTGCCGTCAGTGTAGAGGACAAAGTAGGACAAGCCTTTGGTCATCCCACTGACAGCACGAAAACTCTCCAGTGAGCTCTGGCTACCCTACTCACCGCCGGGAACACAATACGAAGTTATTATAACCGCGGTATTCTGTAGGGCGGAGGTACTTCCCCAGTCGGACTGCTCAATTGGGCGGAAATACCGCCGTGTCCTACCTCCTTAAATTGCACCTCCATTATTATGTAGTAGGTCCATGAGTACTTAAAAATCCTGTTGGACCCCTTAGTGTAACTTAGCCTGGGTCAGCTGGGGTGCGAGGGATCTGCCTGTCAACTTCACCTTCGGCAACCAACAATGACCCACAGGCGCCGTGCGTTTTAGTCGGTTCGAGTCCGACATAACCGCTCCCACCAGCTCCGCGGGGATTTTAACGGACGTAAAAAAAAGGGCGTTAATGGAGCACTATGCTGCCTATACAATATAATAAAGCTTACAAAATTTCAGAACGCTGTTGCGGCTTGTGACTGCCGCGCTTCTGTTGCGCATCGGCCATGTTCGCTCACACACGTACCTACCGTACCGATAGATTCGCAGCTTTGGTGTTCTGCACCAACGCTCTTTCAAACTTATATAATTACAATGAACAGCTCAATAGACATCGCAATATGCATTTACGCGTGAACGAAATAAATTCAAACGTGCCTAATAGAAATGCCGATGAAAATCATACCATGTTATCTACACCTTTTTACTAATTCTCAAGTAGAATATACTTTACTAAGATCAGCACACCTATAGTCAGAGCGAGTGATCGGGCGCTTGAGGTGCTCCTAGCTGCAACATCGATCGGCATAACTCCGTGATTTCTGGATGGTTCAGATTTATCAGATGCACGTACATCTGTTTGTGCGGACACGGCGGTATTTTGGTCCCAATTGAGCAGTCCGATTGGGAAAGTACCTCCACGAAACAAAATACTACGGCTATAATAACCTCGTGTTATGTTCCCGGCGGTGAGTCGGGTAGCCAGAGCTCACTGGAGAGTTTTTATGCTGTCAGTGGAAAGACCAAAGACTCGTCATTTTGATGCCAAATATGACATTTGACGAGTCAATGTCATATCTGTCAGTAGCAGGACGTGACGTGTCACACGGCACACCGCTACGTGGCAGATTCTATTTTTTACATTACTTTATATACTAAATAAAAACACAGGAGGTCACGCGGCGGTGTTTTTGTTGTTTTCAATAATGCTGACTTCGAGGTATACTAAACTACCCGATTAGAACAAAAATTGTTAGTTTATGCTGGGGGTGACGCGGAAATTTCTGCGTGAAATTAGATAAATACGTTACTGAAGGTATGGTCGACCGCAGACAGCAGCAGCAGACGCGGAGCGTACCACTAGATATATCGATAGAGGTCGTATGACTGTCGGTAGATGGCTCTCACCGTCACTCCAAGATGGTTGTATATGAAAATTCCGAATGCTCAAGGCGCAGTTCAGTAACGCAGCGGTCAGAATATTCCCCCTGTAAGGGGCCGGTCGCGGTTTCTAAAACAAAACTAACCAACTTCTTCCCAAATGGCAGCGGTACGATCAAATGAACATGTTGCGATGACCTGGCCAAATTCAGGGTGTGCCCACGTCACCTTCCACACTGACCCATGGTGAGCCTTCCAGCTTGCCGTAATCCGCCATCCGCTTCAAGTGAAACCATTCTATTCCACCCAGTCACACTGTACTCGTCCGTGTTCTCTCAGCTTTTTTACCGTTGTTCAGCTACTACGGGCCATAGCGTATATCATCGATTCATGAGATCAAATGTAAGGAGAATTTTTCGATTTACACACGAAGTTCCAGAGACTAATACGTTAAAGCATCCTAGTAAAAACTAATACTTAGCACCCCATACAACACTGTTTAATTAAATTCTACGACCAGATATAACCAGAAGAATCTCACTCGTTTTATCACCATCATCGGCATCAACTGAGCAATTACTGGCACTTTGATGTATCGATTCAATTCTCGATATGCGATAGTATCGAGTATTGAATATCGACCTCTGAAACGTGTTTTTCATACTCCTCGACAGCCTCTTCTGGTGATGAAAATCGTTGGACGCGTAATTGGTTCTTAATTTTTGGGAACAGATAAAAGTCACAAGGTGCCAGGTCGGGACTGTATGCAGGATGACTCATGAGTTCTACATTTTTCGTCTTCAAAAAGTCGTTTGTCTGTCTGGCCGTGTGACTTTCGTAATGGTAACAAATTAGGCATATCAATTGTATGTAAGCTAGCTACTCTTACGCGTACCTTACTGACTATAAATGTTCTTGTAAGCCATCGAAATGCTTAACGAATAGCACGATACTCGAATATAATTTCCATCTCTATGTATCCTCTATGCACTCGCCAGTTGCAAACATAATTTATAGATAAACGTTTCCGAACAATACTTTTATATGCTCGCGAGCAAAACTTTCTAAGTCTTCGAACTTAGGAATTTTATTGCCGCGATGATCCGACTCAAATAAACGAATGGTTTCGGAATCTAATTTCTTTAAACCCATATACAAAAATAAGAAGTCGCAGAGGTCATCGATCTTTAGGTTCTTTACGGCGCGAACAGATGATGCGAAAGTATCTAGAAACTTCTCTAAGTTTTGATCGTTACATGCCGTAATAGATTTCAAATCAAACATCTGATCCAAATATGCGTTAGCTACCGATCTTTTATCCTCATACTTAGCTTTCAAAGTATTTAAAATTAAATTATAATTTTCGGCACTAAACGTAATTCCAGCGCAAACGGTTATAGCTTTACCAGTAAATTTTTCAACAAGATAATGCAATTTTTCGTGATCTGTCAACGAAACGTTATTATCTATTGTATTCTCAAAACTATCTATAAATAAACCCCAATTGCGAATGTTACCATCAAATTCGGGTATTTGAATTGGTGGCAACTTAGGTCGGTCGCGAGTGGGATTGGGTCGGTCAGACGGTTTCTCCAAACTCCTAGCGACGCGTTTGATACGACAATACAAATCGTCAAACGACGACAAGGCCTGATAACTCACTGAGTAATCGGGATTTAAATTTAACTCTAAAACGTTGATGTCATGTACTCAAACCAACATGTCACATAAATTAATGAGTTCCAAAACATGGTCTAAAAATTCCCAAAAACTGGATTTTTGTTACTAAAAAGGATCAGTGCAATGACCTAATCTACATTTTTAATAAAATTAAAATGAATGCAGTGATTACTTCTAAATTCATGGTCTGCTTGTTCGTTATACAGAGGTGAATTAACACCCACATTTCACCAAAAATTATATTCGGTCTCACGTAATAGGGGGTGAGCCAATTGCCGTATTCTGGGCACTATTGTTGACTCGAGCCATGCATCTGAGGCTGAGCCTGGGCTGTATATATCTGTCTGATGCAGAACCTCCCTTTAGAAATTTAAATTCAATACTAGCTTTCAGAAATGGTCTGTATTCATATGTAAATGTGTTTTGTGTGTTCGTTTGTTTGTTCGTATAAGAAATAATAATATTGCAATTTTCTTTGGGACAAGCTTCATAAATAACCGCGTTTCTGTACTTGATAAATATACGACGTGTTAGCGTTTTATCACTCGCTCCTCAGATAAGTGAAGAAATCTGTGTCGTTTGCATACTGCGGAGGCCATAGAACTGGCGACAGATCCACATGTTTGTGTTGCTAAGGGAATACGACAAACTAGATTATGATCTATCTTAGTAAAGGGTATAAAAGGGAGGATAGCTTTCGCGCGAGTATCGCAAATCAATCCTCGTGCAATGGCCTCGTTTCTCTCGTGATTTATGATCATAATATATATGCCGGTAACTATATAATTCCTATTGATCCTAAGCTCTTTCAGGAGGACAAGCTTGGTGACTTAGTTGGACAAAGTAATGACGTGGAAAGCTCTTTAGATCGAAGCGTGGAAAGTACTTGATGCTGAGACTGGAGGCCTGCGACCAACTGACGAGCAGTAATCGTGGGTTGCCGCCTTGCGGAATTTTGCAAGAAACGATCTTGTCGCGGGGTAGTAACCCTATTTCGTCTCCTGTGACGTTCGGCAACATCCCCTGTAGACCTGTAGCCTTGTATTCAATTATTAGTTGAGAATCGGCTATGATATGTACTGCAGTTAAATTTAACATTTAGTACAGTATCTTTAGTCGGTTCAGTTTAGTATACTCGGGTTTAGTAGAATTATTGGTTGGCCTGAAGTCATGAGTTCGAATCAGATATTTTCTACAGGTTACACAAAACATTCAACAACATAAATTCAAATATAGTTTTGGACAATGATATCAAAATAATTTAAAATTGGGTCATCCTGTTTACAAGCATCAGCATCAGCATCAAAAGTAAATAATGATCATAAAGATTTTAAAATTGAAATTGTCAATGAAAACTATATATGATCTGCCCCTTTTGCGTGGGTCATTTCACCCAATTTCCCTAGAACGTTAGATCGCAATTAAATCTAATTTCGACTCGCGATTACTTTTAATGGCGAGTCGCGATTAGTTTTATTCGAGATTGTGTCTAAATTTCAGGTTAGATCCTTCCCCAGACGGACTGCTCAATTAGACGTAAATAACGTCGTGTCCTTAATGTTTCCAAGGGTTTATCAGGTTTATAAGCTTACCGTTATAAAACTCGTCTTGAGGAAGAGGCAACGGTGGGCGATTTGCCATGGCAATTTTCGTCAGTGTGTCCTTATCTGAAAAGTAAAAAATAAATAAATACTCTTCAACAGTTCCAGTCGCTCAGCAGTTCACAATAGTCCACAGTCGTTGCTCAGGTCGCAGGTAGAATCTTCTTCGGTCGCTTAAGTTCGCTGTGTTCGTTATCGATCTCAAAGATTGAATGAATCGTGTCGCTATGCGAGCGTGTTTTTATACAGGCGGGTACTTGCCAAACATAAACCGGATGAAAATTAATAGTACGGCCTGCTATCAAATATCTTTTCAGCATTAGTCGGGTGTTTTATTTTTAATAATTATTATTTTTAAATTAAAATAGTGTTATGATATGCCATTTTGAATACCTCGTGATAAGCCATTTAATTTGCTATCCGTATTGTAGTATACAATTTTATTTTCTCTTTTAACTGAAGCGTATTATACAGCGGCCATGTTGGTTATTTTACTCGTCACCTATTTAAGAATATTTGGGTTAGCGAGACGTCTAAAGATATGTTAATTGAAGAAATTCGTCCTGTAGTTTGAAAGATATGAGGTACTACATATTATCTTAATTATACCTTTGGATATGTTACTAACAGTTATTCTTTTAATCTTTTTGAATGTGTGCAAAATATTGATACCTATTGATATTGATTTTATTTGGTATACATACTTAAGTAAATTTAAGTAGGTGCCTAAATTTTGACAATACATGACTATATTTCATTACAAATTTCTTTTCTAATTAAAAATCCCACTACTTAAGTACCTAATTAAAATAAAAAAATGATTCTAAATTGGTTTTTTATTTCGTTGGTTTAAGCCTAAGAATGGGGGACATTCTGGGGGAATTATTCGTGGTCAAACATTTAAATAGAAGCACCAACTGGTGCATTTCCTATGCAGCTTTCAACAATTTATCTGCGGCTAAAACTCATGAATTATGTACATATGCATGATTTGGACGGTGAATATTTTTTTTTATTATCAAGTTTTCTAGAGTAAAAAAGAAGTACACAGATTATTTTTAATATAATAATTCTCATTTGTGAAGAAATCAGCTGTATGTATGTTCAGCAGTGTGAGTGGTTAGAGCGTGTGTGCATTCTCTCGTATGTTCAAGCATGTTGGCAACATTTTCCTCTCATACCTTAACCACTTACACTATTATTATTGAAGCTTAATAAGTTCTCTTATGTATCTTCGAAGCTCTAAGTCTTGTGACCCCAAAACACATAATTAAATTACTAACAAAAGAATAGGTAGTTAAAATCGGCTTATATCCAACAGGTTATCTGGGTACCTGCTGCAGCAACTCCACATGCATTGTCTGCAAAGAAAAGAATAGATTGAGAGCGACAGGAGGCAGGAGGAGTTTTTTTTATTCTACTGCCACAACCCACTGGCGGTCGAAGTTCTGTAGTTAGATAAGGTGTAGAACTTTTTACCTGCAATGATTTTAAACTCTCTTTAATTTTTTTCAATGTTCCAGTTGTCCGAAAAACTGTAATAGATGTTCGTATGGCATCCATGACTGATCAATATGCTCTACAAGGTCAGGTCTCGATGTGTTAAGAATGGTCACCCATCCAGAATCTAACCCTCGATTTCGCTAATTGTATGTCGTAGCAAAATCACTGTTAAACTACTGACACTGCAAAAAATTACATTAAATTGACTTTATCAATAAAGGCTTGAAGTATAAAATTAAATGGAAAAGACTTCATTGTATCTTTTCATTTACTCTAAAACATGCCATTGTTTGGAGTGTCAGTGGCTGCAAGATCGGGGCCCTAGTTAACTACTCGATTATTACTTAACCATGAGCCTCTCAGGGGGAGGTGGGTATCTATTCTGTACATAGTACTATTAAATATTCTAGTTATAGTGAAGGTACTAACAAACAAGCAAGCTCGTCAAGAAGTGGTCGCCTGCGAACAGCGGGTGGTCCACGCGCTCCCTCTCCTGATTGGCTGAGCTGCACGTTGCGCAGAAGTTCTAGCAGCAGTGTAACGCCATCTAGCGGCTCGCACGCGAACTCTTGGACGAAACTGAAATAGTTATTTGATTTTTTTATGGAGATGTTTAAGGAATATATTGTGATTACCCTCGGTGCTCTTTGACTTTGCATCATTTTCAATCTAAACCATTATTGTTTCAGGTTGTGCAGCCAGGCTTAACACCACTCCACCATTCACAGCTAATAAAATTATATTATTTCTATCCATTCATTCATATATATACTTATTTTAATTACATTATATTATATTATACAATACTATATTACACTATGTCATTACTATAATATAACTTTATATATAATTTATAATATATATTGTATTGTATTTATAAAACTTGATCAGTTTATACATCCTTCGTTTAATTTAATTTGAATAGATGTATGGCAGTTGTTATGAATAGTTGGACCCCTAAATAGTTCCGATAACTATTTAAACTATCATGGTCACTCGGTAATCATTGTCTAAAGGTAAAATTCTACCAAAATAGTATACTAAATCTGCAATGAACACCAGCATATCACAGTTGAGTAAGTGGGAACTACTTACTTCATTTAAAAACATTAATGCGTGCTTAGTGTAATCCCCACCCATGTACAAGAATTTCTTTATTATACGTAAATTCTTAATAATCTCCCCACTTGTGAACGTAAACATTGCATGTTTAATATTTTTGAGTGTATTGTAATTGACACATAATTTGTATATAAATACCTAAAAAAAAACAGCCAAAAATCTACAGATGCTATGTACCTACCTACATTTATACAAATAAATAAAATAGAAGTGTCCGTTTGTAATATTAAAATATTTATGATACTTATCATCATCATCATGTCACGATCACGTAGAATATTTTAGTGCAATATTAAATAGTTGTGGAGGTCAGAAGGTAGTCACTTCACGGAAAATATGAATATTCCTCACAGTTAGACTGGAAAGCTGATCCCAACTGAGTGGGGGAAAGGTTCAGAGAATGATGGTTAGATGGAAGACAATACAATATTTATTGAAATGACCTTTTAAACAATTCCAATATATCCCACGACTACCACCAAAATACCGATATAGCCGCGTGGATCTCGGCAGAGTAGAATTTGGACCACCCCATCTCTTCCCATGCGGTGTCGTACAAGGCGACTACCCCATATCTTCCCATGCGGTATCGTAAAAGCTGCTGTTTAACATCAGAAAGATATATACAGACTATACAGCCTCAGCCTCAGATGCATGGCTCGGGTCAACAATAGTGCCCGGAATACGGCAATAGACTCACCGCCTGTGACAAAAACTGCGAATTAAATTTCTTTGATGACATGCGTTACGTAGAAATACAGAGTTTTATACCAAGGTATATACTCTAAATTGTGATATATTATGTTACTTACTGAAACATCCTCGTACGGTGAGCTTGTACTTAGATAATTAATTATTCATAGAAATAATATAAATTCTATAATGTAGACTGTCTGCTCGGAACTTACGTATCTGGTCGGTCGATACTTGAATGGTATCGACCGACCACATATAGTACGCCCAACGAATGGTCGTTGAGTACGCCATTTTGGTTGTTGTCAAATCAAATCAAAATAGTTTATTTGCTAGAATATGGTACAAGAGATATTACAAAATTACGTTTCCTCAACGCACGTCAAAAATTCGTTTATGTCACAAACAATGACAAAATGAATGTTTCTAGACTCCACTTCAAATATTGTTTTACCATACATGTGCACTTATGTTCACCAATGGTAGCCATAGGTTTCTGTTAATATTGCAATGTGCTCGCAATACCAAGAATGTACTCGAAGGTCGGCGAGGCGGCGGCAAGATCAAAAGAATAGGTATTTATCGCTCGCGAACTTTCTAGATAATTCGATCCTCCTAATTGAGAGGTATAAAAACATGCTCGCATAGCGACACGATTCATTCAGTCTTTGATTGCAGCTAGACCTGATGTTGGATTTTTTAAGACTTCAACTGCCCGTAACAATTGGGGCCGGCCTATATTCATGCGTACAAATATTTGCACTTAGCGGGGATCGAACCTACACCATCTGCATAGCAGCTGCGTTCGAAGAGTCAGTTATAATTCAGGTCTGGGTTACTTTATTTCTCCACGTGTCAGTACATTTAACTGCGAGCGCATTAAAAACATCTTCCATTGATGGTTACTGGATTTATTTGAAGCTGCAGGAATTAGGAATGGTAAGTCTCAGATTTCCGATCTACCATACTATAACTCTGACCTCCCGCGGAGCCGGTGGAAGAGGTTATGTAAGGCATTATTCTACTTGACAATGAGCTTCAAATAGTTGTAACGCGATTAGACGGCAGATTTCAATCGGTTAACATAGAATACAGAACTGGCATAACTAAACCAACTTCAATGTGTCGGCTAATACGAACGTTTCTGTAGTTTGGAGGTACTTCCCCAGTGGGACTGCTCAATTGGGACGGGAATTCCGCTGTGTTCTACCTCCTACTATTATTATATACTTCTATTATATTACATATACCCTCTCATTCTATTATATTATATTCACTAATATAATACCCATATAATAATACCTACTGCTTTACCGTGGCCTATGCACGTGTGCAACACCAGAGGATTTAAAGCGCCACGAAATATTTTTTTTTTTACTTTGGCACGTACTTCATACTAGCATCATAGAGTAGATTTGGTGACGTATAAGCTCAGCCTGAAAGCAATTATTGTGATTGTGTGCTATCAAGAACTAAATACGTGGTGACCAAAAAGCAAGGACGAAAATATGTCTTCTGATAGAGAATCAATGCAAGGTACATGTACGTAGAGCGAAGACAGCGCATGAAACATGGAACAATCTGAGAGCCGCATATGAAGATAAAGGCATAAACAACAGATGCAGACTGTTATCAAAGTTAGTCAGCCTTAAGTTAAACATGTTTGTGACAATTACAGATTATGTTACGGAGTTGATGAGAGTAGCGAATCAGCTGTCTGACTTAGGCAAAGAGATAGACGACGAACTTCTAGCTGCTTTATTGTTGCAAGGGATGCCAGACGAGTATACACCAATGAGACGGAACCGCCTACATCTGCTCGAATAATTAGGGAAATAGGTACAGGATCTGAATTGGATATAACGCAAGAATTTTCTTTGGATTGCTTCCAGTCTATTAATATAAATGTCATAAACAGGATTCCATACCCGCGAGCAATATTCAATAGAGGTTAGAAGATTAGAGGAAAGATAAATAACAATAAAAATGTCTATTTTGATTACAATTATTGGTGAAATGTGGGTCTTAATTCACCTCTGCCTAACCCTCCGGGAATAGAGGCGTGATTTATATGTATGTATGTAGTGGATAAACGCGAGCTTATCAACCATAAAAAAATCAAGAGAAGTAAATGAAACCAGAGCACTTTAACTTTACGATCGAGAGGTCTCGGGTTCGAAAAATGAGATTGTTGTCACTTCATACACTTCTTGAACTTATTGTGAAGATATTTGCTATGTAGTTAGCTGACAACCCGGATCACAGAGGTTGCCTTATGCTAGTGGTTGTGTCCAATGATTTTATAGTAAAGTTAAGATTAGTATGCCAAACCTATACAAATCTTATGTACGAGCAGCCCATAGCCTTTCAATGAGGCTGTTTCGTACTTGTTCCCCTGCGTCTAGGGATTGGGGTTCTACATGCCATCCATACAACCAATTACTCCCGGCATACTAAATTTATTGTGAAATCTGAAATTAACAAACAAAATAAGTTGAAATTGTTACAGCTATTAAAAAGTATTTATGTGTCTGTAAATAAAATTTGTGATTGTATTGGCTTACCCTAGCTTAATAACATTTCGTTCTTCTCTAGTTTGAGGAAACTAAGTATTTTTGTCGAAAGTGTGGGCATTCAGGGCAACGGAGACAGATCGTGGTGACGATGTTTTGAGAGCTTCTTGTTTATTAGATTCTATTGATCTAACCTCATCTTTAGACTTGGGCAGAGATTTTTCTAAATCATTTACCATTTTGTGCACAGCTTTCAGTTTCTCAGATGTTTCATATATCTTTTTTGAAAGTTCGGACTGTTCTTCTTTTGAGCAAATAAACTTACGTGTATCAAAACGTACGCAATTTTCTCTCCGTGCCTGTTTCCGTCTCCCGTACATTGGTGACACCCACCTTGCCTCCTTACAATTTTACTTTTACTTAATTAGCACACATATAGGGTATTTTATTTTCATCATGTAATATTATGTAAGGTTAACCATATAATTTTAGACTTTAACAACATGATGGTAAAATCTAAAATTAAATGTCATGTTTTGCAGTGTCTGTGGCGTAACAGTGGTTTTACCATGACATAAAATTGCCCAGATCTTATAACACAAGTTAGTTTATCTATGCTTACTTTGGGTCTACACTGCCGCGCCGCACCGGCACAACAGACAAACATGCCGTTATAGCCCCAAATATAACACATCATTCATATACCGATGCACCCAGGAAAGAAACAACAATGATGAAGATTTAATTCAAGAGTTTGCATGGTACGTCACATACAAATCGCTTAAATATGGCAAACATGAAGTATAAAAAAAAAAATCGTCTACTTGTAGAACGTGATCATACATACTATTTTGTTGGGTAGCCAGTTTATGTGCTGTCAGTGGGAAGACCATTGGCTTGTCCTGTTTTGTCTTTTACACTGACGACACATAAACTCTTGTGCTTACAGGGTTGGCATCGCGAGTATGACTCCCTCGCTGTTGAATGCTTCCTCAGTCGGACTGCTCAATTGGACCGATATACCGTCGTGTCCTATCTCCTATAAACTATGTCTTGCATTGCACGTACGCACCATGCGACATAGAAATGAAATCGCAAAACTCCTTTGTTCGAGACAGTATTGTTATTATCGTATGTTATTATCTACTAAACTTTCATACATATATCTACTTACATGTTTTTATTTTGTTCAGCCAACCTGGGGCTCAGCCAACCTCACTAGTCGGTGCATCTCTTGCTAATGTACTCCAAGGTGCACCTGCTAAATAATAGATGAAGCTCTGACACATGCTTTCCTTTCGAAGCTTTTCCGAGAGCAACTGCAGCTTAACATCCCAATATCAAGCTGCAGTGGTGGACGGCGTTGAGGTTTGCATGGAGCCCACAGATGTTAGTGGACTCCACCTCAAATAGCAAGCTTTTGGGAGTGTGTCGAGCATCACATCTTGGGCTAGTTGTTCTGACTCGTGACCACAAGGTAAGCACTATTTAAATGTTTACTTATATAGATGAAGGCTTTTTGTGGTCGCTGCCAATAAGACAATAGGTACTTTGAGTACTTCTAAGTAAAGTGGTAAGTACTGTAAGAGAAAATTGTGAGTTTCAATTATACTTACTCAGAATTTATATTTTTCGCTATAGTAATAGTTCAAGTCATTGACGCGGAAACACAGCTTCCTGTACCCATCTCCCTCCCGCGCTACCTTTTAGAGTGAGATAGCAATAGTTTCCGCACGGCTCAATTGTCAAAATAGACGATATTCTCTTCGCACTTTTGAACTGGACAAACCGTTGGTCTTCTCACTGACAGCACAAAAACTTTATAGTGTGCTCTGGCTACTCTGGCGAGAACACAACACGAACACAATATCGAAGTTCAAACGCATCGCAGTTAGACTCGAAACCTTACTCCAACTGAATTGGGAAAAGGTTCACAAAATTATGACTAAATCTGAGCTGCTGGACTAGGCCTCTCCCAATGTTGGGAGGCTTTGGCCTACTGTTTCCACGCTGGCCAGACGGGTTGGTACAGGGTTTTATTTCGAGTTTTCCTTCTCTAGCAGTGATATCGTCTGCGTATTTAACCGTTAGTCGCCTCTTACGACATCTTTCGGATGAGACGGGTTAGTGATTCTTGTATTCTTTTTCAGTCAGAGCATACTTTTCTTTATACCACTTAGGTG
Organism: Eilema griseolum; assembly: GCA_963662185.1. NCBI lineage: Eukaryota > Metazoa > Arthropoda > Insecta > Lepidoptera > Erebidae > Eilema > Eilema griseolum. Next base: position 3,395,357 of record OY759251.1, read on the forward strand.
GCAGACAAGCACACGGCCCACCTGATGGGAAGTGGTTACCGTGGCCTATGGACTCGTGCAACACCAGGAGCGTCACACTCGTGCTGCCGACCCTGAAGAAACCTCCTAATGCCCCTTTTGAAGAACCCCATATTGTAGGCGCATGGGAAGACCGCAGAAGACACGTATTTTCGAATAACCGGTTTAATTTCCCACAGTGGACATTGTGGGCAACGTCTTCAGTGACCTCAGTAGTGATAGCAGGGTTAAAGTGTTGAGACTGTTGTGTCTTAGTTTTAAGTGATTAAAATTATTAATTATCAAAATATTCGCGGGTTTTGAGTCTCCTCTCCCTTCGTTTGATTGGATTCAAAGATCGTCTATTGATTGATTGGATTTAGTATATTTTAATTCTTTACGGCCAGTACAGTACCTTTTAACAGTAAACAAAATGTGACAATTCTCATGGGTCTGGCTCGCGTAAGTACGACCTGGCTGTTGCTAGGCGCGTTTTGTTCAAGCGTGCATTCACAGTTGTAAATACCTACCTTACCTGCGGAGTATCGCTCGCGCCGCGCCGCTGCTCTGTACCGCTAAGATTAAGTCATTTCATATTTGTTGTTTACCGCGAACCGGTGGTTCTTTTGTTAAACAAGCCTTTCATATTTCTTTTCATATTGACGTTTTGTAAGTTCCGATTTAATGGTCCATGAATAAATGATTTTTGACTTCTGACTTTGATAATATTTTGAGCACATCTTAGGTCGGGAGCAGTTTTACGTGTCATTAATGTACCTGCAACTACTTCTGCTTTACAACCATAATAGTATTATCATCATCATCATCATCACCACTTTCAATTACTTTATATTGCATACTTTATAATACTTTTTGTTCCACATTTCTGTAAATATGTTCAACATTATTCTTTTTCATTTAAGTCAAATTAAATAATTTTATTTTTACATCATTTATGCAATAGTAATATAATTTATTTTTTCAATCTTATAACTTGTAACAATGGTACCTACACAGGGCTTAGTTTACTGTAAAAAAAAAGTCTAAACACTACCTACTTCTCGCTACTGATTTAGCCAATGATTTCTTTGTTCACTCTCGAACTGAACTGCCGTTGATGAAAGAGTATTATTATAGTAGGGTTTTAACGGTAATTATACGTCATGAAATTTTTGAATACAGCACAAAGTTGTATATTTTAAGCTCAATTATTATATTAAGAGTTTGAACGCACAGTAAGCACTTGCGTTGAAATTTGACACCAACTTTTGCTAACTAGGATCATGAGGTAAAATGTTTTTATAACTTCAACAGATGTATGGAAATCTGCGAGATTTGTTGACATTTATGATCACTGCTCTGCTCTTTTTTGTGTTAACGTGATGTTATATAGCCTGTAACCTCCTTCGACGAAATTTAACAGAAAAAAAAAAATTCGAATCGGTAGTTTCTGAGATCTTCATCCACGGAGGGCTTTTTTTTTCTTTTTTTATACGTGCGATAAATCCCCACGGACCACCGGAGCCGGTGGGAGAGGGTAAAAGGCACTAGACCTGTGGGTTGTTTTTTTATTGCCAAAGGTGAGAGACAGAGTCCCCAACTCGTCCCTGGAGATGAAAGAGTATACAAAATGGTGGATCTGTCACTAAATGTCAGTAACCAAAATGGCAGATCTGTCACCAAATGTTAGAATTCAAAATGGCAGATCTATCACCAAACGTCAGTATTCAAAATGGTAGATTTGTCAGTAAATGTCAGTAGCCAAAATAGGAGATTGGCAGAGCAGGGATGTATCGCACCCCGATCGCCCAGGGCCATCTCTTTCGAGCTGGCCCTCTTCTGGTGTGGAGGCTTTTAATCGAAGACCCTGCAATGGCAGAAATTGCTTTTGATTTGCCATAATATTTTCGAATGCAGGTCCGAGCTCTGACGAACCCGTCAAGCTCAGTGACAAGAAGCTGCCTTTTCTCTGTGTCCAGACAATGTATATCTAGTTATAAATGTTCGAGTCATTGTCCTAATGTAACTGTCAAGTGGCTCGATAGATGGCGTTAAGATCGAATTAGGTCGCACTATGGTTTGTTCAGCTTGTCTTGCGATCCTTCGTCGCTCCCGCTGCCGCTTTCGCCCCGCCTCCTCCTTCACGAGCATTACTTGCTCGCAGAAGGAGGCGCCAGCCGCCCACGCATCCGCGCAGCGAACCATCGCCGCGAGCAAGGTGGAGAGCGTGAGAACCCTCACTCCCAGGGCCAAAACAAAGTCTAGGGTCACAATCTTTGCAGATGAAAGTGGGTCCAATGTAAGGAAACTTTTACAGGCCCATCTCGGGGATGACTTTATTGTTACTGCTATTATAAAGCCGGGGGCACCGATCTCTGAGATAATAAGTTCTTGTGTACCTATATGTAAGAATTATACCAAAAATCCGTAAAAACTATTGCATAATTATATGAATGAAAACTAAATTAGAAATTAATTATATATGAAATAAATAACTACCTCCTAGGCCATAATAAAAAAAGGGTTAAAAATAAAATCGAAATTAAAAATATAAAATTTATTAACGAAGATACGAGATTTCTATATAACTGTTAGTTAACCCACCCCAGCTTCACCCGTGGTATATTTTGAAACTTTGAAACTTTGAGCCCGTATTTTTGTAGTCTTTAAATAATGCATGGAAAATTGCCTATTTGTGGACATTTATGATCACTGCTCCATCCTTCAATACACCTGTTGCACCAAGTACAGAATACCCCACCAAGGCTTTTGAAGCCCAAGCCAGTAGATCAAAACCCAAGCCATCAGTTGGAGTTCTGACAGTAATTCCTATAAAAGTTAAGACATGTCCAAAGTTGCCTACAATATTTTCGAGACATTTTTGTTGAACTTGTTATCAGAGCCTCTCAATTTATATCGTTTATTGATCTTTCTATCATTAATTAATTAAGCATTTATGTGTTCCGAACGTTTTTTTTTTCTGAATAGATTAGCAAATAAATACAATAATGATTTTAGCTGCGATCTGAGGTTGGGGTTATTCAACATTCTGTGCTCTATTTTTTACTAACTAGTAAACGTTTTCGTTTACCGAAAAGGTAATCTGAATAAATACCTGTTTATACTGTCCTGTAAGTGTTGTTATATTGCCAAAAACGCTCGCAACGCTCTCCTATCATCAAAATAACAGCAATAACCCCATACAATACAGGACCGCTTAACTGCGGTTTTCTGTTCTGTCTGTAACGGTTTATAGATATTGTGAATGGGTGGCTCTATATTCGAATGGGCATTCAATAATTTTGTGAATATTTCGAACTAGTAATTGATCGGGAGTGGTATAAATCAATACATTTTTTTTTAGAAATATGACTGATAATAAAATGATAATTCACAAGTCATCAATACATTTATAAGTCTTGAATAACAAATTTATAATTGGAAACTATACTTAAAGACCTTCAGGCACTGCTATGAGCGCCACCGTAAGCTCATAGTCTCGTTAATTAAGCGATAGTTTAGATTTTGACATACTTACATATACTTACATATATTTACACTCACAATATCCTTTAGTGCACTGAACAACTTACCGTGTCTCCTATAAAGTCTACTGTCGCACAGATAACACAGTAACAATGGATCTTTACACCAGACTGTCAAATAGTATGGAGGAGCTGTCTTCAATGTTTACCTCACGCATGTTTCAATATGATGAAGACCTAAGGAGTGCAGCGGCTACCAGTATTTTGAGCGTGAATCTCAAAATGGTGGACTAAAACAGGCTTAATAATATTGACCATTTAGGTACACCTACAAAATGATGCGTAAAATAAGGTCTTTGAAGTCCATTTATAACTGAGGTCCAAACTTTGAGGTCGTACGGGTACATAGCCAAATTACCTCATTATATTTTTCGGCATTTTATTCATTATTTTGCGCGTCGAATCGGGCAGGGCTAGTCTGCGTGAACAAAGGAGGTCTTGCATATGTTGCAAAAATCACAGCTAGAAAAGCAGATTAATAGAGTAGGCCGGACTGAGTCTATAACAGAACAGCTGATTTGGACATTCATACAAACGTTCATAAATAAACCTTACGCTATATATCTAGGGTCGTCGTCGGCGAGGCGAGGCGAGGCCGCAATATTCCGACACCGTTCCTCGCTAAGGTCCACGCTTTACTTTAAATAAGATTAGGTTAAGGTCCCGCGGCGCCCGGGGTGCCGGCGGGAGGCTACGAATCACAGGTATAGATTTTTTCCCCAAAATATAGGGAAATAATATATATGTGGTCCTAAATATATTTTGAATTTATGAATTATTACTATTATGTATTTAAGTTATAATGTCAATTAAAAAATTTATATAAAATTATAAGAAATACTTATAAATGTTGAAATACTAATATTGAAAATTAAATAATGCCTTTTTTTAAAGCGCTGGATGCGGGCTGCTTTCCTGCAGAATCAGGTTAAGACGGTTGTACGGTATGTCTATCCGGGGCAAGATGAGAACAGCCATAGAAGTTCGCATGGTAGGAAGTATTTTGTAATTTTTATTTTGTATTTCAATTACAAATAGCTAAAATACTGTATTTTGTATTTTGTATTTCAATTACTTGCGGTTACTGTACGACGGTAACTTACCGTCTGAAAGATCGTGTAGGCAGAGGTGCTAGCACCCAGATTTCGCCTGTTTATGTTTAGGTCCCAATGTAATAGGTGGCGAAGCCTATTGCCATTAACCGGGCACTTATAAACCTGCGATAAATACACACATAACTTCGAAAAGCATCGAAAAGTCATTGGTGTGTGCCATGCTAAAACCTGGAATCGCAAAACATCCGATCAAGAACCAAGCGGTTCGGTGACTCTTTTCTCTGTCGCACCATTAAGGCCTGGAATTCATTACCAGCTCACGTGTTTCCTTCTTCCTACAGTCCCGGGTCCTTTGAGCGGGCGTGAAAAAGCATATGATGAGGCCGTCAAGCTGAGTGTCACCGCCATGTCCTACTTCTAAGTTGCTACAATCCAAGCTACATCTTCCGTAGTACTTTCTTCGTTAAAGAAGAAGTATTTATGTTATAATGATAATAAATCTCAGTTGTTCCGTGATGTCAGTATTTTTGTATTTTCGATTCGTTTTGAACACAAAAGAAGGGATAATGTTAACACAAGGCTCAAAGGAAAGCCGATAATATGCCACCGGGGTAAAGGACATATGTAATCGCTCTAAATTGAAAGTATACAAGGATTTAGTTGTCCCACTTGGATAAGCGATAAATCGTAAAACACCCACAAAAGGAAAGCTGATATTTTATGTGTCAAAGTTAATACGCAATCAGTCAATTTACTATCAACACCAGCCCTTAATATGCATCGTTGCATCACCTTCCAGACTGTGCTTCATCTCAACATGGGATCTCGCAAAACCTGTAATTTGATTACAAGAATCCAGACAGAATAAACGGGATATTTACCATGTTTCATTATTTTGAATTTCAAACAGTCAATTGTAAAACGGTGCACGGCCTTCTTGGTGTGCGGCAAAAGCTTACCGTTAGAGCGTTTTCCCATTATCCGATCCGATATCGGTGTTGGCTCTGATATCCGACAGCCGACAGGAAGTAAAATGTATGAAATATATATCTGTCTTTCACATTGTCCGGCCCGATAACGGATATCGGAGTCAATCAGTCACAACAGCAAAATAATAAATAAAAAACAAATGTCATGTCATATTCAATGGTAGATATTTCTGTGGTTGACCTATGGTTAATTTTTTTTTGAGCCTGTGCTATCGAGCAAATGGACGTATCCTTGACGTATCGCACCGATTTTATCGGATATATGTGAAAACAGCACTAAGGGCCTTGGAAGCCTATGCGTCTTTTTATATAATTAGGGAGTAGGCAAGGCTTACATTATACTTGCTCGGTGGTTAAAAAATCGGACTGACACAGAAATCCCGAGTGCGAATCCTAGCCTTTACGTAACCCATGTGAATACAAAATCCCTTTGGTCAAGGATGTTAGCTAGAGGCGTAAGGGGAAATATTAATAATTTCGATTGCTAATATGATTTAAAAACAAAAAAGAAGTGCAAACAAATTGTGAACCTCTACCTTTAACTGAAAGCGAATTAAGCGATTAATAAAGTTTTTTGCTTGTCAAGTAAAAAATAATGAAAAATATTAATTTTGATTGTAGCTGATGTTCCTAAATAATAATGTCATTAAATAAAAATAATGTCATGTAAGGAACAATAATGTTACCAGTATACCTACATAATTAGATCTGTTAACCGAATAAATATTTGCCTCGAGCGGAAATTTAACTTCGTAACCTTTAACTCAAATAATTAATTATTTTAAATGTAAATATCGATTTTAAGCTTTTCATACAGTGCAGCGACCCTCGATGTTATAAACTCAAAGTGCGATAAGTACTTTCTTTATTTTCATTTACTTTTTCTACCTTCTTTCGCAGTTGCTTTCAAATGTCTGGCCATTTAGATTTTTCCTTCTTTTCGCAGATGATCTTAAATTGGTACGAGTTATTAAGGACCACATAGATCATGATGAACTACAGCAAGACGTAGATAGGATTGTGAGATGGAGCTTACAAAATAAACTTTACTATAATGTAGCTAAGTGCTCGGTGATATCGTTCAGCCGTGCACACAACCCAACTCGCTCCGATCAGTCCAACGCCCCACTCCGAACAGAAAGCACGCGACGGTCGCAACCCGACAGACGCCGCGGATGATCGCGAACAAACACACAACCTCATAGACGCCGCCTGATTGAAATTAATAAAGTGTTTCATCTGTATTTTTGTAAAGTGCGAAAACTGTGAAAGTATTTTTTTATTCACCCACTGAATGCATAAGGGTTACGTTAAAAGGTTAAACTTTTGATAGCAAACACTTGCAATGTCATCCATGCCACTCTCAATACATCAATTTTCATACTAATATTATTGTAGTTAACTTTGAACAAAGATATTTCGCACTCAACTAGTCGTTTCTATTAATGTTGTTATTTTTTTATGTATCTCGCATCTCTGGGATGGTTCAGCAAAGTACTTACTAGATGCTCTCGACAGGTTGCAGCGACGTGCGATCCGCATCATTGGGAATCCCGAGATCACGAACACCCTAGAACCTTTACAGCTGCGTAGAGATGTTGCGTCCATGGCTGTATTTTACCGTCTGTACCAATGTTCGTGAAGAGTCGTAATCATTCGGAAACGTTCGTTCTTTCTCGTTTCTTCGGCCGGCCGGTATCTATACATTATACATACACACTATTATACATAAGAAATTCATACACATACTTTTAAATATATTCTAAGTATAAATCATTCTGATTTATTCTAGACCTTTCTCCTTGTCTGAAGTCAGTTTAAAATTAGTAATTATAGGTTATTTCATTAATATCTGTTCAAACAAAAATAGATTATTTCTTGAACAGACTTTTCAAGCGCTTAAAACTCATTTCACACAAAATAGGTGTACTTAATAGTTTTACCATGGTACAGTATGAGTGTTGTATTTTTTTTTGTTACAACTCAAATATTAATAAATTTGACAGAAAAGTATTTCATATAAATTCAATATCATATAATTTTTATTAATAAATAATAGGTTGTTATTATCAGTCTTCAAAAAAAAGAAATCTAAACAAATATTTGCATTAAAATATTTCAGTAATGAGAGAATGTCTTATAACAATTAAAAAGGGTGTGCTACGTCACTTTGCATAGTAAGTAATGACTCATCTACTGATTGTCACAGTTCATTAGTTCAATATTGTTATTACTACATTATTGAAATATGACAAGAAGTGCATACTAAATACTTATAAGCTATGACTCATTAAGATATAATATCTAAACCACACAACAATGTGTCAATAAGAGACAACTGGTAAAGCTGTGCTTAGTAAGCGCTAAATCTCTCGGACTAACTTGAAACAAAATCACTTTGTTTTGTTCGTGAAAAGCATTTATTTATCATTGCAATGAAAGTAAGTCATATCGGATTATCGTGATTTATGACTTGTTATTTTTGTATTTACACATCTTCCGACGTTTTTGTTGCTTTCCGGGAGCCATAATCATACATGTGAATGAATTGGTATATAATCTAACAAAAATAGTTTTATTGCCACGTTTAATTTTTCGACATAACATATAAGCTCATAAACTCACGCCTATATCCCCGAAGGGGTAGGCAGAGGTGCTCTCAATTATAACACTTAACACACTTAACAACTAAGCTACCAATATATACGATATTAGTCGGGAATTCCTTCTTCCTACAGTCCTGGGTCCTTTAAACGGGGCGTGAAAAAGCATATTATGAGGCCGTCAAACCGAGTGCGTTGGAAAAAGTTTAATTCCGAATATAATACTAAGGAAATCGTGATAAAATCTATAAAATACTTTATTTCAATGAGTAAATAAAGTTGTGAAGTTTCTACTTCAAGGAGTTGTTTATAAGACCTCTAAATTAATATTTTGAATAGCTTTTGCAGGTTGAAAGAGAACAATACAACGACGTATTCTTCAGAGTAAATTTTTCTTATGTTAAGGTCATTGGTTTTTCTTATAAGAACAAAAAGTTTTCGTATTGAATCTGGGCTAATGCTACCGCTGTGATGGCGATGAGTCCGCGATATAGATAGCTGATCACATTCCTTACATTGCTTGTTAGAGCTCCTTACTGTTAATGGGAGCCTGGTACAATTTTTTTTTTTTTTTTTTTTTTTTTTTTTTTTTTTTTTTTTTTACTAGCACCTTCCACTGCGTGACGGGGCACTTCGTGGAAGCCTATTCTTAACACTTCTTCTTATTAACTAGGCTAACTGATATGCCAGTCTTAAGACTGTAAACCAAGTCTAATTGACATTTGAGCCTCCTCCGCCGCTGTATTACTATTTATTGTCACCGGCGAAACTTATTTATATTTTTGTTTGATATGTATTTACTCGTATAATTATAATTATTGTTGATTATATTAATTAAATGTAATGTACACTCACACCCAAGATAAACCTATACGGGTTTTATGGTTTTATTTCTATGAGATTAACTAATAAAAAAATAAAATAAAAAGTAAGTGACAGATAAACATATGCCTCCCCAGATGGGAATCAGTTACGGCCTATGGACGTATATTAATTATATTAATTTAATTATTTATTTTAGTAAGTGCATATACCAAATTCTGTATTTCAAGCGTCCACCTGTTATTAATATCGAGCAAAAAAGGAAAAAGATCATCACGTTTGATGTATGGGAGAGAACTATTTAAAAAATATGTTTGGATTAATGAACAACAGATTTAAAAAGTAACAAAGTCACAGTGGTTAGTTACCAGAAATGAATGAATGAAAATGTATTCTCACGAAATACAATTGTATATTATACCTACTTATTCATAACAATCGATTTAAATTCACATAAAGTTACGTCAACAAAACCAAACCTGTGCCAGAGTTTCGACCTCAATCAGCTTACACGCGAGATTGGTTTGGGTCTTGAAGATCTTAATAGATCATATTTTATGGGGATTACCCCTTTAAAAATATTATTGTATATTTATTTATAAATTATAGGTTATTTATAAAGTAATAATTTAAACTATCTACTTTTGTCTGTTATAAACACTTCAACAACTTTCAATACAGGAATCATTGTTTATAAGTTGTTTTCATTCCGAGCACCGGTTGCGTGCTAGTATCAGCGCGCATACCGTATCGTTCGCGAGTCAACGCCAAACTGAGATTCAATTCTATACAACCCGAGCACGCGACAGAGCCCAAGTTGGGGATATACAGCTACTTATGAAAATAAAACGATAAATCAATGTCACAGTCTGTGGTTTTGTAAGTCGTTATAGAAAAAAGGTAAGTTCAATTTTATAAAATTATAAATATACTATTTTGGGTATAATAAAACCAAAAGTAGTATACAATAATACCATATCTATAAATCAAGCTACTCGACATTTTTATTCCTAATACAATTCTACTAATTTAGTAAATACCTGTTTGAGATGTTCCGATTTTAAATTAATCTTTTTTTTCTAAATACTACCGGGAACACAACACGAGGTAATTTAAGCCGTGGTACTTTGTAGGGTGGAGGTACTTCCCCAGTCGGACTGCTCAATTCGGATGGGAATACCGTCGTGTCCTACCAACTCGAAAATTAAAAAAATTAAAAATATTTGTCTTGTGCAGAGCTATTTATTTATTTTTATGCATGAATTCAAATAGATTAATACATAAAAATAGATTATTGGTACTTAAATGACTAACCTTTTTAACTACTTTACTAACCTCATTTATTATCAAACATTTTGTAAAAAAAAAAATTCTGAATTCGAAATTCAAAAAGGGAAGTTTTATCACCGGAACAAAATTTTATTCACGTCAATTTATTTTAACCTTGCCAAGACGATCAATGGTTTTTACGCGAGCTTAAAAATATATTGTGGTTTAGTACTTTAAAAGCCAGAATTACCAGGTTTCATTTTAATCGTGCCCTCACGTCTATGTGAAAAGCAATTGAATGTCCACATAAATAACACTTTGCCTAGTTACTTGTGTAATTTATATTACGAATTTAAATCAAGTTTTTCATTGTATCATACGTAGTTTTAAATTAACCTGTTTTTTTCTCACTAACAATTAGCAATTATCTATTATTAGAATTTGATACCCAAACATATATTACCCGAGAAATAACGAGGATCGATTATTATTCAATAGTTTCGTTAATTTTTCCGTGTAAAGGAATTATGCTGTCAATTTCCTGAAGTAAAGACTTGTAGGTAATAAACTACTGGCAAGTAACAAGGAAACTAATAACGCAAGATAGCACAAGTCCTTAATATACTCTAATTTACTGTTACTTAAACAAACAACAATTCGAATAAGTACAAATTTTCGTTTTTAAAGATCACGGTTATAGATTATAACTATAAAAGCGTTTAAAACATAGTAAGTAAATAATTTACTAAACCAATCTTTAACTTTTTCAATTTTGGAACTATCCTTAAAACTATCTCTACTAGCGCTGGGAGATCTTCCGATCATTTTCAACCTGTTCTTGCCCCATTGTTTCAATGAGTTGAAATGCCCCTTCTTGGTCACCGGATCGATAGGACTTTTCTTAAGTAAAGCACAGAGACTCTCTGTTCTTACAGGGTCAGCAGCACGAGTATGACTCCTTTGATGTTGCTCACGTCCATAGGTCCCGATAACCACTTTCCGTCATATGAGCCGTGAGCTAGTTGAAAACAAGTTGTATAAAAGAGATATTCACGTTCAGAATCTTTTATTCCAACCTGCAAGCAGTTCTTAAAAGCATTGTGTTGATCTGTACACAGGACCCAGTTGTGTACAAGGCGACTAAGGGATAGGGCTGTTTAACATCAGACAGATATATACAGCCCACACTCAGCCTCAGATGCATGGCTCGAATCAACAATAGTGCCCGGAATACGGCAATAGGCTCACACCATATTACGTGGGACCGAATACAATTATTGGTGATATGACCAATTTATTTTAATGAAAGCATGAACTGAAGAGAAAGTAAGAAACCATTTCATTATCAAAAAAAAAAAGCACAATGTCATCTTTATTCTTGCTTCAGGTATACATATTTAATAACAAATACTTAATTTATTAATGACGATATTTAAAAAAATAATTTTATAATTTAATCAGTTCACAATTGACGTGGTAGCGTTTCCAGAAGACTGGCAGCATTGCCACGTTGTATGGCAATGCTTATTCTCTGACCTAAAAAGAGGCCAGCCTTCTGGTCACGAGGAGCGTCGACCATACGCTTCGCAATCTCACGGTAGAGATTGCGAGCGCTCGAACCCCATGACTTCAAATTAAGTAGTTAGGTACTTAATTTTTGTACTATCCGTACCACTCAGACAGTCAAAGCAAGAGTCTGCCAGCTGTCATCTAATTGTCGCCACACTAGTGCTGAATAGATCTATATCAAGATGCAGCAAGATTTCATTAAATTTAGTTTTTTTTATGTACCTATACCAATTAGGTGGCAAACAAGCACACGGCCCACCTGATGGAAAGTGGTTACCGTGACTTATGAACGTGTTTAACACCAGGGGAGTCACACCCGTGCTGCCGACCGATGCGCTTCTGATTGAGAAGGCATTCAGCCTATAATTGGTAGTATAATAACAATATTATTTTTATGTTCAGAATATTCGTCGCCACATACTCTGAACTGGTATGATAAGTATGTTTTAATAACATCTCGTTTAAATTCCGTTATTTATTGTGAGTTAACATCTTAATTTTACTAACAGCTGAAATGAAGAACATATCTAATCTAAAATCTTTAGTCTTTGCAGACGTTCATACCTAAAACATAACTGCAGTTAATCCTATTTTAAACAATAAATAGTTTCAGCATACATAAAACTTCTTGAAAACTAAGGATTAATATGAACTCCAAGCTACAAAATACACTTTTATTAGAACTAAACCGGCTCAAACCCAGTAAAATTTCAAGATGGACGCACCACCCTTCCCGAATATGCCTCCGCCTCCACGTAAGAATTTCTATTTCAATTGTTTTTATGTGATACTATCGGAATTTTATTTAATTATTTATTTTTACGTGGATATTACACATTATACATACTTATCATACACGGAATGTTATATAATATGTTGATAAATGATAAGTGTAATTTTTTAATGAATAATATAGTAGGCATTGTACTACTTATCGTAAGAGGTAGATAATTTCAAATTCCTACCTAATCTCTCGGGTTACAAGCTACAATGAAGTTTCGAAAATAAGTTGCCATGTCAACCAGCTATTTTGATTCCGGTGGTGGGGGTATCCGTGGGGGTTTTATACGTTTCTACAAATACGTGATGTACACGTTCTCGGAGAGCGTTGAGCGGTGAGTAGGGTAGCCAGAGCTCACTGGAGAATTTGTGCTGTCAGTGGGATGACTAAAGGCTTGTCCTGCTTTGTCCTCAACACTGACGGCACAGAGACTCTGTGCTTACAAGGTCGGCAGCGCGAGTGTGGCTAGGCCACGGTAACCACTTTCCATCAGGTGGGCCGTGCGCTTGTCTGCCACCTAAGTAGTATAAAAAAGCACATTAAACTGTCGGCGGCCCCGTTCTTATACGTTACGGCTAGTTGGTACCCTAAAAAGGGCATATCACCCTCAATCAAACTCCAAAGTAGAAAGACTGCACAGAACCATGAAAGCAGCTTTGATGGCAAGAGGAAATACCGAAAATTGGACGAAAGAATTACCATCGGTATTATTCGGGATACGTACCAGCATTCGACAAGACACTGGATACTCAGCAGCCGAATTGGTCTACGGAACAACAATAAAATTGTTTATATCTCGTTGGAGACGCTCACAGTCCTGCTCGTCCTGCTCACATGTCATGAAATGAATTTCATTACACCTGAAGAGTGAATGAAACTCTGCAAAAAGTACTTTAATAGCATTACTTTAAATTCCAAAATTAATTGGATTATTTAGCAGTGTCCGTAGAATGACAGTGGTTTTGCATTAACAGAATCGAGAGCGCGCTCAATCAAACAAACAAACTCTTCAGCTTTATAATATAAGAATCGCTATAATAACCTCGTGTTGTGTTCCCGGTGGTGAGTAGGGTAGCCAGGGCTCACTGGAGAGTTTTTGTACTGTCAGTGGGTAGACTAAAGGCTTGTCCTGATTTTGTAGTGCCGGGGTGCGAGGGATTTGCTTGTTAACCTCGCCTTCGGCAACCAAAAACGACCCACATTCGACGTACGGTTTAGTTGGTTCAAGTCCGACATAACCTCTCCCACCATCCGTGGGGATTTTTCGCAGGTAAAAGAAGGCTCCTAATATTGGGAGAAGTCTAGCCTCCCCGTTTCCGGGGACGAGTTGGGGACTCTGTAGTCCCCACACCCGAGAAGAGGGCCAGATCGTGAGAGATGGCCCTGGGTCAGGTGGGGTGCGAGGGATTTGCCTGTCAACCTCACCTTCGGCAACCAAAGCGACCCACAGGCGGCGTGCGTATAGTCGGTTCGAGTCCGATGGAGTATCAACAAATGTAATTGACAGTGCAAAAAATACCGACGGATTTAGGATTCGCGGGTTCTATTTTAATTCAACGAAACTAATGAATAGTAGTAGTCTCTGCGAGACCTTCTCTTCTAGCCTATTCTATCAGAGCCGGAGCGCACGGTGTCCACGAGCCACCGACAATATGGCGGTGGTGAGGATTCGTACCAGTGCCTGGGAGATCGCCCTGGTGTCTCTTTACGTCGAACCTGACAAACCCATTCGCCCTCACCTGGACCTGCTTGAGAGAGTGGGCTCCAGACTGGGCCGTAAACGGCTCATTATTGGAGGCGATGCCAATGCAAAAAGTCCTTGGTGGGGAGGTGATGTTGAGGATGAGAGAGGTGAACACCTGATGGGTACTCTCGTGGAGATGGGACTACACATCCTCAACACAGATGGGGGGGTGCCCACCTTCGACACTGTCAGGGGGGGCAAAAGGTGAACATAATAAGCAAATTGTCACTTTTCTTTAGGCTAAATAAAGCAAACTGACTCTTTTTATAAGTAAAATCACTCATTTTATTGCGTTAAATGGAACAAAGTCTTTTCATTGGAGGACAAAGTAGGCAAAATGGCTCTTCAATTGGGTTCAACTGAACAAACTGGTGCAAAGCTGTACCCCGTACGATTGTGTAGTGTTTTGAAACGTAGTAGATTTTATTGATTTTGAACTGACCCGCATTACCCACTGACTCTCATTCCCCCCGGCTCCCCTACTAGCCAGTTTAATATCGCTTTCAAATGAAAGTTTGTTTTTAAAAATGTTTCTTGAGAAGATACCAGCAAGAAACTCAGAGAACTATATTAGAACTTTTTTTTTAAACTACTTTTGGTTTTCCTTTTATAAATCAACAGCTTGTCCTTCGACAAAGGCCTCCTCTAAAGACTTCCTCATCTATCTCTATCCTTCGCTATCCTCATCCACTCTGGACTGGCAACTCTTTTAATGTCGTCTTCCCAGCGTTTCTTTTGCCGCCCTTTGCTTCTTTTGCCGTCCCTTGGATACCACTCTGATATTATTCTTGTCCATTTCTCTTTCTGCTCTCTTAAAATGTGTCCCTTTATGTGCAGTACCTACATCTTTTTTTGTGTCCTTTGGGTAGCACGGATTGCTATAACATCAAACAAATCCGCTCATTACAGCTTCATACCTATATCATTTTAAATTTTACATGTCGGTGTTGGCTAATTATATTAGTTAAAAACAAAATAGATAAAGGGAGTGTCATGGGTGTACTCAGCGTTCTTTAAGGGATGAGGCAAAAGTGATATATCCGTGAGGGGGGTATTCTTAAGTTCGGGTAGAGCTCAGAGCAGGGGGTGTCCCATATGCCTAGTTTATTTATTTTCTTTATCTCGTCGTGAAATTAGTTATGGCTTAATTTTGTTTGTGGACGTGGTTTTTGTTGTGGTACTAATTGTTGGGTTATAATATATTTTTCTTGGCGAATACAGCAATAAAAACAAGAATACATACAAATCTAAATAATACTTTAGCCAAGGATTACCTTTTAAGCAGGGGGTGAAGAAGCATTTTTTAAAGATACCGATATCAGATAGATATAGATAAAGATTATACTAAGTATCGGGACTTCTCGCGAATTATATTTTACCATGGTAAATGTTCTGATGAGCTCTTACAATTAGTCCCACCCTCCTCTTTCCACCACAGGACAACACGCGTAGGACTTAGATGTCACAATACTATAATATAATTGTTACTATTGCTCAGCTTTGTCATTCTTTTACCTCGTTAAGCAGGGTAAAATTGATGTGAGTATTGATTTATCTTATTCATTGAGTCACATATCATGGACCTAAGTCGTACCATGAAATCGACTAGAATAGGAATATTTTGTTAATTGTATTAATTCATTGCGGCTTCTCAATGGTGCCGTTTACCCGTATCAAAATTTAATAAGTAATGTATGTGAAGAGACAACACATGATGAATAAAATTTTAAGGGTCCGTAGAAATAAAAAATAATCAATTCCTTAAATATTCACTTTTCCTTTTTTGTACTATTATATCAATTCGATGGAACGTGTCTCATTACATGACTGACCAAAACAGGGTTATAACGTTTAAATTCTTTATTCTAGCTGAACTATCAGCTGCGTTTCTTCGCTGTAGAAAATAAAATTAGTTGAAGAATCGACCTACATTTGCAAAATGAATAAATAAATAAATAAATAAATAAATAAATAAATAGATATTTAAATAATAAGTTAATTCATGTAATGAGTTTGAAATGATAATAAAGTACTTCTGACAGTTAGTATCAGAAAAAAAAAAGCAATGTAATTCAATATTAAGCTAATATTAGTATCATTTCCTTTTTTCCAATTTTTATAATTGTTGACAATTATTTAGATAAACTATAACAAAAATATACTACTAATATCCACTAAGTGTGCCAAAGGCCCAAACTCCAATTCAAGCCTAGTTTAAACCTGGTTTAAACAAGTTGCTTTTTCGTATGGATTTTATAAATTTTTCCTATAATTCTGGCCCTCCTCTGAAATTTATTTCATGAATGATCTTGATGAATTTCGGCTGAAACATTAAGGAGATGATTCCTCACAGGTTGCTGTGAAAAAAAAGACAAGCCTCGTGCTGGTGAATTTCGATATTAAAAAACAGATGAAAGAAAAAAGGGGGCGAAGTTGCTGTAGCGTCTTTCTTAGGAACAGATATTCGTTATATATTGGTGAAACATCCAGGGCTGTTTGAAATAAGAAGAAACGTATCGGTTTTTTAAATATTTTTAAGGATACGAGATTTGATTATGGGATCCAGAAAAATATGGCAAAGCGTGTTTGCGAGGTCTACTACTGTAACACAGAACTACTAGTATTACCTAATAGTCAACAGGAATAGCGAATGTTTATTTTATTTTGTTCTTTATTTGAAAGAAACAACTCAAAACTATTTAAAATATATTACCTACTTAAGCATAAAACATGCCTAGCAACCTGCCCAATTTTATCAACCCCGCATTAAAAGGACGTACACAAACAAAAATTATAAATATTGATAAATAAAAAGAAAAGAAGGAAGGAAGCAAATGAAAGAAGCACGAGTTTTTATATCATTGTTTCTGCTTTTTATTAAAACAGACAGTGGAGTGCACGGTGGACTAGTTGTCTTAGAACCGTCATTCACCGGCGACAGTCTAAGTCAGACGCACGTCAATATAAAGGAAGCCGAATATTTTAAGAACAGAAAACTAATGAATTGATGCAAATATTGCCAAAATAATGATGGCTGATACGGGGTACTGCGAGAAAACCGTAATAAATATAGTAAACGCGACGAAAAGAAGCCTAACTAAGATTGGTAATTGTTCGAGAAATGTGTCGGAGAACGATGCAATATGATACGTGACCGCTTTGCTCAAAATGGTACCATTACTTGTAATCGAAGCCTTGCGCCAGACAGTGGCGGCTCTAGGTCTTGGCACTAAAGGCCAGCACACCACCGTCGGTGACCGACGCAATCTCATTATGGCAATTTAGCTACATTCTGATTAAGATTGGAACGAGGTGTGATGTTCCTCCAACACAAAGGGAGGATCCTCCAACCAGGCAAGGTGATCACGCCTGGCGGGCCGCGGCCCAACGATTGTCGTTGGGGTCACCACTGTGGAGGAACGAGGTGTGATGTTCCTCCAACACAAAGGGAGGATCCTCCGACCATATAATGATGTAATTTCTTAACTACAGGGGTAGGTACACTATTATTACTTGTACCAAATAAACTAAAAGTACTTACAAAGTGAATTAGAATTCATAATTACACATAATGAATTCTAGTTCACCTGGCTAGTACTAGACGTACACAGCACTTCTGCCTACCTCTTCGGGGATATAGGCGTGAGTTTGTGTTATGTATACACAGTGACTAAACTTACCAATATTATGGTGATAATATGTTTATTCAGTCCAAAAGACAGATGATGCCTTAATATCAACCATCATTTCCCAGAACATAGCGTTATTTGGTAATCGATAGTAGTCTGTGACACCAGAGAGTCACAGTCGCGCTGCCAACCCTGTAAGTACGAGTTTCTGTGCCGTCAGAATCGTTCTTATAATACAGAGTTACGATTCGACACACATTTTAACCCATCTAATGACTTTTGTGTATTTACCGTCTGTTACAGCTACCGCGGCAGTTAACATTCTGAATGAAAACTGGCGATTCTTCATAAAGTCATACGCAGAAGAAGTCATTCGTCTGGGTGTCAATATATTCACCGAAAACGTCAACAAATTCTTCAGTGCGACGCCTATTAAAGATTTAATTTTAGAGGACCTTACGGCTGATACTACACAATAAATTTAAGTTTATGATTATATGATACCTACCCAGGTGTCTATTACTAATTTTATAACTTTTGTATCTTTTATGAAGCATTAATTAGATATAAATACCTTGAAAAACGAAGATTTTGGGATATATACTCGCCCAGCAAAAACGTAGAAGTCTATTTACAGTATAGAAACATCAGTAACAAATATGTCAATGACTCAAATATACTCAAAAAGGTGATGAATGCTTCTATTGTTACTTGCATAGGTGTACATCTTCTAAGGTTCTTTTAACAGTAAACTTTTTATTTTATTTTTTACCACGTAAGTGGTAGAAAAACACAGGTGGTTTGCTTGCCTGTCACCTAAGTGATATACAAAAAAAAACTACCGACGTGGACCCACTCCTAACACAAGCTATTTAGCTTAGCTGGAGGGGTTAGAGGGAATATTAGGAAGTTTAATCGCCAATTACCATATTCAAAACTACAAACATACACAATGTATTCAGGATTTATTCCAACAGTAACATAATTTCTATTGCCAATACACACACGAGCATTATTTAGTTGGAGGAGTATTGTTTTAAATTACAACGCTTTTTTAAGCGTCGTAATTTACTAGCTAGCAATAAAGCCAATGTGTATTCTTATCGTTGTGTCTTAAGCAGTAGAAATTACCTGTAGGGCTATGACACCACTGCAGGTCAATAAAACCTTATTTTTCGCAAAAGATCATTAGTAACTAAAATTACTAATAGCCCCCCTAAGCCCTCCTACTAAGCTAAATTGCTAGTGTTATTGTTGTTCAAATATCAGCTTCCTTACAAAGTTAAGACTTTCTAAAAGCCCGTCTCCGTTACAACCCAAACAAGGAGAAATAACATCTGGGCGTGTTTGAAATTGTCTAGAGAGCAGAGACCCCATCACTCCACCGTGGGAATTGTTTGTTTATGGTAAATTGTCAATTATGTATGAGTTCTTAGCTTGAATAGACATTCAAGTGAATGTGGAAGTGTTCAATAATATTAAAGATGATGTTATTATAATTTGATGTTGAGAGCGTCATATCTTTGGGGCATAGGATATTTAACTTGTAATCCTGTACATCTGTTGATCGATGAATGAGTCTTTAGCATAGTTTTTATTCTCGACTTCTCTAAAAACTTTGAAAATTTAAATCAAGAGAAGAGTGTAAGAGCGGACCTCGAGTTGTAAGCTTAGGAGGAAAGTGAGACTAAAACAGCTTGGCTTGCGATCCTTCGTCGCTCCCGCTGCCACCACAAACGTTGTCACTTGAGTATTATAATGTCTGCTTTAGATTTCACTTTAACACTTCTTATTTCAAGCAATAATTATTTATATTCGATATTTTAAATACGCCGGGGATGTTTACATTGGCAAAGCAGTGTTGCCAAAAAAAAGTTTGCAGTTCTTTGCACCTGGCCCCGTTATTCCAAATGGATAACGCGGCGCCGACGCGACCCTCAATCTTGCTCCCGTCCGTGAAAATGCGCACCTCGATGTTATTGGTGCGCTGAAGTTGATCCTCGTCTACCAGACTGGTGAACTCCAGGCGCACATGCTCCGCGGGGTGAGGCTTTTTATTTATATGACATTTCTTATTCAAATTTTAATTTATTGATGCAATATTTAATTACAAATGGATAAAAACTAGACAATAACGATAATCAACTCCTACGAATTACTTGACCACTCCATAACAGCCATTTATTCGATATACAAAGATTATCTGATAAAAAATGCATGCAATGCAAAAAATTTTAGACTTTAAAACAATTCCGGTAAGGTCCACAATTAAAAGGGTTTTTGCAGAGTGAACGAAAAACGATAATGAAACTTTATTCATTAAATTTTGGACGTTAATAGTATAGTAAAAGAGTCCAAACTTTAATGCCTTTTTTGCAGTGTCTGTGGAAATACAGACTATAAAGAATGCAGGTGGTGAAATTGAGGAACACACTAATTATTTAAATTGTTCAATACCTGAAACTTTACCCATCGATCTTAAAAGCAAGCTGTTGGTATGTTTTATTCATCTAGGTGCTAATACTTTAGTGCAAACATTGCTTGAAGATTTTCTATCAAATGATGTAGAAAAAGCTGGAGATTTATACATGGATATAGAGGAAGCACTGTCTATAATGGGTCATCATTCCCTAGCTATTCAATTGTTAGAACCTTTGGTTAAAACCAACAGCTTTGATCTTGGCCTTGCGTATTCTGTCTATCTCAGATTGTCAATTCACAAGACTGATAAAATTATTATTCGATTCAGATTTGTTTCGTGTGTATGAAATTGGAGTAGATTTTCTATGAAAGGGCTAACAGAGTTGATATTTTTAGTATCTCAAAGCAGGTACTCGAAGGGTAACCAAGTTAGACAGGTAAGTAGGTACTGTGGAATTTACACCCACTTTTCACTAATCATTGTTTTCGGTCCCACGTAATAGATCATATTGCCGTCTTCCAGGCACTATTGTTGACTCGAGTCTTGTATATGTGTCTGAGCCTGAGCTGTATATATCTATCTGATGTTAAAAGCCCTATCCCTTAGTCGCCTTGTACGACACCGCATGGGAAAAGATGGTTTGGTTAAATTAATTTTATTTTATTTATAATTTTTTTGAACTGTTAATACTGCAGTTTGAGAGCGCTTGGTGGAACCCGCTACATATACTGAATAACACACTTTGTACTATTGGTTAAACGCACATTTCGTTAATTCACCTCTGCCTAACCTTCCGGGGATAAAGGCGTGATTATATGTATGTCTGTATCATTATCACTTGTTAGAATTTTAACATATTCCTTGGATATGTAAGAAGGGCAGTTTATCCTAAAATTTCAGGATCCTTTAATGTACAGTCAGTGACAAAAGTCACACATTTACAAACGATCTTTACGCTCAAAGACATCAATAAAAACGATCTTCAGAAGATAAGGTTAATAAAACATGCTTTGATTTCTAAATTGAACTATGTTAATCTATTTTTGTCGCTGGCTGTATTTATAAATTCTTAATTTACGGCAAAAGCAATGTCATCCATTGTATTGAGACATATATTTCACAGGTGGTGTACTCGGCCCTCTGGCATACCAGCCAATACCGTTTAGTAAGACCGGCAACCCCGTGATGAGTACTGTAGCTACTCAATATTGGCACTATTCAATTCTTTCTTAAAAAAAAAAAAATTTGGTATGAAAATGTTTTTATTAAAATTAAAATTAAAAACAGTATAAAAATACCCTTCTATTGATATAAAACACTCACTATTACAAGAAAGGGTTTTTAAATAAAAACTAGAAATGTCCTTGTTCCCTAGACTTTGTTGATGTGTGTATATTGATGTGTGTATGACGACGAATAGCATCGGCGTCGAAATCGTCAATGTTTGTAACTTTACAGGGCTGGCGTTTTTTCTTGGGTGTAGAGAGCGTATAATGCTGCATACCACTGCTGCCGTAGGCTTCTTTGGCAATTTTTGTAACTGTTGGAACACTGATTCCTAAGGCGGCAGCTACACGGTTTCGAATCTGCGATATTGGTTGTAGCGGTGCACCATTACGACATTCCTTCTCAAAGTATTCTTGAAGGCGTCTCACAAACTCCCTCGATTGTCCTTTTAACACAGTTCCTTTCGGCATATTGAGAACTTAAGTATGCTCAACTGAAGAATTTACGTATCGATAAGGAGGAACATAAATACTCAATTCAACTTATGATATTGTAAAAGAATACACAATGAACCGAAAAACAGTGACTGTGACACAAGCGTCGCATGGCAAGTAACAACAATATGGCGTCGCCGGGTCAGTCAAGACATGATCAGAATTGCCTAATATTAGCTAGAGTGAGCACTCGCGCTGCCAACCCTGTAAGCACAGAGTTTCTGTGCCGTCTGTGTAGAGGACAAAGCACGACAAGCTTTTAGTCATCCCACTGACAGCATAAATTCTCCAGTGAGCTCTGGCTACCCTACTCACCGCTGGAAACACAACACGAAGTTATTATAACCGCGGTATTCTGTAGGGTGGAGGTACTTCCCCAGTCGGACTGCTTAATTGGGCGGAAATACCGCCGTGTCCTACCTCCTATAATGCCGCCTATATTTGGTTCCGAAGGTGAGGTTGATAGGCATCTCGCTCGCACCCCGGCCTACCCAGGGCCATCTCTCTCGATCTGGCCCTCTCCTCGGGTGTGGGGACCACAGAGTCTCCAACACGTCCCCAGTATGTATTGAGAGTGAGGGTGTATTGAATTAAGCAGGATTGGTTTGTTTCAGGACTCTTCAGAACGCGCTGAGAAGCTGTCCCAGCAGGTCACAGAGCTGGAAGCTCTGAAGGAGGCAGCGACCGCCAACGCTACGGATTCGATTAAAGCTAAACAATTAGGTAGGTAACTTGCAGGGCGCGGGTTTGATCTCCGCTCAGTGCAAATATTTAAATGCATGAATATGGAAATTTGCATTGGTCTGCTGTGAAATTCTGTAAGCACACAGGGTCGAGCACAGCGCTGCGACATCCTTGATAAAGATTGTCATTAGCTCCAGACAGTCGTAATAACAGGAAATTTGGCATTATCCTGGTTTAATGTCTTGCTTACCATCCTACACAATACGTGAGAGAGCTTCCAAGTTTTATAAACTATTAATATGAAAAGCAATGAATCCTTTTACAGAAAGCATTTTGCTATTGTCAGTGGGATGACTAAAGGCTTCTCCTGCTTTGTCCTCTACTCTGACGGCACAGAAACTCTGTGCTTACAGGGTTGGCAGCGCGAGTGTAGCTTCTCTGGTGTTACACACGTCCATAGGCTACGGTAACCACTTCTCATCAGGTCGAACAGTACGAAACTTTCGGAGTTACGTGTATATAATGTACATATAACTATTATAGAATTCGGGTTCCGAATTCTTTTGACGCGGCTGATTTGTTCTTGGAATTCTTCATCTGGTTAAGCCGTAATGCTACCCGGCTATAGACGGCTCGTATCCAGAACGCATTTGTATAAAAAAGAGCCCTCCAGCCGTGTTTACCTTGCCTGGTCTGAGGATCCTCCCTTTGTGTCGGAGGGACATCACACCTCGTTCCTCCATAACCTATCTCATCCGAAGGGTATCGTAAAAGGCGACTAACGGAAAAATACGCAGACGATATCACTGTGAGAGAAGGAAAAAAGGCTTTCCTTTCAATTACTTTTGCGCCACCCAGTATTTACAAAAAAAAGTATTTAAGTGTGTTTATCCGTATTCTAGATTCCATAACACAAGCCAGTTAAACTATGCTAGATAGCGTTGTGTAGAATGTTGTAGAATATTGATTTATTATTATTTATTTATTTTCTATAGCCATGTTTTCTTAAAAACTATATAACAAACTTATTATGTAATCATCATATATATATATCATATTATTAAAAGTCATGTTAAACCTACTACTAAATATTCAGTAAAAAAAAATTGCATAAAACTTAGGAACCGTGTAGTTCCCGGAAGAGTAGAATTTGGAATGGTGAACGCAGCAATATTCCCCTGACTGGTTTAGTCTAAATTTAAAATAACCATTCATCTCAGTCTGTCTATCTAGGAGTAAATTCACGTGTTTTTTCTAGATTATTTTGGGTTTAATGTTACTTTGGCGCCTCACAGACGCCCACGAGTTACTGTACAGGGAATATGGCTACAGTATTTGGGAGGGGACCGGGGGCCCTTCCGCCCGCCGCGCCAGCCACTCACACAACCCCAGCTTGTCAGTGGTGGTACGAAGCCTAGCTTTGTCTTCTGCACTGGGAGCACAGAAACTCTCTATACCTTCCTCCCCCCCACCCCCCACATAGGTCATGAAAGAAAAAAATAAGAATAAGGTTCCGCTACCCTGGATATGATTCTCCTAAGGCGACATTAAACCGTCACACACACTGAGGGCCTAAGAGATCCTAACTTCGACACGATCATATTATTCACCACCTACCTTATAAAATACCCCCAAAGACTTATTTTAATAATAAACTAATCATCATCAACTGCCTAGATTTCGACGCTTTTAAGCCACCTATTTCCCAACCCTGAACGTCACAATCGTCGTATAAAAGTAACACAGGCTTTGGCGTTACTTCATGTTTTCTTAAACTACTTTTATATTCATGGAATCCCCACATGGCAAGGCACGCACCCTCCGCTGCCGCTTCGGCATTTCCGAATGATTCCACATGTATTTTAACAGGTTTAAAAGAGATTTGTTTTTTTTTTTAATTTTAATTACTAAATTGATTGATATTACTAAGTTAAAAATATATACGCGATATAAAATATATTTAGGATTTTATAGGTTTTAAATATAAAAAAAATATGTTATTCGTGGCTGTAAAGCCGAATTCCATTGCTACAAAATGTCAAACTGAACTGTGAACTCCCGCGCGGAGTAGCTAACAACACAGTGATCAAATGATTAGTAACAAACTGTTACTAATGTTTATATTAAATACGATACTTACTGGTCGGATCATCTGCCATTATTTGTAGAGTGTAAGTTAAATGTGATTGTAGATAAACATAGTTTTGGTTTAAATAATGGGCATAATAAAGCTAGTGAAAGCTTCGAGTGCGACCGGGATTTACGCGAGGAACGCTGATTTAAAGAGAATTTAAAGTTTAATAACTAAATGTAACATATTATTCTATTTATGTAATTATTATATGTAATTATAGAAATGGATTATCTAACACCAGTAATTTGCTTGATTGTATCTAAACATTATGGAATTTCAAGACGCATTCTCCTTTTTTAACTTTAAGTTTGACGACTTTACAAAGCGTCTTTAGGAGAGTTGATAAACTGATTGTAGAAAATTGACCTGCACTCGAACCACGCCCGCTACTGAAGCTACTATGTGATTATTAGTATGTTTACAGATTTCGAAATTTTTATATACTGAATTAGTGAGAGCCACAGATGCAACCAGTAACAACACCTATGTGATGTTGATGACAATTGTTTAGCTTCCACGTGTATTAAGATGAGGTAGGCACATTATGTACCTACATTATTCCCACATGAAAAAAATATAATAAGCCAAGTGGTTCCCGGCAGTGTAGAATTTGGACAGGACACGACTGTATTCCCGTCCCAATTGAGCAGTCCAACTGAGGACATACTTATGCCCAACAGAATATCCCGGCCATAATAACCTTATATTGTGTTCCCGGCGGTGAGTAGGGGGGCCAAAGCTCACTGGAGAGTTTTTGTGCTATCAGTGGGTAGGATATCGTCTGCGTATAGTTCCGTTAGTCAACACCCTTACGACACCCTTCGGATGAGATAGGGTGGTGACTCTCCTGGGTCGGCCGGGGTGCGAGGGATATGCCTGTTAACCTCACCTTCGGCAACCAAAGCGACCCACAGGCGGCGTGCGTTTTAGTCGGTTCATATTAATTTAAACAAATAAGTAAGTGAAAATGTCAAAGTTAAGCCATTGTCTTAAGTCATCAATTATGTCAAGATAATAAGTTCATAGAAAACTAATCTACATTTCGTATTCCGATTACCTGCATCCATAGCTTGCACTTAAGTGATCGGGGTGTGTTGTATAGCTAAACTTATTTGCATACAATTTATACGCCTCCACTAATTAAGTTATGTAAATACATCGCCCATACCATATTATTAAAGATAGAACAACATCGATATGTGTGCAATGCTAATTACAACTGCTAATTACATTAACTTAGAAAACATCTCTAAGTTTACAAATTTATTAGATTATGTTTTACGTACGTAATTAATTTTCAAATGTACTATTTTAGCCAATCAAGCTACTTAGGTGGTAATATACAGCCTAGGCCGAGCTAACTTATAAGTGTTTACTGTCACGCATATAATTACAGTCACGCACAGACCCAGACCCTCGTGGGGTTGGTGTCTGTCAAGCTAAAGTACACTTCATTTCATTTGCAGCCCTCACGATTTTCAATCTACATTATGTACTCCTGGGCGTCACCATCCGGTACTCGAAAGTTTTCGCATCTCTCGTTAACTTCCAGGTAAACTCATAATGGATTTACAAACCACTGATAGAGTCAAACCACGATCGCTCAAGTTAGGGTATTTCAACATGTCCACAATAGCTGATACAGAAAAGAAGTAACACAAAATCAGGACAAGCCTTTGGTCTTCCTACTGACAACACAAATACTCCAGCGAGTTCTGGCTACCCAACTCACCGCCGGGAATACAACACGAGGTTATTATAGCCGTGGTATTATGTAGGATGGAGGTACTTCCCCCCCAGTCGGACTGCTCAATTGGGACGGAAATGCCGTCGTGTCCTAACTCCTATAAATAACTTGCTTAACTTCCTCTTCAAATGCACGTAGGACGTCTTGGCTGTGTTCCTTAACCTTAAAATGTGCTAATCTATTTAATTATTACTTACCCACGAGTCCTTACACTAGACAGGAGTCAGAATATCCTACATTACATTTACCTTCGCAGGCCTGGGGGTGACAGGTGGAGCCGCCTGTCACCCTGGCAGAAGCAGGTCGCGGTGGCGGCGCGCCTCCCCGTTTCCGGAGACGAGTTGGGGTTTCTATAGTCCCCACACCCGAGAAGAGGGCCAGATCGTGAGAGATGGCCCTGGGTCGGCCGGGGTGCGAGGGATATGCCTGTCAACCTCACCTTCGGCAACCAAAGCGACCCACAGGCGGCGTGCGTTAGTTCGAGTAGTCGGTTCGAGTCCGACATAACCTCTTCCACCGGCTCCGGTGGGGGGATATCCGTGGGGATTTTGCGCAAGTAAAAATAAAAAAACGATTACACTTGCCTTAAAACATATATAGCACTCATGTCCATTAAACGTGATTTTTCCATTTTTATTAAAACTCTCTCTATCATCACACATATTATCACTATTATCACTATCTTTATCACATCTCAGTGCTTTCCGTTTCCTTAGTTTATTCTTTCTATTCCTAGTGATACGTTGTGCGATTGGAATATCATATATTGAATCATCATCACCGATTTTGTTCTTTTCTTGGTCAACTTCTGTCATATCTGTTGTAAATTTGGCACAAGAATAGATATCTAATGATCTGGAATAACAAGCAGCCTTCTAACCCATGAACAAACGGTATAAAATTCCACACGGAATTTTTCATTTGTGTTCCCATTTTGCCGGGATTGTCATGAGATTCATGTAAGTATGTAGCTGCACTGAAAACCGGCGTCATGCTTCGCTATCACCTTTAGATTGTGGAGGTCAGATGACAGTTATTTTACGGAAAATATCGAAGTTAAGCCAAATACGCAGTTAGACTGATAAAGCAGACTGCAGACTCCGAGATAAAAGCTGGGATTAACGCTAAGTTGAAGAAGAAAACAGTGCGTGCTGTAATCACCCTATTTTTTCTAGGTATAGTTCTGTTTCCTGAGCTCTTAATAGAAAGTGTAACTTTTACAGCACTACTAATATTATTGTTATATTATGTTATTTTAATACTTCTGTAAGAGCTCAATACACAAGGTGTAACATTAGCTACTTTCAATTATTTACAAGATCCATATTGTTACTTATTTACATTATATTTTACTACCCTTATGAATAATATTAGATAATATATGATTATAATTTTATAAGCAAATTCCATAACGTGGCTGAGTATTAAGTACATATTGCTTAATATTTAATTATTAATATATTATGCTAAAATTTTTAATTTTTGCGTAGTACGTCTGGTGTAACATGCTGTAAATTGTAATCACTTTTTAGTTCAAAAAAATAAATTAGTTAATTTAGTCTATTAGTAGATAAATAAGACCAATACTGAAGTAATTTAACTACGCAAATACAGACAAATTCAGATATATCGTTGAACTCCATAAAACTTAATAGTTGAACTTGCTAGTAAATGTTTTTTATCACGTATATACTCTTAAGTGTACCTGTACAGTCAGTGTCATAACGAACTTGACTATTAGGTCTCAAAATAATTTTAATGTCAAGGTATTAAGAGCACCCGAGGTAGGGTTAAATCGAGAGATTAGAAGAATTAGTCTAAAAGAAGGGAACTATTTATTAATATGTGGTTAACGTTAGTTCGTTTAATTTTTTTTTATCTAGAACACGCCAAATTTTATTATTATTTATTTATTTCTTACATACATAAGTCATTACAGGCAAACCCAATGCGACGAAGTAGTAACACAATCATAACAATTCAAAAACATGTCAACAATGATAAATTAATAATTAAAGCGGTTCGGTGACTCTTTCCTCTGGTCTCTAACACGTCTCGTAACTGACTAGAGTCCGGCCGGTTGCTTCTTTGGCACTGCGCTGGCCAGGTACTTGCGGACTGGCTGGGTGAGTTGAAAAGCTTGTAGGATATCGTATAATTTAGACTATTACCACTCGTTTACGTCACGAAACAAGTTGTTAACTTGTAGAGTACTTGTGAAAACAAATTTACTTGTTTTATTCATGTATTGAGACTGTCTCAAGCACTTAAAAATAGTAGGAAGCGTGCTGTTTTGTCTGCCTACTTTTTTTTTATTTATACCACCTAGGTGGCAGACAAGCGCACGGCCCACCTGATTAAAAGTGGTTACCGTGGCCTATGGACGTGTAGCGGTTTTCGAGCCTATAGTGTGCATTGACAAGTGCATCACATTTGCGTTGCTGATCCTTTAAATCTATGCTAAATACTTAAATTTGAATCCAAAAGTTTATTTTAGTATTAAAGTTATCGGAATATTTACCATGTTGTATTGTTGTATATATGTATGTAGCGATATGTATGTTGTTTGTAGCGAGCGCTCTAATGGAAGAAGTTTGTACCTTGTTTGGTTTACATCCTTAGAGAAGAAAATAATATCACGCTGATATTTACCTCTGATGGGTTAATATTAATCGCGCAAATTTAGATGCCAGTTTTAATGTTCATGCATACTTATCTATAGGCATTTTTACGTGAAATAAGTCTCTCCTATTCTTTCATAAAAGCTACTAATAATATCACGGAGCCGGGGTAATGTTTGCACCCAATTGCACAGCTTTATTCACAGAATCAGCGTCTATTTGTAATTTTAAAAGATTTAAAATATGCCGACAATGTATAGCTGACAGTGTTGCCAGATCGTGAATGTATAATATAAACATACTTGTCACGCCATCTGTGATGACCAATCAAATTTATTGGGTTCTGCAAGTGGATTTCAAATAACCCTGTATTTTTATTTTTTTTATAGAATTCTATTGAGATCAGTCTGATTAAAAGAGGTAGTTAGGATTTTGATAGATCTAAACCATCAAATTTACACAGCAAATTTTATTTGCAACATTGTGGATAAAAATAAT
Source organism: Eilema griseolum (assembly GCA_963662185.1). Classification (NCBI taxonomy): domain Eukaryota; kingdom Metazoa; phylum Arthropoda; class Insecta; order Lepidoptera; family Erebidae; genus Eilema; species Eilema griseolum. The sequence goes on from OY759251.1 coordinate 3,425,187, forward strand.
AAAAAAGCATTTTTCAAAAAATCGAGAACAATCCTTCAACTTTGAGTTATCTTGTCAAACATATGTCAATATGTCCTTGGGCAAAATCTTTCGGACTGCTGGTCAATCCTGCTAAATCTCAGGCAGTCATTATAGGTGGCAGACACATTTACAGTAATCTTGACCATGCCTCTCTAACTCCTGTTTTTTACAACAATACTCTGATACCATTTTCCACGGTCGCCAAAAACCTGGGGGTTCTCTTCGATTGCAATTTGTCATGGACCAGTCATATCAACGAGGTAAGCCGGAGAGTTTTTGGTACTTTCCACTCCCTTAGGAGTCTTCAGAATTTCCTTCCTTTTAAAACCAGAGTCTGTCTGCCGTATGATAACCACTATCATGGACCAACTCCTTCCCGCTATTACACACATCATCAACTTTTCACTTGACTCTGGTCAATTTCCTGACTTGTGGCGTAAAGCTTATGTGCGTCCTCTTCCTAAAATCTCCAATCCCTCTCTTCCCAATCACTTTCGTCCTATTTCCATTCTCCCTTTCCTATCCAAGGTATTACTCTTTGTTATTATTAATGACATTTGGTGACGTGCCCTTCGAAATATTTACAAAAGAACACCAAATACACCGAGCGTACCTACCTCGCTCTGAGAACCCTCTAAATAGAAATTGCGGAAACTTAATATAAATCGAATAATCCATTCTTGTGCAGGGGACATTTCGGGAGGATAAATCTCAATCGGGGGTGGAGAGAGGCCAGCGGGAGTTGAAATAGGTGATGATACCTACTGTGTTCGATCGCAATTACCGACATCCGTGCGGGCGTAAGCGTGGTCAGCAGCTACTTCAATTTATCATACATTGTAAGGAAGTTATAAAATAGAACAGTTTAACCATATCCGTATACTGTCGCTTAGGTTAGAAGTTTTATTTAAGAGTCATTGTCTTATTCTATTAGGTCTTACCTATGAAATTGCCGAAATGTTCTTACAGATTCATGAGTTCGTTATTCCTGTAATTTAATAATTATTTGTATTATTTATATTTTGTTTGAAAGTTGATTTCAAGATTTTACAACCCTGTATTAAATTTTGTTTTTATTGGTCGCTTGATAAATTAAATTATTTGAAATATTATTTTGCTATTTTCCTTCAGTAAACCTGTTCCTGAGGGATCATCGTTCCCACAATGGCCATCAGCGGGTGCAGATAGGTCAAAACATATGGCACTAGGCCAGACAATAGAGCTACGCGGTCCATTGGTGGAGGCTCGAAAACCAATCATTGACTTTGGTCCCACGTAATAGGGAGTGAGCCTATTGCCGTCTTCCGGGCACTATTGTTGACTCAACCCATGCATCTGAGGTTGAGTCTGGGCTGTTTTTACCTGTCCGATGTTAAACAGCCCTATCCCTTAGTCGCCTAGTACGACACCGCATGGAAAGAGATAACACATACATTCATATTTTAGTTCCTCTTTTCATTACTCGATTCTCGATGAGTCAACTTAGTTATTATATTGATTTAATATTCAATAAAAATGACTCCACGTGTCCGTGAAGGGGAAATATTAACATTACTGAAGTCTTTGCTAGAAGACAAATCAAATAATGAATATGAAGCACCCCCATCAGAAGCTGAAGACAGTGACTACCCTATTCTTCCTGCTTCTGAGTCAAATTCTAGTGATAATTTAGACAGCAACATAACGTTAGTTACATACATATATACATATAATCACGCCTTTATCCCCGGAGGGTTAGGCAGAGGTGAATTAACACTACATTTCACCAATCATTGGTTGTCAACCTTCATAGTCAGTGGTAAGTGTATAAAATAATTATTACAGGGTGCCGTGGCGTGGCGAGTAATTGGCTCTTACTGCGTTTGGGCACGCTGTCACTAAGTGGGCAGAGCCGGATTTGGGAATAATGTCGTCTTTTTAAAAAAAAATAAGAATATCAGAACCAAAATTACTAATATTCCATCTAACAGTTAAGTAAAATTGCTTGAGTTAGGAGTGGGTTAACGTCGGTAGTGTAATGGCCAGGGTTCGAACGCAGGACCTCTAGAGCGTTAGGCCAACTCCTTAACCAATAAACATTCCAGTGGTCCGTCTTTGTAAAATTAACCGGGAACAAGCCAAAACAAAATCGCGAGTGGATACAGTAAGCATCGTGTGTCGTGAATGTGATCTAGTAGTGAGAGCACCGTACCGTTAGCGGAAACATATCAATTCAATTTGAGCCGAGGTGCTCTGAAATAGGGCTGCCACACGCTAAATCATGGCACCTACGCGCGATAAACATAGGGGCACGTTTTATAAGATATGACAGCGAGTTTTATTTCTGTTCGTGTCAACTACCCACGAGAAGAATATTCTATTCGGCTTCGCTGCAAGTACATTGTACAAGTTACACAAGTTACATTGCAAGTACGACAACCTAACGGATAACGGAAGTAAAAATAATTCACCGTGAGCAAAACAAGGAAAGATTACATGACGGCCCAATAGGTGTGAAAAGGAAACCAGCGCCATCTATATGATTCAAGGTTTTTGTTACTCAACAATAGTGCAAACTAATAATGTTATTTTTAAACTTTCGCGGTGTGAATTCATAATTATACTAGGTATCGGGACTTCTCGCGAATTATATCTTGGAACTTACTATTTCTGCCGGCGTTTACCATTTAAACATCTATACTCCGAGAGGATCCCGAGGGAGTGACTGACCCGTTCAGTGCCTACCCATTCAGACTTACCTCCTCGTTTTTGGTCATCCATCTTTACAAACCTGTGCATCTAGTGTTTGGAACGTGTCCACTGGGACGTCATCTGTCCGTAGGAAACCAGTGAAGTCACATCTGTGCTGCCGACCCTATAAGAACGGAGATTTTGTGCCGTCAGTATAGAGGACAAGCCTTTGGTCATCCCACTGACAGCACAAAAACTCTCAATACCAAATATGCACCAATATGAGAAGTCATTTTTTTTTTTAATCCTTTGCTATTCACTATCATAATAAAAATAATCCGGCAGACGCTGCGTCGACGGCAAAAATATGTTCTAAACTATTACTGATTCATGATTGTTGGGTTCTTGCGAGTTAGGCGATTGGCATACTGTCCGCATCACGCAGCGGGATTCGGGAGTAGTACGTGGTGTTACGTCGTTTCAAGTAGTTCTTTTTAAAGAAAACACGCGTAGATACTCCAATTATCGTGTAACAGAAGACAAACGAACGTATCACATACATTAATCATGTATAAATTGGACGATGCGTAGTACCGTCAAGTGTGGTGTTACCTTTGTTTAATATCTACATATTATTATCCGGTAATTATAAAGTATTCAAGTATCCCCGTTTTCCGGGGACGAGTTGGGGACTATGTAGTCCCCACACACCCGAGGAGAGGGCCAGATCGTGAGAGATGGCCCTGAGTCGGCCGGGGTGCGAGGGATATGCCTGTAAACCTCAGCTTCGGCAACCAAAACGACCCACAGGTGGCGTGCGTTTCAGTCGGTTCGAGTCCGATATAACCTCTCCCACCGGCTCGGAAATCCCCTCGGATACCCCCTTATCATCAGTTATAAGGTCCCATTATGTCGAACTCGAAGCGAATAAAACCGCACGCCGTCTTTGGTTATTCAGTTGCCGGAAGTGAGATTGCCACTGGCATACATGCTGCAAATTTAGTGACGTCACGTTGTCGAGCACATAAACATACATCACTGTCGACGTCTGCTTGAAAACGTGACTTCATCTTTCCTGCATGTGAAATTGAAATCTCATCGCAGAGTCAGCTGTCGAGTTCGTTCGATCGTTAGAAACGTCCTTACAGCATGTGCCTGCTGCGCGAATGGAGCGACGCAAATTAACCGATATTCTGTACTGTAGTTGTTGGACCCTAGATTCAAGTTAGAGATGTTTCAATCTGATACCAACAAAAACACAATTATAAGACATTGCCAAGAGTTAATAGCAGGCATTTTGTCGAGACAGGGCCCAATTGTAATTCAATTTACCGATAAAAGCGTGAGAAAAGAGGAGATTGGGCAAAAGTGTATAATTATTTGAAAGAAAGAAAGAAATAATATTTTATTTAAGCTAACCGCAATGTGTACACACTGACTAAAGGCTTGTCCTGCTTTGTCCTCTACACTGACGGCACAGACACTCTGTGCTTACAGGGTCGGCAGCGCGAGTGTGGCTTCTCTGGTGTTACACACGTCTATAGGCTATTATAGGCTATAGGTAATTCCCCAGTCGGACTGCTCAATTGGAAATACCGTCGTGTTCTACCATGGTAGGAGTGTTAGTTTTGATTCGCCATAATATTTGCTAATGCAGTTTCCAGATCTGGGAAGTAACTTTCAGCTCAGCTATAAAAGAGTTTTTATATAGGACAACGCCAATTTGACATCAACTCGCCTGATGGTAAGCTAAAGTCTCAGGAAAAAGCGTCACCATTACAGACACTAAGTAATGTTACAATGGTGACACTCAGCTTGGCGGCCTCATCAGATGCTTTTTCACGACCCGCTTAAAGGACTTGGGACTGTAGGAAGAAGGAAATACGTGAGCTGGATTAACAGCTCACGTGTTTCCTTCTTTAGTCTATTAGAATACCAGGTCTTGGTGGTCTTCTTGCAATTTTTTATTTAATTTGCTATAGTGTTCGTGCGAATCGATAAAAAAATGTAAAAATGGCTAAATCTGTAGTTCAATCTTTGTTCTTCAATCACATCAATACGCTTCTTTGCACCCCGCCATTTGCAACAAAATCATGAATTATGTGGCTAGTAGCCCACTTCTTTACCTCTGCGCCTATTATTTTAATAATATAGAAGAATCTACTTTATACTTCTGTAACAAAAAAAATTTAATTATCGCGGGCCATACACTATTTTTTTATATATGATAATCAAAGAATCAATTTCATTTACTCAGTTTAGGCACACAAAGAGTGCTACCGAGAGACACACCAGAAGGTAATTTTCAGTCTTTGAAAACCACCATCTGGTGTGTTTTGATATGTCTTATCGAATCGAATGAATTCGTCAATTGTATTTAAAAATGGTTATGTAAAGACTTAGTCGATTCTAAAATATTTTAATCTATGACGTCTATTGTGTCGGAGAGTGATTTCAGTAGGAATTGTACCGCTTGAAGATACCAGACTAAACACTTCAATCAATCTGACCACCGTTACCATTTTCAAACCTTCCGCATGTCATCACAGACTGCTGGATTTCTTTCCAACCCGAAGTCGAAGCGACCGAAGTAATATTCACCTAAACTTTGAATGCCGTATTCCTTGCTATGGGAGTATGCAGCAGGTTAGACCTACGTAAGTATGCAGATGGAACCCCCAGGCCAAATTTGCTCACCAACTCCGGCGCATCAACCGATCCATTCATGATTTTGAACAAAAACGTCAAGTCTGCAATTCTTCTACGCTCATGAAGTGGGAGGAGGTGAAATTTTCTGCAACGACTATGATAGTTAGGAAAATAGCATTGGGATTTGAATTGTATGTACCTTAAAAACTTCCTCTGTATGCCCTCAATTCTATCTATGTATGTATCGTAGATAGGATTCCAGACCTGAGAAATCGGTCAGGTGAAAAACAAAATATAGCGAAAAAGTACAAAGTGTCTTATTCAATATGCGTAGTAGATTCCACCAATCGCCATCAGTCAAGAGTATTGACTACTTGATGAAGTTACAAGGACCTACATATTTTTGAAACCTTGAGGCAGGTTAGCGGATGTGGGTGTCTGCAAATATTAGCACTTGCCTAATTCACTACCAACGAAACGGCGCGTTTACCTTATTGCTTAACACGATAGTTAATTTAATATTTTCGTTGTCACCTACACTTACATTTAGGATCAACATTCCACATTACTTAATTGCGACGTAGGCGTAGTCATACGCCATCCCACTGACTGACAAGAAGTCGTTATTTTTGAATGGGACGACTGTCAACAGAATTAGAGATCGACTCCGATCGAGGATTAAAGATAGCGCGATCTTTCATAACAATGCCTACCAAAGAGTTCAACGACACTATTATGATAGTTCGAAATGACAAGACGTCGGAATAATTTATGATTACGACACGAAGTATCTGAAACATGCGTTTTGTGGCGAAGGTGAGGTGCGGTGCGAGCATGCGCGTGAACGCGGCGAGGTCGCGATCAATGCGCGTGCGCAATATGAATGAATGAATCCCCCACTACGCTTCGTCATCCACACGATCGCGCCTAGCGCGCCTCCCCGTTTCCGGGGTCGAGTTGGGGACTCTGTAGTCCCCACACCCGAGAAGAGGGCCAGATCGCGAGAGATGGCCCTGGGTCGGCCGGGGTGAGAGGGATATGCCTGTCAACCTCACCTTCGGCAACCGGTCAATGCGTTAAGCGAGCACAATATGACGACGTTGGAATGGCCTGCTCAGTCTGCCGACCTCAATCCCATAGAGCATGCCTGGGATTTGCTTGGGAGAAGAGCTTTCAGTGATTCTTTGGAAAATCTGAACACTGAAGAACAACTTTTTTTACACCTTCGCAGTGTATGGAGCAAGTTCTATCAAATAGTTTTAACTTTAGACAATTATATAAATATATTATTGATTATATTGAGCTAGAGGGTAGATCGATATATTTGCCCCTAAAACATTTTTACTGTTCACCGTCAAAATTCCAGCTCAAGACAAGTGGTAGTGTCAAACTAAATATGAATCAGAACTACGTATATATTCAAAATTATAACAAAAAAATTAGTTTTTAGTTTTTATACTTAATATTATAAGGAAAAAATATTATAGTATTAACTGGCATATTATAAAGATGGATTTTTTTATGATATACTTAAAAAACTATATTTTATTAAAACTATATCAGGCTAATTGTACGTGGTTTTATAAGACTGAAGGTTATTAAGACTGATTCGACTTAAGCGCCTTTAAGTACAAACTAAATGATTTCTCTACACCCTCATTTATTATCTATATTTTTTTTATAATTAAATTGAGGAAAAGACAATGGACTAAGGGATAGGGCTGTTTAACATCAGATAGATATATACAGCCCAGACTCAGCCTCAGATGAATGGTTTGAGGCAACAATAGTACCCGGACCGGAATAGGCTCACCCCCTATTACGTGGAACTGAATTTAATGATTGGTGAAATGTGGGTTTTGGAATGTGTTAAGATAATCAAATATTGATGGCGACTGCACTAAAGCTAAGTATTTGTACCCATTACTTTGGACATCTGAATTTGACCACTCTAAGGTGGTGATAGTGAAATTAAATAATAAGGAAAGCAGAAACATTAAGGAATACGGGACGCATCAAGGGAAAGCAAGCTCCCCGTTTCCGGGGAATTGTTGGGGACTCTGTGGTCCCGATACCCGAAGAGAGGACCAGATTGAGAGAAATGGCCCTAGGTCGGCCGGTCGACCTTCGGCAACCCAAAGATAAAGAGTGCAGGCACACTGTTAGTTATTTGAAACTGGAAGGTTGTGGTCAAAAATCACAAATTATGTGTCAGAAATGTAAATGCCACTTGTGTTTGAATAAGGATCGCAATTGTTATAAAGAATTCCATACGTTAATTTCTTAAATCAATTGAACATAAACTTTTTCTATCTTACGACACGGATATTTAGGAGTGGCAGCTGGTGCTATTGCGGCGAGTGCGGTGGACGACGGACTGGTGAAGAATGGCCGGTCATCACGCCTCGCTTTTGTGCCTCGCGTATGTTAATTTATTTGACGTATATCACAATAATACATCACTCAATTTTTTGACAGTAATAATAATTAATAAAAGGCATAATATTATTATATGTAAACAATAATGTTTTTTTTATCGATTGTTGTATGTATATAGTTCGTACTTATATAAAATGCTTTTTATAAATTTATTATATCGCTTGCTTGCTAAAATTTCTAATATTACGTAACTAGATGTTTCAAAAACTAAGAGGTATACTAAACTTACTAAAAGCTTTTACTGCTAGGTGGCGTGCTTCGCGGCGTCAAAACTCACTCACACTACGAAGCAAAGTCTCAAATTTCGCTCGATTTTCTCAATAAATCATGCAAGTTGTTACCAATAAGTCAACTTGCGCAAGACAATAGATAGTATTATAGAAAAGTGATAAAATGAATAGTTCTTTGGAAAAAGTGTCTATGTTTAGAAAAATGATGTTGAGTAAAATGTATGGAAGGGCCTATCGGACCATCCACCTTAACACTAATGTTCTCAATAGCAAGCAACCTTGAACTTCATGAAGTGAAAGTTAAAATCAGTCTGCTTTGTTTACATTGAATAGATAAATTCCTCGCTGATGCAATTTAACTCATTATTTAGCCATTTAATTGCTATCCTGGATATAATTCTCATTCTTTTTTCTTTACTAAGTCTTGCACAGTTTGTTATTAAAATCTCATTAGAATTTATTTAACTGTGCATAGTTTTTAACCGACTTCCTTAAAGGAAGAGGTTCTCAATTCGATAGGTATTTTTATACCACTTAAATCTATACTATTAATGCAAAGTTTTAAAGCCTGTGTTATTCAAACTATATGTAATATTATTAGGTGTTTTTACATCTTTTGTTACAGCCTTATCTTTTCGACAACATCGTGTATTCCGTTTACTCGGTTTAGATACACTTGTTTTGTTGACTACTTGGTAGTCTTCACAGGGAGTTACGGCTACATCTACATCTTTTATATCTATCGCCTGTGGGATCTCTAACATAGTCACAATAAGGGTGCAGACGTTACAATGCATTTCTGCAGTGGCTTGTTGTGTTATCTTATTGTGTTTATATATTTGTCTGACTCTCTGTACGTTGTGTGTTCTTGAATAAATGTTTTTTCTTTCGTTTTCTTTCTTTCATATAGTAACCGTGATAATTTTCAACTAAACGGAACTTTCACAGATTTCCTCTGCCCTACAGAATACCGCGGCCATAATAACCTCGTGTTGTGTTCCCGGCGGTGAGTAAGGTAACCAGAGCTCACTAGACAGTTTTTGTACTGTCAGTGGAAAGACAAAAAGCTATTCCTGCTTAGTCTTTTACACTGACGGCACAGAAACTCTCGTACTTGGCTGGGTTTGACTGCGCGAGTGTGTTTATTAATGAACATTTAAAGTCAAAAATTAAATAACAAAACATTTATTACATTTATCATTAACTCTACAAGATGCCATTTAATTTTAAGTTTTAAAAACATGAGAGTAAAGTCTGAAATGAAATGGATTTTTTTGCAGTGTGTGACATGACAGTTCATTTATTAATTTATTTATTTACTTGTAATGTGGTACAACAAAAGATGGAAATAAAAAATATAGTAATCAATCACATTTCGCCATAAAGTTGGCATGCAAACACAGATTATTAGGTATACAAAGCAATATCTACTTAGCACTTAAAAAAATATTGCGAGCTGCATATACTGTTCAAAGTAAGTCATTGGCGACAATACTTCACGTATACACTAACACCTTTTTCTAGGTAGGGTAAGCAGAGACAACTGCCTGCTATATACTAAATCCGCAAGCATTTTATACCCTTGTATGACTGAGCCCTACAAACCAGTAGACTCTTGAGCTTTATAAGAAACTAAAAACAAGCTCTGTTGGCTCTGCCTATTTTGTAGGGAAAAGGACATTTTATTTTGTTATGTATTAACGCCCTCTGGCGCAGCGTTAAAACGTTTGACTGCTAGGCAAAGGTCGCAACGTTACATAAAATCACAATAAAAAAACATCACCAAACTTAACAAGTTCCACAAGTGTAACGCTGATAATTTTTTATTATAATGAAAAATAAATCGTCGAATTTAGAATGCTATTAATTTTTAAATTTATAGCGACGATAACAAAACTTCGAAAAGGCGGCATAAATTTCATTTGTAGTACTTTTGCGTTTACTGTACACTTTGCAAGAGTGAAGTTAGGTGATAAAAATAATTTGAAATTGTAGTCTGTATAATGCAAGCATTTAGTTGCATTATGGATTTGAAGTTAGTCGTAAGAAATGAATGAATTTAGAATTTGTACCCTGGCAGAAGCAGGCCGCGGCGGTGGCGCGCCTCCCCGTTTCCGGGGACGAGTTGGGGACTCTGTAGTCCCCACACCCGAGAAGAGGGCCAGATCGTCAGAGATGGCCCTGGGTCGGCCGGGGTGCGAGGGATATGCCTGTCAACCTCACCTTCGGCAACAAAAGCGACCCACAGCGTCATTTATTTCATAGTGGTAGGATTTTTTACAAAATTAGAATCATCATCACTGGTCACTAAGTAACATTAATCCCGGTTACATTCAAAGCTTTCTAGTGTATGTCCCGGACTATAAATAAGAATTTGCCGCGTGGTTCCCGGCAGAGAACCATATCTGACAGTTTCTTTGTCATATTAATGATTTTTGTACTTGTGTACTCTGATTTATAAGTAAAGATGTTTAGCAAGTAATAATAATATTCTGTTGCAAGCATTTTGGAAAATTACCTACCTGCACATTAATTGATGCAAATCCTTTCCTGTTTATATATAGCTGACCATCATCTGCATTGGAACATCATTAACAATATTCTCAAACAAAGGCGAATTTATCAGAACATTCTCAGTTGCTTGACTGGCTTAAGAATAATTGTGGGAGTACATTGTAACATAATAGCTTTCCTTATTCGCAAACAATGTAGATACGTCATCGCCCGGATTCCAGCTTATTATAACAACTATTTGTTAAACCAATGCAAGAACTAAAGTTGTCTGAAAAGAAGATAGAAAATAAGATGACAAGTCGAATTACGAAACTAGAAACTAGAAAGAATGGAAGGAACAACTCGCACAGTAATATGAAACGAGATATCACAAGAGGTAATAATTGATTCAATTCTTTCTCTTCTTCGCGTCGGTAGCTTAGTGGTTATGTAGTCGGCCTAACGATCGAGAGTTCACGGGTTCGAACACTACCGACGACGTGAACCCTCTCCTACGATAAGCACTTTAGCTTAGTTGATTAAGGGGATATTGGTAATTTCGGTTCTAATATTGTTATTTTTTTAAATGTTTTTTATACCACAACCCACTTGATGGAAAGTGGTTACCGTTGTTTTTATAAATGCTCGCCAGTAGCCACTCTAATTTGTTCAAAGTAAAATTGTCGGCCCACCTCGACACTCACCGAAGAGCACCGCGATAGGATTTTGATATTGAACCGGCGTATTACCGCCGGCTCACCGACGATATGCTCCGCAGACGTGTCAGTATCACCGCGGATGCGGTGCACAGCAGTGTCTAAACTCAAACTAAGCATGACTTATAAGAATGAGTTCTGGAATGCGAATAAATATATATATTTACTTTTTTGTAAATGACTCACCGTCGGGAACACAACACGAGGTTATTATAGCCGTGGTATTCTGTAAGGTCTGTCAGTCGGACTGCTTAATTGGGACGGGAATACCGTCGTGTCCTACCTCCTGCTATTATTTCAATGAGTTCAGATTTCAGACAGACAGACAGGCATGTCTCCATGCATAGGATATGAATCCGTAGCATCAACATAGAAAAATCTAATAAAACCAGGACAGGCAGTCAAAACAATGATTCTTTAAGCGTGTCAACGTCGATCTTGTGTGATTTATATACTTATATATAATCTAAATCGTCTAGACTGTATTTTTTTTTATTTGGTCTATTTATTTTATATTCATGCAATTTCTTTTATTATGTGTATAAATGGGGTAGTACCCGTGTGGAACACTTAGATAACTTAGGTGTTTCCACGGGAACTTTATCGTACCAGTAGTTCAATTAGGTATTCCACGGTAATTTTCTCGGACCCACACTTCACCTGTGTGTTCCAATGAATATTGTTAAGTAGTTTAGTAACTAAGATATAAGTTTATATTTAATTACCAATTCACTTTGTAAGTAACTTTTATACGTATGAATTATTTATTTGTTGCACTACAAGCCTAAAAAACAGGATTACCAACCTATAACATCATTATTGTATGATTGAACGAGTCGTTTCGCGTGTGCTGTCTCCGGTAATGTAGGTACCGTTGGGTCCCCATTCTTATTTAGTTGACAATACTCGTCGTCGGTCGTGAATTGTGTCTCCTGCTGTACCTGGCCGGTCGCGGCCGGTATCTGCGAAGGTATCGCACGTCGCCGCAAACCTGTATTGTGGCGCAATATCAGTCAAAATTACACTTCGATTATGCCCATTTTAAATGAAGCATTTGATCGCGTAAATAAAGATGTCTGATTCAATACTTGTAAGCACGTGGAAAAAATAGAAGACGAATACCTGAGACACTGTGATCTTGATTTTAGTTTTATTATAAATGTCGGCGATACATCAGACTCTCTACTCCCTCTTCTCCCCCTCACATTCTAATGTAAGAATTAAGATTTTTTATTATTCGAAGTCATTCTACACCAACACTAAGTTTCATTAATATATTTTGAGTTATTTGAAAATCTTTTTCTACAAATGCTAAATCTGACCGTCTTTAAATAAATATTGCGTTAGCAACTCCTGATTGTTGGTTAACTCACTATCAAAATTATAACCTTTATACTACGTAAATACTCCTTCACACTATAATTACAAGTCATCCATTACAAAATATTCGAATGTAGTTGTGATTGAAATTATAACTGAATCAGCGTGAGTCATGTTTGAATAACTGTGTTTATTAATTTTGAGGATAAAATGGTCAAGGCAATTTTGATCCCTCGTAGGCAAACAGTGACCAGGAAGAAGCCCATGTACTGCTAGCATTTTCGTATAGTTTAATCTATTTTTACGTTCGTGAGATTTTTCTTTCAGCGTTATTATGAGATTTATATTTATATCGCCTGCAATAATGATGGAGGTATCCGTGAGGATTTTGCGCACGTAAAAAAAAGGGAACATTTTTCAAAGCGTATGCCAGTCTTTTTATACGTGCAGTCTGTGCCAACTTCACGCAGCGGGCGTACATCGCACTACGAGTTCTGTACAACAATGCCTTTCGGGTGCTGCTGAGCCTGCCGAAATTCTGTAGTTTCTTACCTCGTTGACACCTGAACTCCAAGAGATGCTTGTATGACACTGCCACAATGTCCGTCCAGCTCCAAGACCAGAAGACGAAACCTATTAGCCTCCAACGTGGAGTGAGACAGGGAGATATTATATCCCCCAAACTATTCACCAACGCGTTGGAGGACGTCTTCAAAACTCTGAATTGGACATTCTTATTTTTTTTGCCTAAAGTATATTTAAAACCATTTCTCAATAGACAGGTTTTACCTTTTCTGCTTTTAATTTTTATATTCTCCTTCATCTAAAAAACCAACACTTTCGTCTATTATGTAAATAATTCTTCAAATTCAACTGTTGGTATAATGTCGTGAAAAATTCTATAAATGTCATTATTATATATATGTCAAGTTAGTTGCCCATAAATAACAAAAAAATACAAGTGGCCATTCAATAATATTATCTTAGTAAAGAGATCGTGTTCTATAGCAAATATTTTAATAATTTTAGAGATGCGTCCTTACCGTTATTACTTGATAACAGACATGATTTGAGGCCCCTTTTTACTACCTTAACTAAGCTCTCCGCCTGCCCGTTACAGGACGGGCTATATACGGGTGACGTCAAATGAGAAATCCCATTTGACACACAAAATAGTTCCTACAGAGTCCCTAACTCGTCCCCGGAAACGCCGCGGCCTGCTTCTGCCAGGGTGACAGGCGGCTTCACCAGTCACCACCAGGCCTGTGCTCATCAACCTCCGACGCCCGAGTTGCCTTCGTACGCGGGCAGCTTAGCTTGCGATCCTTCGTCGCTCCTGCTGCCGCTCCCAGCATTAAATGCTACGCACACTGATAGTATGCGCAGCGCTGGTTTTATTTATTTATTTATTTATTTATACTTTATGCACGATGTACATTGGCGGACTTAATGCCGTAGGCATTCTCTGCCAGTCTACCATAGGGTGGTGCAGAGGTCAGATGGGGCCGCTAGGCAGCAACTATCTTCTTACTTTAAACGAACCTGTATGTTTCACAAAAAAAAAACGCTCTTAAAAAACGCAAAGTATAGCAAACTTCCTCCTGTCTCTCATCAGATTTTTATAACGAAGTTCACCTTAACAAGGCATAAATTTTTTTTCACAACAACCTGTGAGCCTGAAAAGTACATTTACGTTTAGGTCGTTCCTTGCAGATTAGGGATGGTTCCGGATTCGTATTTTGTTCATTACTGATCACTAATTTCGATTCACTATTCTCAAGAGTGTCGACAACATTAGATTCGGTACAAGTTTCACTGGATCAATAGAGCTACAGTAGAACTAGTAGGTAAACCATAGGTACACACGCTAAACCAAAAGTTAGAATTTAGTGTGGTCAGCATTTTTATATAAATAATTATTTACCCATCCATGTGAATCAACAGCTAAGGCGGCTCGTACAGTGGCGTCGTTTTTGCATAGGGGGTTACATGCACGATTCTCGAATTGGTAGTATTAAACATTTTAACTAAGACGATTCGTAACTGCCTTTAAACTTCTGTCTAGCTTTAACTCGATCTAATTAAAAATACACTTTTACTGCATATTAATGAGGCATAACACATTGCAGTGTGCGCGCATTTATTATAAATAAAATATATGAAAAATTACCAGAGGCTTCGAGCGTGTGTAGTGAAAGTCTCAGTAATCGCTTTGTGCAGGATTTAATTCGGATAGGTAAGATATTCGAAATCATTTTATTTCTATGCGCAGTACAGAATGCTAAAAATGTATATTTTTTGAATAATTATTACATGCTTTCTGTGATTTTATAGAGAATTATTGAAATATCACACCATGTCACACAATAATGACAGTAAGTCAAGCAATAAGATTTTTTTTTGAAGACACCATAGACTGAGAACTTAACCCTTAAATGGTATGGGGGGTAAAAATATACCCCAGCGCAACATATTTCTTAACATAACTTTGCACTTTTATAACGTACAATCCGGCGCATCGAGCTAATCTCATCACGTCGCGGGGTGCGGCGGGCGACGGACGTTGATCGCTCTAACATTACTAGGAACAGAGGTACGTACACTGCTGGGGTCAAAAATCACCCCCGACACCAAATATAGTTATTTATATGAACACTATAGTTAGAACGTTTTTTAATTTTTTCAGCAAATAACAATAGTCATGGCCGGTTTTTTGGATGAAGAACAAATTGCTTATTTATTGGAAGACGAGGAGCATGAATCTGATCCAGAGACGGTTCGTGTAACCACACCAGCAGCTGTTTGTGACGAATAAGAAATTAGTGATTGCGAGGAACCAGAAGTTCTGAAGAGAGTGTCTTAGAAACAGACTCGGATTCCGACTCATCAAGTTTCAGTAGCGAGGAAGAAGAAGACCGGCAAACTACTGGCTTTTATAAGTTTTATAGAGGTAAAAATAGGTTTAAATGGTCAAAGAATCCTCCGAGTTCGTCGCGAGTAAGGCGTCATGACATTGTCACACATCTTCCGGGATTAAGAGGAGAAGCCCGTGAGAAAATGAATATATATATATATAGCTTGATTCCTAGCAACTGTTGCTACCTGATGATTTGATCGATATAGAAGGACGCAAAAAGGACGTAAAGTGCACCAAAAAGTGTAGTAAATGTTCTCCCTTCATATGTAAAGAACATACTGAATTTCTCGCTTTATAGCAGTTTGGTTTATGTTGTCATTTTTTTATTGTTTCATTGATCTCGTACAATGTGCCTATATTTGTTACTATGATTATATAAGAAAATAGCATTAAGAGTTATTTTTCCAATTTTTTTAGATTTTTATAGATTTTAGGTATACTAAATCTGACTCTTTAAAAATATCGTTTAAAAATGAGAGGTTTGAAAAATGTTTAAAAATAAGTACTTTTATTGTTTGAAAGTGTAATAAAAGTTTTTTTTTGATTAGATTAAAAGTAGTTTTATTATATAAAAGTAAATAATTAAAGAAAAAATATAGTTTACCTCTATTTTTACAGCTGAATTTATAAGGGGTCACTTTTTACCCCCAACACCAAATAGGTTGCCCTTTTTTACGAATCCGGTTAAGGGTTAAGACAGATTATAAACCATAGATAGAATGTTCGATTTAAAGCACACTTAGGGATGCCACCTGAAAGTATTTCATAGAAATTGTTCCATCACTAACACAAGCAAATTGATAGAAACCGTAAAGCTTAGAAATTTGGCCATCACTATGGAAGAGTACCAGATTTACCAGTGAACAAGAAAATGGGTCTAAAATATATTCGAAATTTTTGAGCCAATAACCCAAAGGCATTCTCTACGACTCTTCTACCTCGCGATAAACGATAATTAAATATCTTTTTAGATAAATCCAAATTTCGCCCTGGATAGGGACGCATCAAATACGGTTTTAAAGGAAATGCCTCATCTGCAAGAATTACATAGTGACTAGAACAGGGCCTCGCGAAATCTGTCTTGCCCACATCAAATTTAGTTGTTGCCCCGCCACTGCTCACCCGGACCGGGATCAACCATCGTGGAGACGCTGGCGTGGTTAAATAAATTAGTTTTATATTTTATTCTAACAAATCCTGAACAAAACTCCTCGATATCAAATAATACTTTAATTCTTAATGTATGGTGAACTGATTCACCTCTGCCTAACCCTCCAGGGATAAAGGCGTGATTGTATGTATGTTGGCGCGTGGGCCAACGTGCGCGAGTGGACTGTATTGCGGAGAAGCAGATAACTGTTCTATTGACACTTTACACACAAAATAAGACAGGTGGCCGGGCTGCCGCGGATTCTATCCAGGCAGTGAATGCAGCCCGAGAAATTAGGAGAGGATGCACTAACCTTCACGACCCACGTGTTTTTCATCGCAGCCGGTACACGGATCTTCTCTTCCTTGCTCAGGAGCTGCCGTCAGCGTCACTAGATCCCTTGAGGAACACACGAGAGGCACCATCCGATCGGTAAAGGTCTATGAGGCGGTTAAAATATGTAACAAATATTAATCATTTTTGAGAGACGCGAGCGCGGCCGTCCTTACGCTGGCTAGTTCAAAGCGAGACTGCGTGTCTATATTTCACAAATGGCGGACGGAAGCCATATCTATGATTAGTGCGGGAGAGGAGACGGGTATAAAAGGAGTGGGTTTCCGTGTCAAAAATACAGTTTCCACTTCGGCGCAACCATTCCCCCCGGCTTGAAGGGTTACCTTCGAAACGACAAATGCGAAACAAATCTAAAGTCTAATCTAAATCTAGGTTTGGGAAATAACAACTAAAATATAAACCTAGATTGGAGCTCGTGCCTACTGCTGGCTAGGCAGCGGGCAGAGGCGAACAAACAACACAACGCAACAGTCTCGACCAAGACGAGACGCGATTAGCCAACAACAAAATAAGGGTCTCTTCACGTGGGACCGATACAACAAGCGAGTGCTTCTTCTCCTCGGGTGGTTCGGAAACCGTAGTGGGATTGAATTGACTAACTGGCCACCCATCTAACGCGGCATGAATCCAGGACGGTCCACCAAACCACAACGGGTGATCCAAAATTTGCGAAGGAAGCAATCCACGAGAGAGACAATCGGCTGGGTTGTCGGTGCCAGCAACGTGAAAGAGATTATGTGGCGCCAATTCAGATTGAATTTTGCCACTCTATTAGCGACGAATGTGTCCCAACGATGGGGCGAAGAGTGGGCCCAACACAAAGCGACTGTTGAGTCCTAAAAGCTAAAATTCTACTAATATTAATGCGAAAATTTACAATTATGTCAAATAAATTACCTTAAAGATTCCGACCACAATACAAAATGTCATTAAGCGACACGGAAGTGCTAGTCTTAGCACTGCCATCCAAAACTACGCGGAGTTTTAGTAGTAAGCTTATCTTCTCTAATAACTCCGCGGTGCGGGATAATGTACGAAGGCTGGGTCCCGCCAGTGTCCGCAGGCGCAGGTGAGATGTAACCTTTATCTAAATATTCGTTAACAACCTCATCATAGGCCCGCTTCGACTTTGGGGACGCCTGCATCTTTCGTTCCAAACAAAGAAAGCGTTTTTCAGCGGATACACGGGAGCCACCGAGCGAAAACTTGCGGATGGTAGACTCCAGTGGCGGCTCGACGGTGCAACAGAACGAAGCAGTCGAGTGACTAAAGCTATCTATAGAAGCGGGTGCGGAACCAATTATAACAAAACCAAGAACTGTTTCCAGTGCGTGCGGAGCGGGGTACGTCGGTCCCCCTTGAACCTTACGTGATAACTGGAGGTGCGGGAGAATCGAAGCGCCGATCAATATATCGACGACTCCAGGAACAGCGTAAGTCTCATCTGCTAAAGGCAAGTCTTTAAATTTCGTTAATAAAGACGTGTCAACCGGGACGGTAGGCAACTGTTCAGCTATTCTATCTATAACGAGCGAATCCATGTCAAACCAAATATTATTATTAAAACGAGATCTAAACCTTGTTTTAACGGTGCCACGAACAGCTGACTGTAAGCTTCCAAAACCCTTCACCACTGAGCGGGTTGAACGCTTATCAACATTGAAACCAAGACGCCGACAACAATCTTGAGTAATGAAATTACTTTGCGAAGCGCCATCTAACAGCGCTCGAACAATGCGCGGCTTACCTAATGCATCAACAATAACAACGCGAGCGGTCGCAAGACACACAGTAGTGAGTGCAGCACTAGCGGAGAACGAACACAAGGTGACGTCATCCGCGGCGGTCACCGGGCGGGCCGGAGCGCGCGCGAGCGCGGGCTGCGGCTGCGGCGCAGGCCGCCGTGTGTCACCGCTCGACGAGCCAACCGTGCTCACATTGGATGCGGCATTACTATTCTCAAAATGAAGCAAAGTGTGGTGTCTCGCTTGACATTTGCGACAACTATTTCTACTATTACATAAAACAACGCGGTGTTTAGTACCGAGACAATTAAAACAAAAATTATTAGCGCGAACAAATTTATAACGATCACTAGGCGACAATTTTAGAAAACCAGGACACCTGTACAGTTGCGAATGATGAGTGCTACACAAAGAGCAAACAGGTGACTGTACACGTGCTGGTGCGGTACTAACATAAGTATGAGTTGACCTCAGTGACTTCGATGACGCATCTACTTTGCGTGCAGAATCCACAACTATCTTCGCGCCTTCATGTTTCGATGAAGAGCGCTGCAATACTTTTATATGCTCGCGAACAAAACTTTCTAAGTCTTCGAACTTAGGAATTTTATTGCCGCGATGATCCGACTCAAACAAACGAATGGTTTCGGAATCTAATTTCCTTAAACCCATATACAAAAATACGAAGTCGCAGAGGTCATCAATCTTTAGGTTCTTTACGGCGCGAACAGCTGACGCGAAAGTATCTAGAAATTTCTCTAAGTTTTGATCGTTACATGCCGCAATAGATTTCAAATCAAACATCTGATCTAAATAGGCGTTAGCTACCGATCCTTTATCCTCATACCTAGCTTTCAAAGTATTTAAAATTAAATTATAATTCTCGGCACTAAACGTAATTCCAGCGCAAACGGTTATAGCTTTACCAGTCAATTTTTCAACGAGATAATGCAATTTTTCGTGATCTGTCAACGAATCGTTCTTATCTATCGTATTCTCAAAACTATCTATAAATAGACACCAATTGCGAATGTTACCATCAAATTCGGGTATTTGAATTGGTGGCAACTTAGGTCGGTCGCGAGTGGGGTTGGGTAGGTCAGCCGGTTTCTCCAAACTCCTAGCGACGCGTTTGATACGACAATACAAATCGTCAAACGACGACAAGGCTTGATAACTCACTGAGTAATCGGGATCCAAATTCAACTCTAAAACGTTGATGTCATGCACTAAGGTTTCGAAATCCGCGCGTAGACTATCTAAGTTTTCTATAGAACACAAGAACGAATCTCTGATGACCAAATCAGAGGTTTTAAGTGCACTATCATAAATCGATTGTACGCGAGAGTAAATCATTTCTTTTTTAGCGTATAAAAGTTTCAATTGAACCTTACCGGTCTTATCAACCTTTGGGGACATGTTTACAATTAAATATGAAATGACTTAATCCTAGCGGTACAGAGCAGCGAGGCGGCGCGAGCGTTAACTATGTAGGTAGGTAGGTGCTTACAACTGTGAATGCACGCTTGAACAAACGCGCATAGCAACAAGGTCGCACCTGCGCGATGGTCGCTGTCTAGATTCAACTATTATTTCCGAGATTAAGTATTGCGTAATATCTATTCAAATTAAAATACTTTCGCATGAATTGGGATGAGATGCGAGCGAGGTAGGCACAGCCACGTGTCTACCCACGCAGGTACTAGGCAAATACGACGTGAGCCGAGAACAACGTAATTGAAAAAAACAAAACAAAGCCAAATGCGTTAGGTATTACACTGTGCCTATGCACTAGGGTGTCTGAGTATACCTAAGATCTAAGCCTAAATGTCTGGATGCGGGGTTTTCTACTAAAATAACCAGGCACTTAGGTGCGATGCGAAAATTGTGAACTACGATTAAGTGTTGATATGATACCTAACCTATTTATGTATTAGGTAGGTACAATGCGAGCCAGCGGCGAACGGACAACAAATTCTAAGCCTAAGTGTCTGGATGCGGGGTTTTCTACTAAAATAACCAGGCACTTAGGTGCGGTGCGCTCATTCCCATTAGAATAATAACAAAATACGAACTACGGCTAAGAATCCGGCTCGAAGGACCAAAAATGTTGGCGCGTGGGCCAACGTGCGCGAGTGGACTGTATTGCGGAGAAGCAGATAACTGTTCTATTGACACTTTACACACAAAATAAGACAGGTGGCCGGGCTGCCGCGGATTCTATCCAGGCAGTGAATGCAGCCCGAGAAATTAGGAGAGGATGCACTAACCTTCACGACCCACGTGTTTTTCATCGCAGCCGGTACACGGATCTTCTCTTCCTTGCTCAGGAGCTGCCGTCAGCGTCACTAGATCCCTTGAGGAACACACGAGAGGCACCATCCGATCGGTAAAGGTCTATGAGGCGGTTAAAATATGTAACAAATATTAATCATTTTTGAGAGACGCGAGCGCGGCCGTCCTTACGCTGGCTAGTTCAAAGCGAGACTGCGTGTCTATATTTCACAAATGGCGGACGGAAGCCATATCTATGATTAGTGCGGGAGAGGAGACGGGTATAAAAGGAGTGGGTTTCCGTGTCAAAAATACAGTTTCCACTTCGGCGCAACCAATGTATGTATGTATTAAATGGTACAAATTCGTAGTCGACTGATGTATATGTGGAGACGACAGACGACGCATCGTCTGACCGCGCATATGGTTTATAGAAATAAAATAAAAGGGTATCATATTCATGCATACAAATATTTGGACTGACCTGGAATCGACCCGCGCCACCTGTGTATCGGTCGCGTTCACTTGGTAGTGAACGCGACCGATACACAGTTTGCGCTAGTCGACCACGACCGCGGCCACAGAGCCTGGTTGTGTTCCTCTGTTCAATATGTAATGAACTCTTTCTCATTTAATTTTGGACTAATACTAACAAAGTCTAGAAAAGGGGTTCTAGAGACAGCTAGCAGCCAACGAACCAACGGCCTAGTAGGAAGGTGATACGGTAGCGATCCATTCCTAGCTGCTATAATCCTAAGATTGCTTTATCAAAGACGGAAAAAAATTAATTATGACATTTACATTTTTAGGTAGTTGATCTTTACTGTTTTGACACAAAACATAAATAACCAATGATTTAACAATTTCGATTTCGTTCGTTATCATATAACTTTCAATTTCCTGTACCGATAGTATTCAAATCAACCATCAAACACATGCAAACCACGGTGTACGACGGAGAGCACACCTCCATGCAAAACTATTTGTGTTACGCGTCTAGACTGTAGTGATAACCTTACGTTTTATTATTATTATCTGTCTTCTCGTTCTCATTACGTCTCGACACGTTCAGAATCGCCGGCGTAGCATGAAATCTTATACATTCTGTGCCATTGTCAACATCTGTGGGTAATGAATGCTATTTCATGTTGTTTCGCCAATGAAACGATGAAATTAAATGTACAAACAATAACATAAATGTTTGGTTTTGAACTATTCGTTTGTGCGCAATTAGTCCATGTTCAACATTTTTACTTTTGCCAGTAAAACAGGATAAATTCCCTTACATTCAAGTAATTTCTTACTTTAGGTATTCTTATTATTCAGTAAGTAAATTATTGTGGTGAACATCTCGAGTCGGGTACCAATCACTGGATTGAGCTTCATCGACTCAAAGTCCTCTCCACTGATCGCCACTACTATTCACGGATTGTGCGTGAAGTCATTGAAATCAAAAAATATATAAATATTATATTTTGTTCCGGATATATTAATAAATATATCATACTCTTTTGTCTTTGGGAACATATGTCGGCGTAATACGGCTAGAATAATTTAATGAAACCGTTACATGGTCTGTGTGCTTCTACTATTCGGACCAAACTCTGTCCCCCGCAAACTAGCCGATTTCCTTTTATACCAGTGTGAACTCCGCGCGGGAGCGGGGACGCTTGCGTCCTTTTTTTATCATAGGATTTTTTACAATGTCAACAAAGGAATTCCAACATTATAACATTAGGTAGATTTCTGATGTCTGTAATATGACAGCCCTCGGAAACTTTTATGGTTGAAGAAATTTAAAGATGGAGAATGAATTAAATCGTAAATAAAAAGATAGAGAATAGAGTTAGACAGTGAGCGAATAATTATTTCTTTCTGCGAATAAATTGTTTGTTTACACTTGGCTTTGCAATAAAGTATTAAGTAATATGCCATTGTCAATGTCAACATTTCTTACATACATTACACTGATAAGGCTTCTCGCCAGTGTGTGTGCGAGTGTGTTTATCTAAACTACCCTTTTCACTAAAATAATTCTTACATACATTACACAGATAAGGCTTCTCGCCAGTGTGTGTACGAGTGTGTTTATCTAAACTACCCTTTACACTCACAATGCCGAAAAGAACAAAAAAAACTGTTTTGAATAGCGAAAGTCGCGAGTTTGTGATTCGTTTGCGCGAGTATTTTGACCGCGAGAATCAAAATGGTGGACCGCTACTACCATTGGAGCAAGTGTGCAATAGAGTTGCTGACGCTCTTGATATCGGACGAGCTACAGTGGTCCTTCGAGAGTATGCGAACATTTCTTTCAAAATTGCTTTTGCTATTGTATACTAAATTCATAAACTATAGGAGGTAGGACACGGCGGTATATCCGCCCGATTGAGCAGTCCGACTGGGGAAGTACCTCCGCCCTACAGAATACCGCGGTTATAATAACTTCGTGTTGTGTTCCCAGCGGTGAGTAGGGTAGCCAGAGCTCACTGGAGAATTTGTGCCGTCAGTGGGAAGACTAAAGGCTTGTCCTGATTTGTCTTCTACTGACGGCACAGAAACTCTGTACTTACAGGGTAGGCAGCGCGACTGTGACTCCTCTGGTGTTACAGACGTCCATAGGCCACGGTAACTACTTTCCATCAGGTGGGCCGTGTGCTTGTCTGCTAACTAAGTGGTATAAAAAAAAAAAAAAAAAATATTCACTTTAACATGTACCAGTCATGATATATAATCACGCCTCTATCCCTGGAGGGTTAGGCAGAGGTGAATTAACACCCACATTTCACCAATCATTGCCCAGCGTAAGGGGGTGAGCCTATTGCCGTATTTCGGGGACTATTGTGGACTTGAGCCGTGCATCTGAGGCTGAGTCTGCCCTGTTTGTTTATCAGCCCTATCCCTTAGTGGCCTTGTACGACACCGCATGGGAGGAGATGGGGTGGGCCTAATTCTTTAGCTTCAGGCTAGCAAGTAATTAAAATTTTAACTGAAACGTGGGAGTAAATTTACCCCTGCCTAACCCTCCGGGGATAAAGGTAGGATTATATGTATATATGTATATTTTGGAGAATTACTTTTATTCGTAGTGCTTAGCATCAGATGCATGGCTTGAGTCAACAATAGTGCCCGGAAGACGGCAATAGGCTTGCCCCCTATTAACTGGGACCACCACGACAATGCTAGTTCTCACACGGCCAGACAGACAAACGACTTTTTGAAGGCGAAAAATGTAGAACTCATGAGTCATCCTGCATACAGTCCCGACCTGGCACCTTGTGACTTTTATCTGTTCCCAAAAATTAAGAACCAATTACGCGGCCAACGATTTTCATCACCACATCTGACGCTGAGCCTGGGCTGTATATATATCTGTCCAATGTTAAACAGCCCTATCTATAAGAGATGGGGTGGTCCAAATTCTACTCTGCCGGGAACCACGCGGCATAAGAAATAGAATTTTCAATATCAAATATCTTTGAAACTATTTGTTGTAAGAAAATTTCTCTGTATGAGTTCAAGAATTTATAATGATCAAACACCCCAACAACGAGAAGAGCTTAACCAACTCCGTAAGAACCTGAAGGACCGTCTAAGTAAAGGTGAGACTAACCTTACTATAAAATATGTAAGTGGAGTCCCAAAGATTACAAAGTTAAAAAACTAGTTCACTTTTGCCAATCTAAATATATCGAATAAAATAGTTTGTTGAACTACACAGTGGTGGCGCTGCATTCAGTATTTAAATTTTATTACCATTGATTAATTTATATTTATTGTAGGTACCTATTGATTTATAGAATATACTTAAAGCTTTAAATATTTTTTTCGGTCACCATTCTTATTTTTTTTCTAAAAAAGTGAAGAGGTTTTCGATTCGATGGGTATCTTTTTTTAGCTGTGATGAACACACAATGTATTGGAATTTTATAACTTGGCTGTAGTAAGTGTTATTTTGATTATATTTTTTTAGTCTTTTTATTACCGGATATAAATATTAACTAGTAGATTTATTAATATGTTACACATATTGAGAACTAATGCTTATCAAAAAATTTCTATAAACAAGGTAAGACTTGTTCATAATCACGTCAAAATAACAAAAACAAATATAATTCGAAATAGACAGTCATTGAAATAATTGATATAGACCTATTCAGCACTAGTATGGCGGCAATAAGACGACAGCTAGCGGAGTCTTACTTTGACCGGCGGATTGTACACAAATTATTTCTTCACAAAATCAATGAAATGGATACTACCAGAAAAGTATTCTCCTGCGATCGAATCTGGCTGTACGATTATCTTCAAGAGCTTTTAAATTGTTGGCCAAAATAATCTCGGTATTTGAATAAATATTTTGATGTGTAAAACCTTCATTATCATTCAAAATAAAGTTAAAAAAAACATGTACTACATAGAAATGACATTGATTTTATGCAGCCCCCTACCTATAAAACAATTTTTATACACATTAATTATACATTTAACATTTTTATACGTCACAAATACAGGTAGCACTGATGATATTTCATAATGATATTGTAATATCTAAACCTCATTCGGTAGCAATAAATATGGCCCCTAAACCAAGGCAGCTAATTTCACGACCAGTTTCCCGCGGATTGCGCATGAAACATAAACCGGAACTTACTATTTCTGCCGACGTTTCGGATGCATTGCAGCACCCGTGGTCACGGCTTGTCAATCCTCATATACATATTTATTAAACTACATACATACATATAGCCACGCCTTTTTCCCAGTGGGGTAGGCAGAGACTACAGTTTTCCACTTGCCACGATCCTGGCATACCTCTTTTGCTTCTTCTACTTTCATAATTGTTTTTTCAGATAAACAATAATTACGGCCTTTTCAAATTAGGAAGTTACGAAGAACTTTACGATATTCAAGGCAAACATGAAACTCAGTCCTGCGTTCACATAATTAGTTAAGTTTGTAAATTTGTTACCTATTTGGTATGCTAAGTGCCCACGAGATGAGGTACACGCCATTTTTATGGAAAACAAAAGATATGGTTTAGTTACCGACTAAACTTGAATAGATAGTGTATTAAAACAAAAGAAAGAGAGAAAAGTAAGTAAAATAAAATTAATATACGGCTTTACACAAAAATATCAACATAAATACTGACATACAAATACATATACATGTATTAAATAAATACATACATAAAGTAGATAGTTCATACTGAACCCAGCTAAGTTAGAAAAAGAATCGGAGGTTGATAATCGCTCTTTTATTCAATGACAATAAAGGATAGTGTCCGTTAGAAAGAGTTTTAGTTCAACAATATAACGAAAACTGAATATTTACATTTCGTTAAAGTTTAATCTACCCACAGCATTCGCGATTTTATTCGGACAGATACAATTTGTTGTTTGAATTTAGAATATGAATTCGATGGCTTGTAGACGTTTATGGAATCGTGAAGGTTGAATGAAGGTAACGATAGATTGCGTGACTCTTTGGTTATATGAATTTAAGTATCGTACTGGCCACTATTATTATTATATTGTGTAGAAACCAGGTTTATGACGCGCTGGCAGTAATCTAGACGAGCTCGGTGGTCAGCAGGCAGCAGCTGATGAGTCATTTGAGTTTTATACGGGAACATCTTTAAGTCTTTCACCAAAATACGCTGCAGGGTCCGTCTGGAAATGCCCAATTGCGTGGCACGTCGCCTCGTTGATGTTTCTGGACACTCTTCCACATCTTCGCGCACAGCATCGATATTTTCAGCTGAACGGCCTGTTCTTGGTCTCCCAGACTTAGGTCTATCCAATGTTGAGCCAGTTGCTTCAAGGCGTGTGGCAAAGCGTCGAATTGTGCGACCAATCCTAAGGCGCGTATTCTAGAATGCCACTCAATTATCAATCTCGATTAATCTGACAGCAAATTTTATAGACAATCTGTCAAATCTTTCAGTCTGTCTATACAGTCTGTCCTCACATAAAGCGAGATTCAGGACGTGAGTGTCGTTCTGCAAACTTTGAATTCTCTGGGAAATCGCTATGACGAGAAAGAATACAAGTATCACCACACCATCTCCTCCGAAAAGTGTCGTAAGAGGCGACTAACGGGAAAATACGTACCTAAACGATCTCTCACTGCGAGAGAAGAAAAACTCGAAATAAAACCCTGTACCAACCAGAAAGCTCCGCAGCCGCGTAAGAACCAACTGAAAAAGTTAAATTAAATCATAATAAACTAAAGACAGTGCTGAGATGAACCAACGAGACCACAAAATGGTTAAAATCAAAACTACGATTGTCAATATCAAATTCAGTTTTATTGCAAAAATAATTTAGCACGATTTATATAGGTATCAAAGGGCTTATCACGAGGATTTCAAAATGGTATATCATGATACCATTTTAATCTAAAGAAATAAATTATTAAAAATAAAAAACTCGACTGATGTTGAAAAGAGCGAAACAAGTTTGTTAGCGGACGGTATCAATTAATTTTCTTTCGGTTTATGATTGGCAAATTGGTCAACAATTTACAACAAATTAAGGAATAAAGACCTAATTTGCTGTGTGAATTTGTTTTGATAATTACACATTTTCTTTAAACGTAAGCACTAAAGCATAATCCTTTGGTATAATCGTTCTGTACTATTCGACAGCGAAACCAACACACAAGAAATGTCTTCTTCCTTACACAGGTGTGTCTTGCTTAAAGGAGCCTTCTAATACTATCTCTCTAAACCATGATTTTAACGCAATAAAATATTTTATAATCAAATTTTTATAGAAGTGGTTGGCTCAAAATTTTTGAGGACCAAGCTCGAGCAAACTGTTATCTGACTGAAGAGGCTCTAGTCTAACAACGGATTTGGGTGAACTTCGATATTTTCCGTGAAGCGACTGTCACCTGGCCTCCACTACCCAAAAACCTTATGCTTGTGTTGAGGTAGGCTAATTAGTCGAGTTTTTTGGTTTTATGAGACCGTGTTTCGGTTCATTTAAAAACAAATACACTTAAGAATTCTTAAGCTCAATTAACCTGAGACAATACTCCTAAGGATCTTCTAACACTACTTCTTAGAGCTAAGTCTTAACTCGGTACACACTGTATGTTCTTAGTGAACTATTGAACACCAAGAAATATGAGTCATATTTTGCTTGAGCTTCACATGCTGTAAAGCTAAGATTATTTTCTAAGAAGCCAAATCCAGAACGGTGGAATCTCGACTAACCCAAATTTTTTTTCTAAGCTATCTTTTTACGGAGTCTGAGTATTGGGATATTTTAGTTTATTATTAATGTGGTGCGGTTCGAAACCTTTCACCTTTTAATTGCTTGATAGGTATTGATAGTAAGTAGCGCGGCACTGTAGGAAAAAGGAAACAAGTGAGCGTGCAATAAATTCCAGGTTTTGGTGGTGCGACAAAGAAAAGTCTCCGAATCGTTTGGTTCTTGATCGTATATTCTGTTATAGCGCTAACAGAAATATATCATTTATGAAAAATTTTAACAGAGGAACTAGCATTCCTTTTAATTTCATTTTGTTATTCGTATCACTCCGTTGATCGTCCTCATCTACTTAATGAAAAACAAATTTGAAATTTACATAAAAATAACTAATTAGTCATTAGCTGACTAGGACAATAAACTTGTGCACCCCGCGGTCACCGGTGACGGGTGAACTATGGACGTGTGTAACAAATCTATTGAAATCATTGATATAATTGGAAATGAAGAAAATCAGAACAAAAATATAGTATCAATAATATCTGAAAACATCAAAAACGATACTGATAACGGAACTAAACCTGAGAATGAACTAATTATAGAAACAATGCTGACGGAAGATATAGATTCAAAATCCCTTAGTGGTAATGAGTGACATCAAGCAGATATATACAGCCCAGACTCTGAGGCTGAGTCTGGGCTATGTTTACCATGGGTAGATAGTGTGGTGTAGAATGTTGTAGAATACTTATATTTACTATTATTATTATTTCTCTTTACCGCGTTAGCCTAGTGGTATGGGTAATGGACAATGTACTTACAAACCAATTTTATTTCTATTTCTTTTAAATAGGAGATACAGAGAAAATAAAATCATTTCTTTTTATTATTACAGTACATATGTGTCCTAATTAATATTTCTTACGAATGCTTATTCCTTCTTCCAGGGATGGGCACCCAAGACCAGTACCCTGTGGGAGACCTATTAGGGAAGCACAAGGACCGCACAGAGTATCTCAACCACAAGTACCTCCTGCCAGGGCTGGCCAACGAGCTGAGTGGGGCCTATTGGGACGTGTACCTGCCTCTGCAAGGGCAACACAGTGAGAAATTCCGTAACGAAAAAATCCTAACACCCTCCACTCCGAGCTCGCACGAATCGAGCCGAGCTGCTCCGAAGTAGCTCCGCTTAACGTAATTAATTATAATTGCATAAGTTGTTAGTTTTCAAATTCAAATTCAAATTCTTTGCAGTTTCAAGACGTTACAGACCTGCTTATATGGTGTGAATTGAAACATGACCTACACGCATTCCTGAAAAAAAAAGGTTTGAACAGACATACAGATAGACAGATAGACAGATAGATATACAGACGGACAGACAGACAGACATACGTATAGGCAGACGAGAATACGCTGAGCCAGGCTGTTGGCGACACTGGTGAGTTTAGACGTGTTAAGAATACCGTTATAGCTAATCCGCTCAACTGAGTCCTCGTCTGCGGAGTACAAGGGTGAGGAGGTAGGACGAGGAAAGAGAATCAATCAAAGAAACAATCACATTTTTTTTATATTTTTTTAAATTCTCATATTTATTTTTTATTTTTTTTATGATATATCATTACAAAATACATACAACCCTTAATTTTTAACCCTCTACCTCTCCTCTTTGATTCTACGATCAACCCCTATTTTTCCATCGCGATTTTTATTTTTTTAATAAATTCCTTTAATTATGATTTTTCTCAAATTGATTTTCTTTGTGTAATAGTCCGTTTATCGACAAAGGTTTTAGGCTATATAACATCACGCTACTATTTAAGAAAGCCGAGCAGTGATCATAAATTCTAAAACGAAACCGTCACAAAACCAGAAGACGTGTTAAATTTTAGTGAAAATATTTTCACAATTGCTGTTGTAGTCTGGGTTTGCATACTAGTTCGGGTTAAACAAATGTACGAGAAAATATGGAACACTCGGACGGAATGTTTCAAATAAAGTATTTTTTTAATTTATCAATACTCAGGACGGGGCTTAAACCAGTTGACAGTTTTTTTTGTAAGATTATTTATCCAGTTGCTATTGTACCGTTATTTTTACGAACAACAGAACGATAAAATGATATAATACTTTGTCCACGTGCATTTATATAATTCAATTCGTTTATTACGCGTAATATTAAAACTTTTTCTAAAATGAAAAGTAGCCTAGCCGCCTTATTAAGCTTAGGAATTTGAAATATACACCACACGACACACAAAAACAGTGAACGTGTGTTAAATATTAACATTGACTTACCCCTGGTCACGAGGCCCAGCCTCTGCCATAGGCCTACGGCTCTCAGAAAGTCGAGGAAGAGCGTGAAAGCCCGCTGCTTATCACGCAGCTGCACCTCTATCTCCAACGCAGCCGAACTGCCCAGACTGATGTTGGTCGCTCCACCGCCGCGGGGTTTCCACCTGCATAGCGGAGGGTATAAACGCCACGATCCACTCGATCAGGACAATACATAGTTTACCGTGGCAGATAGTCTACCGAGTTCGTAGACTCTTGGCTTTCCTGGGTACGTACATGTACGCAGGGGGTGTGGGTATATTCCCGCTCAGTGCAAATATGTCTATTTGCATGGGTCTGGTATTTCCGTGCCTCGGAGAGCAAGAATTAAGGATGATAACGGATGTAGGACCCTATAATGCTTTCGAGCTCCAAAAAACTTGCAAGTTTTGGATGCAACCATACGAACATACACCTTTGGCAGTTGTTACGGGTACTTGTGTCCTAAAAAGTCCGATTAATCGAACTACACAACTTTGATATCACTAATTGGTTGTCATATATTTGATTCCAATTTTAACAGATTTATCAAAATTTCGAAAGACATCCTCTACAATAGTTCGTCCTTGTAGCTTCTGACGCAGGACCGCGCGCCGCGCCTGACCCTCGGAACGAAAGGACACAGGGTTAAAATTCTTGCTTTATTGTTTACATAATGCCGCGTGGTTTCTGGCAGAGTAGAATTAGGGGCACCCTATCTCTTCCCATGCGGTGACGTACAAGGCGACCAATAAGGCTGTTTAACATCAGACAGATATATACAGCCCAGACTCAGCCTCAGATGCATGGCTCGTGTCAACAATAGAATTCATCTCTGCTTAACCCACCAGGGATAAAGGCGTGATTATGTGTATGTGATATCTTATCCTGATATTTTCTTATTTAATAATTTTTAAAACGCTAATTAGTAGGTAATTGGGTTTTAGTTTTAAACTTATTTTTGTATTTACATTTTTTTTGGGGCAAGCAATAGGATTTTAAATCGTGAGACTGATACTTATCTAGTGTGCAGGCTCACTAAATTCTTGAACTAAAACTAAGATATAGAAATATTGTATACTTCTTCTA
Source organism: Eilema griseolum (assembly GCA_963662185.1). NCBI lineage: Eukaryota > Metazoa > Arthropoda > Insecta > Lepidoptera > Erebidae > Eilema > Eilema griseolum. Next base: position 3,456,784 of record OY759251.1, read on the forward strand.
ATGTTATTAATAATTGTTACCCTCTTCTTAATCCAATTAAGACTCCAGAGAGAGTAGTCTCAATTTCAGACACAAGTTGTTCGCGACTCTTCTCTACCTTGGACTGGGGGATATTTGCACGGCCCGTGTATCACGTGTCTCCGGTACTGTCGTCCGCATAACAATGAATGGAGCCATCAGACAGCATGTCATTGATATGCAGCAGAAACAGCGTCGGAATTATATTAACTAGTTTGATGTGTCTGTGTGTGTGTGTGCGTGTGTGTGTGTGTGTGTGTGTGTGTGTGTGTGTGTGGCATCGTAGCTCCTGGAAGGGATGAACCTATTTATTCGTTTGAAAGGTATATTAGTCGGGAGTGTTCTTAGCCATGTTTGAAAAAAATCACTCACATTAGTATCAAAATAATCGGGATATTTCCCATGTTGCATTGTTTCGAGTTATCTATATTTCGGCGCTGTTGCAAGCACCATGATCACGGAGGAACTGGAGTATTGGCGGTGAATAGATAAAACAACCGGGAACAAGCCAAAACAAAAGCGCGGAACCCGTGATCTCTCGACCGTAAGGCTGACTCCTTAACCACTAAGCTAATTAATACCGAATTAATACACCTCAGCCTACCCCTACAGGGAGTTGCAGGGAGTTATAGGCTAGGTTTATTGAATGTCCGTTAGATGTTTTAAGCCCATGGTAGATTAATTTTTCCCAATGCGACTCGATGCATTCTAATATTGAACGCGAGTTAAAACATAGAGTGGTGTATACTCCTGATCGGATGTACACAATCATTATGAACGCGAAGGTGCATGGAAATAAATATGACGTTAAACAGATGATGCAAACGGAGTTTTATAATATGAAAGCGTTAATAGACAATAAGAACTGAATGAAAGATAACAAATTTCATTAACAAATCATAATTATAACTTTTGAAGAGTTCTATAAAATTACAATATAAACAAGCACGAAAAACATGGAAATGAGAACAGACAGAAAACATATTTCATAGAAACAACAGCTTTAAGGAGACGTTGAAAAGATTTCGGAATTTCATTAAATTTCAACTCTTCATACTTTTTTGGTCCTACGGGATAGGCGTCCTTCTTATAATATACCAGACACTTAATCATACTTTGTTTTGTTTCGGTCTCTTCTACTGCCTTCTTTCTTTTTTGTGGATTATGAAAAGTTATAGATCAATACTTATAATAATAAAAAATATCAAAAAATTATAAAACACGACTGTTAACTGCGACTAAACTAATTTAATGATTCGCAATAAAGCAACGAGTATCGATTTGTCGCATCCGATTATACTATCGGACGTGGACACCTAGCAGATCGAGAAGGTATTTAAATTCTTCTGCTCTCGAAGTGCGAGGTCCACTCTAGCGACGCTAAACCCTTTATACTTCATACTAGTGCGGTACCGGTAAAGTGAACGATTCATTGATGCGCCGGCTCCGTATGAGGTCGGATCGCTGCTAGTGGGAATAAAAGTGAATTAAAACAAAATAATTCGGTGTATTGCTGGCAGGTAACTATAATATTGTTTATTATTTAATCTAAAAGTGCATTAAAATGACCTAAGTTATTTTTGAAGGAAACTAAAATTGAAATTAATAAATTGTTGTGAAGTTCCTAACATACATCACCTTTCAAGATCCCTTAGCCTCACAAACATCACCTCATAGTGGGGTCATACTTCGAACAAAGTACCAAAGACAAAGATAGACATTGTCTTACCTAATTACCTTTCTGATCTCTGGTCGAAGTGTACCGAGATTATTTTACCTATAAGATTTATGCAGTCAGTTGGCAATACCATATAATAGGTAGTAGGTACTGATACCTATTGGGTACGTTATTGTCATTCTATTAAGTATTACTATAAGGTGTGGCTGTATGCTAGCACCCACATGCGGCCAGTTTATGTTTAGGTCCCAATGTAATAGGTGGCGAGCCTATTGCCATTAACCGGGTAATTAATTATAAACCTGCAATAAATACACTCATAACTTCGAAAACCATCGAAAAGTCATTGGTATGTGCCATGGCACACACCAATGACTTTTCGATGCTTTTCGAATTGGATGGCCGAGAACCATATACTCGGACAACGCCACCAACTTTCACGGAGCAGACAAAGAGCTGAAGAGGGCATACGAAGAGTGGGCGCCGGCGCTACGAAATCTGGGACAGCTGCACGCGGTCAACTGGCGATACATACCACCGGGAGCACCGAACCAAGGCGGAGCGTGTTCAGGAAAACATGGAGCTCTGCATAAAGAACGTATAACAAAAAAATATATTCTAGAGAAAAGTGGCATACGACCACGGCTATCCTTGATATTTTCTTTTGGCAAGTTGTGGCTTTCACTTCAATAAGAATTGATAATTTCTTGTTAAATATTTTAGAGCCGCGTGGTTCCCGTCAGAGTAGAATTAAAGCCACCTCATCTCTTCCCATGTGGTGTCATACAAGGCGACTAAGTGATAGGGCTGTTTAACATCAGACAGATATATACAACCCAGACTCAGCCTCACATGCATAGCTCGAGTCAACAATAGTGCCCGCAATACGGCAATAGGCTCACCCCCTATATTACGTGGGACGGATTATTGGCCTTCAATCTCCGCCGTAATCTGAAGGATGGCAGTAGGTACACAATTATCTGACAGGTTAGTCAGGATTTTTATGGTTAATGGCCATACAAATTGAGGAGAAAAACCCAAAGATTGTCGAAATGATGTCTATCGCCATGTTATTTTTTTATTATTAAAATTTGGTTTATGCGCAACGTCGGCGGCTGAAGACGTGGTGGAAAGAACTAAAATACACCGCAATGTAGCAGTTGGGGGTCGGAGGCAAAGGCTTTAATTGCTGAATTTGGTCGCAGTATCCACGAACAAGGCGGTAACTCCCACGGCGGCTCGTTCCAGGGTTAAAGGATGGCCAACGCAATAAATATATTGGTATTCTAAGAGAAAATCGAAGCGGTCACGATGTAACTGCTAATCTTTATTAGCGTATAAATAGCTAAATTGCCACAGATTTGCTATAATTAATCGATCTAATTGCTGTAATGAATATTTTGGATACAATCAGATGAAACGTTAATTAATCATTACAAAGTGATAAGATACATCATATAAATAAAAGGAAAAAAAAACGAGTTCTTATTCATTGTGCGGGTGATTACAAACTTCGATTGTTCTTATTGTGCTTCATACATAATATAATAATACAATAAACTTACAGTGTTCATGTGCCTAGAGAATCGTCCAAATTCTACTCTGCCGGTAACCACGCGGTATTTTTCATAATAATAATATATATTGTTTTATAATGGTTGGTTTGATTTGTTTGGTTGGTGTGGACGATAGTCTCACCTCTATAATGTGTGACCAAATATATACATACTTAGCCACTATGATCTCGTGAAGAAAACTTTTACTGTCATTATATTTTTCTTCTCTTAACTGTCAATAGATATATATATATATATATATATTGTAGGAGGTAGAACACGGCGGTATTTCCGCCCAATTGAGCAGTTCGACTGGGGAAGTGTACTATTTTTTATTATAACACTTACGTGGCGGCAGACAAGCACACGGCCCACCTGATAGAAAGCAGTTCCCGTGGCCTATGGACCTGTGTAACACCAAGAAAATCACACTCGTGTTGCTGTCCCTGTAAGAATAGTTTCTGTTCCGTCAGTGCAGAAGACTAAACATGACAAGCATTTGGTCTTCCCACTGACAGCACAAAAACTCTCCAGTGAGCTCGGGCTATCCTACTCACCACTGGGAACACAACACTAATTAAATATTAATATTGGTCACATTTTTACTGTCATCCATTCATTCATTTGTAATAAAATATTACATTTTATTCATATATTTATGTATATGTGTATGTATTACTAAATACCTATATTTACCTAGTTACCTTTCATAATCCACCTACCTTGTTATTATCTACACCATCTATAAGGTTGACTGATAGAGAATGCCTGTGGCATTAAGTCCGCCTGTGTGCATGTGTGCATGAAGTTTAAATAAATAAAAAAATAAAACTAGTAATGAGATATTCATATTCACCAAATATTGTTGAGTTAGAAAAAAAGAAATAGGCATTGCAGGACATGTTATAAATGTTGTTAGGTTAGGTTATTGTCATATAAACCTGTAGATTATCTATGTGATCATTTAAAAATGGTTACCGTCTGTATATTCTTCCGATTCAGCCACATAAACTGTATGGTTTTTCTTTTTTGCACTGTGTGATACTTCAGCTAAACTATTGTCAATAAATTCTGAATCTGAACCGTAGAGTTTTGTGACAAGAGGGCTGGCATCAACACAGCGGGAAATGAAATCACGAAACCCGTGTTTATGGAAATTAATATAGTTGTCCCCAAAATGAAGACCTGGAAAAGATAGTTTATGATATAGTGCTTTACTAAAAATCGATATATTGAGTTCAAAGAAAAGATTAAAATGTGATTGTGGGGATGAACTCCCTGCCTACAGCGAGCGGTGCGATGATAGAATGTTGCTGTGGGCATCATGTCAAACAATTCATCTGAGCACAAACCGTTGTACAGGCGGTAGAACACACACAGCGAAGAAAAGTCCCTCCTAAAGCGGAGAGATTCCACATCACCTGCAAGTATGGGATTGTCAACCAGCCTCTACGCCCGTCTTTGCACCGAGTCGAATGGGTCAAGCTGGTAAGCAGGCGCTCCAGCAAAAAGGTGACAGCAGTAAAATTAACATAACAACAAAAATAAGAGTACATTACAACACATTTATGTTGAGTCAGTTTCAGATAATGTTGTATAATAAACATTACATTTTGTATAATGTCACTGGCTGACATTACAGTAGTATTTTCGATGTAAATGTTGATAAGATCGTTGTCGGGAAATGTCATCTAGAAGCCGCTGAATGTTTTGAAAGTGAAAACATTTTAGGTGATTTAGGTTCCATAAAAAAAATCTAACAACGTTGTTTTCTCATAATATGTTGGTTGTTTTTGAAAGAAAATATGTTTATTTTGTAAGGTGTAGATAATAATTATAATAAAAAAAACCATTATCATAACGATTTATAGTAGAAGCCACAGGAAGAAGTCCAAAGGACGCAGCAAAATGGATGAGGTTGATAGATTAGCCGAAATGGAAAGACAGAGAAGAGTAAGAGAAGCTGAACAGAAGGTAAATATCATCAGAAACATGACGTACTTCCAAGATATGTGATTGGAAAAGTATTAAACAAGAAAATATCAAGGATTGCCGTGGTCGTATGCCACTTATGTCTTAACAAAAGGGAAAAGTCACATACGACCACGGCTATCCTTGATATTTTCTTGTTTAATTCTTTTTCAGTAGTCGAGTTTTATTTTTACCCAACTACGGCCCCATCTCTTCCCATGCGGTTTCGTACAAGCCGACTAGGGCATAGGGCTGTTTAACATCACCCAGATATTTACAGCCCAGACTCCATCTCAGATGCATGTCTTGAGGCAACAATAGTGTCCGGAAAACAGTGATAGACTCACCCCCTATTATGTGGGACCGAATACAATGATTGGTAAAATGTGGGTGTTAGGAACGTAATCAGACAATAACAATGCGGTATTTTTGTTAATGAAGGCGTTAAGGAGAGTTAACTGATGCCTTGTCTTGATCTTTGTTGTAGTTTGTTGCTATGGAGCCTACTTTCACTTTGGTATACCGTGACTGTGGCAATATAAAAGCTCTGTGACACCTAAATAACTTACCGTTTAATTGCGCAGCGAAGTCATAGTGCAATATAATATTGTGTAGTTTACTTGTAATTCTATCATTCGTCGGAACACACAACACATTTACCCTATCGCCTTCTTCATATCTGTACTCCGCGACATGATCGTACAATTTATCTGCGAGTGCTGTTCTGGTAGTCGATACGATCATGTAGCTCTTAAAACATTAGCAAAAGTCATATGCTTGTGAATATGTGCTACATTCGAGGCGCCCGTGTGTCCGCTTCCCGCTGTTTGTTCCCTTCCCATCAGGTGAGCCGTGTGCTTGTCTGCCACCTAAGTGGTATAAAAAAAAGAAAAAAAAAGTCGGTAATTCACATTCCATACCCATCCATATCCATACTTCCATAATAATATTATAAATGAGAAATTAACTATGTCTGCCTGTTTGACACGAGGTTATTATGACCGCTGTATTCTGTATGGCAGAGGTACTTCTACAGTCGGACTGCTCGATTGGATGGTAATACCGTCGTGTCCTACCTCCATCAACATTTTAAATAACATTTTGGATGTGCAATACAGGCAAGCACGCATGGATGCTGAGTTGAACAACACATCATGGCGAGTGCGAAGCTATGTGTGTATTTATCGCTCGCAATAGGCTGGCCAACTATTACATTGGGACCTAAACATAACCAGGCGAAATATAGGTGTTAGTACCTCTGCCTACCCCTTCGGGGATATAGGTTTGAGTTTATGTTATGTTATGTTGTTCTTCCCACTGACAGCACAAAAACTCTCCAGTGAGCTCTGGTTACCCTACTCACCTCCGGGAACACAACACGAGGTTATTATAGCCGTGGTATTCTGTAGGGTAGAGGTACTTCCCCAGTCGGACTGCTCAATTCGGACGAGAATACTGTCGTGTCCTAAGATTTCATAGTAAGTAGCTGGTGGCTTAGCTATCTTTTGGCCCATGTACAATACACATGTTTACCAACATAATTATTTTATATAACATGGTATGATATGTACACCTCTACCTACCCCTTTAGAAATAGTAAGTATTTCTAAAGGGGTAGGTAATATAATGACACAACGATAGTTTCATAATAAAATAATACACGAACCGATGCAGTCCCGCGCCGATCGGAGTACGCATATCTAAAACATTAATTTATAATAATAAAGATATTACTCACCCGTGATATCGATGGTGGTGGTACGAGTTCTCGACGTCATCTGAAATACAAAAAAATATATAAAAACTACTGAATCAGGGGTACGGGGATACGTCACTTGCGTGAATTGTTGACGGTATAGCTTTATTTATTTATTTATTTATAATATGCATATTAGTGAGAAAACATATCGCCTTGTGAGAACAAAAGTGACTCAACTCAAAATTTATGTTTTTCGGCAAATAAAGGAAATGTGTCTGGGCAATACACATTTTTGTGTTCTTTATCAAATAACATTTTACTGACACAAGGTAACGCCCCAGTTGCTTTATTATTTGATATTATAACTATTCCCCTTTAGAAAACAAAAATTTTTTTACCAAAATCTTTTTATTTTTTATTTTTTTGAAGCCATACAAAAAAAACTTCCTAAAGAAGGTCACTTTAATATTAATTAAATGATTTGTTTGATGTACTACTTTGACAAAGGTCCATTTCATATTAATGTTTTAAACATAATAATTATCTTTTTATGTATTAAGACAGTTTTCTTCATAAATCTAGGAGAAATTCTTTGAGAAATGTCAAATAAAATAATACAAATGATTATTTTTGTTTTTATTTTAGTACGGCACATAATATATTAAGTATACAGTATTGAAAAAATTTATCAAATTGACATAATCTGTAGATTGTATTATCCTTACAATCCTAAAAACACAATGTTCCTGTGATTATGGCACTAAGTGTGTACTACCTTTAGGTACTAAATAACATAAAACATAAAAAAATAGGTATTCTCTTCTAAAATGTACTTATACACGTATATTATAACATCTATCTAATTCTTAAACATAAGTTATTATCAGCCTTTTGTTTCCATGTAAGACTCATTTTTGTAAATTAATAAAATTAATAAAAATAAAAAACTCAACAAAAATCAAACTTTTAGTTCTTCTACCCGTTAAATGTTCATTACAAATATAATATCAATGTCTTATCTATTTAGCAGCAAAATATACTAATCACAACCACATCAATAATCACAAACATCTTTATTAGGAATAATTATAGTTTTCTAGCTTATAACATTTCGTAGTAAGTAGCGTAAGAGACTGGTATTAAATTTTTCCTTGCTAACTCCTTGAGATCTTTCTTCTTGTTCTCTTTCAGTCCAAGAGGGTTCTTATACAAGGGTCTAAGAACAATTTCTTCATAGGGTAACATTTTTTTTCTTTTAGGGCGCATATTTATAAGAGAAAATTCTTCATCTGCATAAGATAATTTATAGTAAAAGCAAAACTTTTCTTCCTTGATGAATTTTAAAGCCTTTATATCATTCCACAAAATTGTCTCCTTGTTGCTATTTTCATTGAAATTGTAAGCCCACTGTTCTTGTAGATGTTTTAGGTCTAAAAAGAATTTGTAACTCAGTTCATTTACCATGAAAGGCATCCCAGATTTTCTAGCACTTTTGATGAGCGTAGCAAATTGGAGTGGTATGTATATAGGTCCAGCCTTTTCATTTTTTTTTATTTCTTTCTCAATTAAATTATGTACGTTGTCGGCTTCATTATGCGTGTGGCCTTTTATTAAATATTTGTGGGTAATGCTCTTAATATTATTAAAATGGGTTACTGCATAAGAGTAAAGACATGCACATCTGAGTAAAATGTTACATGCAATTTCTTGTCCAAGTTCTTTTTGCTTAGTTTTTCTAGATAATCATAAATACAAGAACCTATTTCATTGGCCCCCCTTTGGGCTTGAGTCTCGTCCCAGAAATAACAGTAAACGTCTCCGTAGGATTTCCCATCATCTTCTCCAGTTTTTAATTATGTTACAGTAAGATTAAGACAATTTATTTTAGAGCAGTAATAAAAATAGCCAGGACTAGGGCACAACATGACAGACTGTAAATCAAACACTGCACAAATATGGGTTTCATCGACCATTAGACGGTCACTCTTTTTTTCTTTTCGACACAGATCTTTTTCTTTAATATGTTTGTCGTAGTTAGTCTTAAGAAGGACTTTCGTGTTATCGGGGGCCAGTTGATAAGCTACACAGGTATCGCATCTATCCTTCTTTGGTATGAAAAAACCTATGTCATATTCAGTGTTGAAAGTTTTAAGGTACAGCCAGTATTCCGTCTGTAAGAGAATTTTCTCTTTCTGAGCATTATTGAAATCGTTACAAAGATCTTTAATAGTTTTGCTGTCAGTTATGTATTCTCGATTCGTAGTAGCTCTCAAGTAATGCGATTCAATTCGCGGTATCGATTCTATATGTTTTTTTATTTGCTCGATAAGGCGTGGGTTCACAGTTTTCTTGCTTTGATGCTTACCGCGCTTTTCAGGCTCTAAGAAACCCTGACTATTAGTTTTTTTCTTTACAGTCCTGAGCTGTCTATCTGATATGTCCAGGGTATTTATAAAAAACAATTTACACACCCTGATCCTATTTCCATTAATAGTGAAATAAAAGGCGTTATTAGGCAAACGTGGTCTTTGCGCATTTGTGTACCTGTATCTTGGCTCAACTACTACCATACATGACCTGATACAGGCACGCTGCAAGTCTAGATTTGCAAGCTTCCAATAATTGTTGAATAGTTCCTGTCTTTCGTGCTCATTTACGTTGTCTGAACACTTTAGCGGACATTTACTAGTGCAGGAATCTTTCATGCAACGAGCTGGGACATTTGTTTTTGATTTAGATACAGATTCATAATCTTTACCGGAGTTACGTAAAATTTTCGCTTTATTTTGCTTCCACGTACCTGGATTACTTTTGCGTTTTCTAGTTTTTTTCTTTTCTCCTACATCGGGCCTAGCAGATGACGTATCTGAGGACGAAGAGCTGCTACTGACGATATGTACACTTCCTTTTGCAGTATTGTTATATGTTGGATCTGTATCACTCAAGTCCACATCACTTTCATCTGTGTTAATTGGTGATATATTGTAACATGGTCTGTCAGATATCGGTCGCAAATTGCTTGTGCTTGGTCCTGGGATGGCTAACGTTTTGGAATCATAAGAACTACTCGAAGACGAGCTACTACTACTTGAGGTTGATGACGAGCTTGTACTCGAGCTCCTTGAACTTAAACGACTGTTAGATTTCACTTCTAAAGCAGGTTTATGGGGGATGGTTATCGGAGTTATATTAATTAATCCAACATATTCTTTGACCTGAAAAATAATTCAGTAATTTAAGATTAGACACAAGCTGAATGAATGAATATAAATACGAATAATTGAAAAAAAAACTTACATTAAAGGAGTCGGTTTGTGTGCTTTGCTTTAAAACCTGCAGTTGCTTTTTAGTGGTAGACTGCGGCGGCGTGTTTTCTATCACAGAGGGACTTGTTGATACATTCTCTTTATCTATTTCCGTCATAGAGGGACTACTTAGTGCACTTTCTTTATCGATCTCCATAGATTTCTAAAAATAATAAATAAATAAATTTTCTTTACTTTTTACTTTATAAATACACAACGCTATCTAGACCCATACTAAGCATTAACTAGCTTGTGTTATGGAATCTAGAATGCGGATAAACATACTTAAATACATTTTTTTGTAAATATATACATATTATGTATTATACATAGAAACACCCAGACCAATGCAAATACCCATATTCATGCATACAAATATTTGCAATGAGCGGGGATCGAACCCGCGCCTCCAGCGTGCCGGTCGCGTTCACTACCACCACTCCAAAGAGGCAGTCGAAAAAGAACGGCATATTATTTACTTCATTCTATACCGTAATCTCTACTTACTCCTCTGTGCGACAAAGCGTGGTACCTACTCGAGTGCGTCAAGATAAAGCTCTTACCTCATTTTTATTCTTTTCTTCTAATAACTTGAGAATTAATGCACCCCTGTTATTCATTTTTTGTTAAAAATAAAGTGACCCACCGTGGTTGATTAAATACTGAAAAAGAAGTAAAGTGAATTACTAATAATTTGGTCATTTAAAAAACACAAGTAAAAAGTATTATAAAGACGTTTAACAAAATGATCCGCCTCGAAATGTTTCCTTTTAGAACAATGTAGACTTAATATGAGTTGTGACAAAAAATAATTCATCACACTTAGTATTAAAATGACCAAATTCAATTTCGGTCATCTAGGTTCATGCTCAAAAACTATTAAAGTGACTTAAATACAAAATCGGTCACTTTATGATTAAATAATGTTAAACGGAACTTACCTTGATTGTTAGAAGAGTAGAGACACAAAACGTAATAGGGCACTAAAGTATTAACACTGTCACGTGTTTTTGCAATCACTGTCGGCGCATAACTAAATTCGTCACTTTCGCATAAGCGAGAGGGGCGCGGGGATAGAAAAAAGATAGTGACGCAAATAGGCGTCTGTCACTCTCTAACAATAAAACGGCAGTTTTTTAATATTCAGTGGATAGAATACGTTGTTTAGAGTCACTATATAATTGTAACTCAATTTTCAATAATTTTGAGTTCGGTCAGTTTAGTTGTCACCGTGCGATATGGGACACTGAAATCTATGTACGTTTATTAATATTCGGTCGAATTGTTTGAAAGTTAAATTCTATCTGCGCCTGGTGTAGTTTATTAGAGCTTTATTTATTATATGAGGTTCAAAATGTACGTAGGTAGGTAGATAGGTAGATAGGTAGATAGGTAGGTAGGTAGGTAGGTAGGTAGGTAGGTAGGTAGGTAGGTAGGTAGGTAGGTAGGTAGGTAGGTAGGTAGGTAGGTAGGTAAAACACTTTCCATCAGACATAATTTTAATACACGAACGGAATTCTCGCGCTCTCCCATATCAGTGTTTGTGTGTGTGTGTATTTTATTTTTTAACTTTTCTTTTTTTTTCTGCGCCTTGCCTGATGGTAATCTGAAGACAAAGTCTCGCACGTAACTGGTAGAAAATAAGAAAAGAAAAAAAAAAAAAAAAAAAAAAAAAAAATTTAAAAAAAAAAAAAAAAAAAAAATACTCTTCTATTACTCTCTCTTTTAATAATGTTAAAAAGAAAAGAAAAGAAAAAACAAAAAAAAAAAAAAATATATAATTTCGCCGAGGCTGGCGGTGGGATACATTTGTGTTTGACACATACAAGTGGTGTGCGGCGCGGTCGACGCGAACGGTGTGCAATATGTACCAGAGTTATTCGTTTGGTAAGTACAGTTAAGTAAGTGGTTGCGCCGATGTAGAAGCTGTATTTCTTGACGCGGAAACACACTCTTTCTATACCCGTCTCCCCTCCCGCACTAACCATAGAATAGTACTAGATATAGCTTCCGTCCGCCATTTGTGCTAGGTCGGCCGGGGTGCGAGGGATATGCCTGTTAACCTCACCTTCGGCAATCAAAGCGACCCACAGGCGGCGTGCGTTTTAGTCGGTTCGAGTCCGACATAACCTCTTCCACCGGCTCCGGTGGGGGGGGTAACCATGGGGATTTTGCGCACGTAAAAAAAAAGTTATACTTAATCTATGTTATAACTTACGTTTGTATACTAAAGAAAACTTTTGTAAATTATACGGTCCTCCAATGTTTATTTTACATATTAAATGAAAAAAAAAAACGACTAAATAAACCTTGTGAGCGTAACTTGAAAAAGTTTACTTCAATGAGTCAGTCCAAACAAGGTTTTAAAAGGTTTCTTGATTTTTGATGATAATAAAAATACTGACAAAATACACATACGTATAAATCATCCTGTATGACACATGGTGGTATATATTTATCGACATTTTAGAACCCACAACACAAACAAGCTATGCTTACCACTTCTACTACCAGCTGTTGACCGGACAGACATGGAATGGAACGGAACGGAACTGAACGTAACGGAACGGAACGTAACGTAACGTAACGAATGTAACGTAACATAACGGAGCGGAACGGAACGGATCGGAATGCAACGTAACGGAATGAAACGAAACGGAAAGCATCGGAGTGGAATGAAACAAAATGAAATGAAAATTTCTTCGCTCGAAATATGGTTACAGTGTATACAGTTATGCTCGTGTTTGACAAGCATAGACAATAAGCTTGCATCGGAGCTTGTAGAAAAAATATACTGCGAATGAGTATTGCGAACAAATAACAATTAAAGAATGTGTATTATGGTTCCCGTCAGAGTAGAATTTGGACCACCCTATCTCTTCCCGTGCGGGTTTGCCCTAATTTAGAGGGCGACCGGGGAAAGCGCCCGGAAGACCTTTCCAAAAAGTATCCGTTAAAATCACGTTTTGTGTCAGGGTAACCCCAAATAAATTTAATGATAAGCATTAAATAAAATTAAATGTAAACTTTGTGTGATAATATATTTTTTTGTTAAAAAAAACAACGTTTTGAGGTGAATATCCAGGGGCTTTATAATTTTTTATCAGGCGTCGTTTGACCAGTGATGTGTGATGGCAGCAACTGACAATAAAATTACAATTTATTTCTGGAAATAATGTAACGTTTTTTTAAGTTGATAACTACGCAAAATTATGTTTGTACGGTCTAAAGAGACGAAATATCGTTAGGTACGTGTGTAGCGGGCATTAGTACCTAATCCAATTTGTTTTTAACTCTCAAATGGACCGAATTGGTAATCTTTCCTACAGAGATAAGTAATATTACAAGTTATAATATAGTGCTTTACAATATTGTTCTTCTTGCGACCTCTTTCTACTACATGGGTCGTCATTATGTATAATCTTATTTGCTAAGTAAAAAAAAATGAAAGAATATTGTGAATGCAGATTTTGTACGATACACGTTACCTGGAAGAAATCGCTTCCAGCGATAAGGCCGCCCATTGTACATTAAACTGCATGCATGCTACCTACAAGATTTACTGTAATCTATTGGTGTACAATAAAGAATTATCTATCTATCTATCTATCCCTAGCCGCGCAGCTTTAAATTGCCATTTTGGGGAAGGGGTAATTTTCGTTTAACCCTTGAACTTCTCACTGCTAGCTAGGTAAATTTCTATTACAGCTCCCGTAAAAGTATCTATGAAATAGTAAGCCCTGTCTTCAAACTAGCAAGGAGCTATATTTTATATCCGAAAGATCGCTTAGCAATAAAGATATCGATCTCAACTTTTCCACGTAATTTCATCGCAATTTATCACTAAATGAAGTAGGTAAGACCTTCTAACTTAGAACTTTTCTTTGAACAAAAACACCGTCACCTGTACCAAATCCGTTATGTATGAAATTTCGATTTTGTAATGTGACATCTTGGGAGGTTCATTATACTCGTCATCATCATCACAGCGTTAGACCCGGACTAATCGAAAAATCGCTGTGGTAAGCTGTCCTACTCTTTCTCTTAATTTGGTTTATCTGGCGAAGCTTTGTGTTTTATTTAGATTTTTATCAAATGCTAGAAATATAACCCATTTCGTTTAATGGAAGAAACAATTGCATAGTTACGATGATAAGTTTTATTGAGCTTTAACGTACGCCTAAATTATTGAACTAGAATACTAATTTTGACGTTCATATGTGCTCTTTGTGTGCCTAAACTGAATAAATGAAATTGATTCTTTGATTTACCTCATGGAATACATAGTCTTTTGCCGCGGCGAGGCTTGGGTTGGTCTTGATAGCTGTTCGGATGCACTGAACCGGTCCCGGCGATCTCTATTTTAATCATTATACCCTTGAGGATAGGCAGCGGTTATCGAGTTATGAAGATATCGAATATTTCCTGTAAGTATACGGTAAAATAAATTAATGTTTTGTTACGAAAAAAGTGACCAGAAAGTTGTCAGCTGAAAATAATCATGCGAATGCGTAAGATTTAACCAGAAGACGAAACCTATTAGCCTCCAACGTGGAGTGAGACAGGGAGATGTTATATCCCCCAAACTATTCACCAACGCGTTGGAGGACGTCTTCAAAACTCTGGATTGGACTGGGCAGGGTATAAACATTAACGGTGAGTACATCTCACATCTTCGTACTCATCATAGACATAGCAGTTTGCAACACACACAACCTTAACACTACACATTCAGAGAAAATAGCTAAATACATAGATTTAGCTACTGAAATTAGAAGTCAATGGCAGGTAGAAAGCGTAAAGATTTTACCCATCATCATTTCGACCACTGGGGTGCAGACCACGGTGACAGTTAGATCTATGTGCGAATTACCTCGAGTCACGCATCTGAAGCTGAGTCTGGGCTGTATATATCTGTCTAATGTTAAACAGCCCTATCCCTTAGTCACCTTGTACGACACCGCATGGGAAGAGATGGGGTGGCCCTAATATTCTACTCTGCTGGAAATAACACGGCAATAAATACCCAATGCGTAAAAACAGAGCACACGTGTTTCCTTCTTCCTACAGTCCCGGGTCCTTTAAGCGGGGCGTGAAAAAGCATCTGACGAGGCTGCTAAGCTGAGTGCCATAATTGCAACAAAACTTAGTGTCTGTAATGGTGACCCTCTTTCCTGAGACTTTGTCTTTAGCTTACCGTCACGCGAGGTCACAGCAAAGACTTCTTACAGTCTTTCTTTTCAGATTTAGTCATTCTAACGATTAGGTAAATTTATAGATTTAGTCATTATGATACTAACCCCATGCAATTAGTAACACTGGTATGAAAAAAATAAACAATACTCAACACAATTGGAAAAAGTATACAACTAAGAAAAGTTTAGTAAACATGTTTCGTATATGAGCTCTACCCTCGCGGTGTGTGACCGTGCATTATCTTGCACGAACATAAAATCTTGACCGAACTGCTGTCGATGAGGGATTACCATGAGGTGTATAACCTCCTGAATGTATTGGTTTGCATTCAAATTGCCCCGTATCCAAACGAGGTCGGTCCTTCCACCAAGGCGTTGCACACGTTCATAGGCCAGGGTAACCACTTTATAGTTTTTTAAAAAAAAAGTTTATAAAATATAAAGAACTATAACATTTTAGTAGAATAAGTATTTGTGCCCGGATTCATTCAAGTGCTGACTGTACTGATTGATTGTACACAATATTAATTACGATATACGAGCAAAAAATATGTTCCAAAAGTTCACCATCGCTAAGTGAAAGCTTTTTGCTAAAATGTCAAGATCCGTGGTCTTGAACTTTTTATACGCGAAGTTTAGCGGTTTTACATTAGCAGAATCGAGACTCTCACAGTGACATTAAAACAGTCATCTGTTCAATCTGTTCTCAGATCTAGTTATTATAAATCGAGATTCAAGACTGAGTATCGTTTTGAAATACGAGCCTATGATTATGACTTAGTTACTATGTATTTTATACTGTAGTAGGTGTAAAGATGACCTAACAACGATAAAAAACGAATGCTCAATCTCTCAAGTCTAAAACGATTGACCTTGCCTAGGTCACTCATTTAAGTTTTTTTTGTGAAAAAAGATAAACAAAGGCACATTTCGTAATAACTATATTCTAAGTCGTGTTAGAAACAGTCGCGTGGTTTCTCAAGAGAAAATGATAGCAGATAGTGCTGATGGTGTCTTTCTGGAGCATTGGTGCCGTATACATAATGGCGGTCCTGATGCTTCAGGAAGATACATGAACTGATTTATTTTTAATTTATTTTTAAGTTTCTTGATTAATTAGTGGATAAGAGGTACTCCTACTGGCCGAAAATGTATAATAGTGTCAAAGAATATGTAGGTAATTGTGAGGTTTGTAAGCAGTACAAGCCTGTAAACACCTCTCGTCCTGGGTTAATGGGTAGCCCAAAGCGGGTATCTAAACCTTTTGAAGCAATTTCATGTGATCTGCTTGGACCTTTTCCACTACTATCGAGATGAGTGTGTGTGTGTGTGTGGCTCCGTGCTCGTTAGTATACAGGGAGGAAGATTTTGACCTTGCCTTAATGATTAGAGATCGCGAATTTCACTCAAAGGAAACATTCCCTTATTTTAAAAAGAAACCAAACTTTTTTTTTTTTTTTTACGTGCGCAAAATCCCCACGGATACCTCCCCACCGGAGCCGGTGAAGGAGGTTATGTCGGACTCGAACCGACTAAAACGCACGCCGCCTGTGGGTCGCTTTGGTTGCCGAAGGTGAGGTTGACAGGCATATCCCTCGCACCCCGGCCGACCCAGGGCCATCTCTCACGATCTGGCCCTCTTCTCGGGTGTGGGGACTACAGAGTCCCCAACTCGTCCCCGGAAACGGGGAGGCGCACCACGCGCGCCACCGCCGCGGCCTGCTTCTGCCAGGGTGACAGGCGGCTCCACCTGTCACCCCCAGGCCGGCGCTCATGGGGGGCGAAGGTCGTTCATCGACCTCCGACGCCCGAGTTGCCTTCGTACGCGGGCAGCTTGGCTTGCGATCCTTCGTCGCTCCCGCTGCCGCTCCCGCCCCGCCTCCTCCTTCACGAGCATTACTTGCTCGCAGAAGGAGGCGCCGGCCGCCCACGCATCCGCGCAGCGGACCATCGCCGCGAGCAAGGTGGAGAGCGTGAGAACTCTCACTCCCAGGGCCGCCACAAGCTCCCGCCTCGGCGTCTCCCACGCCGGACACTCGGTGAGCGTGTGCGGACCTGAGTCCTCGCTCGCATCGCAGTGATGGCACTCGGACGTTGGCTCTTTCTCCATCCGACGCAGATACTTTCCGAAGCACCAGTGCTCGGTGATCATCTGCGTCAGACGGTACGAGAGGCTGCCGTGTGGCCTCTCTAGCCACTCCCCCATGATGGGTCTTATCGCCGCTACTACGGCGCGCCCTGCGCCTGGTCGCCCGAGTCGTAGCTCCCATTCCGCCACCATTTCCCTGTGGAGCCGGGATCTCACGGCCCGAATTTCTTCGGGCTCGGGATCGTGACCCCGCTCCCGCGCCGCCTTTCGGAACCGGTATAGCGCCGGAAGGGATCTCGCTTCCAGGATCCATGGTGGCGATCCGGCGAGGAGACTCGCCGCGTTGAAGGATATCGTGCGGTACCCCCTTATGATGCGGCACGCCAACTTCTGCTGCGGACGCTGCAGCAGGGGCATGTGCCGATCATTCAGGGTGTCCGCCCACACGGGACACCCGTACAGGGCCATGGACCGCACGACACCCGCGTAGAGTCTCCTGCAGGAGTCCTGCGGGCCCCTCAGGTTAGGCAGTAGCCGCGCCAGAGCGTTGGCTGTGCCCACCAATTTGGGGCCTAGACTTCGGAAGTGCTTCCCGAAGTCCCACCGGCCGTCGAGCACGAGCCCCAGATATTTCATCTGGGGCTTGATGCCGATGAGAGTGCCTCCCACTGTGAGACTGGAACCAGGTGGTGGTGTGCGCCGAGGTCCATGAAAGAACATGGCCTCGGATTTATGCAAAGCCACCTCAAGGCCCAGCCGCCGGATCCGTTCCACGACTCGAGCAACCGCGGTCGTGGCTCTCAGGATCGCTTCGCGGTATGTAGCCCCGCTCGCCGTCACTAGTGTGTCGTCCGCATAGCACCTGACGGCGGCGCCATCCGCAAGCTCACCGCGAAGCACCCAGTCGTATCCAATGTTCCACAGTAGCGGCCCAAGAACCGATCCCTGTGGAACACCGCACGACATCTCACGCCGACCGACGCCGGTCGCACTTGGGTAGATGACGGCTCTCTCCGTCAGGTACGCCCCGACTATGCGGCGGAGGTAGAGAGGCACACCGTGGTACACGAGTGCCTCCCTGATGCAACTCCAGGGCAAGGTGTTGAACGCGTTGGAGATGTCCAAGGACACCGCCAACGTCACCTCACCCCGGGCGACTGCCTCCTCCGCCAAAGTCCTCACGCGCATGATGGCATCCACGGTGGACCGCCACCGGCGGAAGCCATATTGGGCATCCGCCAGGTCCGGCCCCCTACCAGAGAGGTGCTCGACGAGGCGCTTCGCAATAACTCTTTCAAAGAGCTTGCCCACCTCGTCGAGCAACACAATGGGCCGGTAGCCGGACGGTTCGTCCGCCGGGCGACCCTCCTTTCGGATGAGGACCAGTTTCCCCGTCTTCCACATCTTCGGAAACTGGCCCCGCTCCAAGCATGCGCTGAGGAACCCTCTCAGTCGGGGTTCGAAAGAAACCAAACTTAAATCCGAAAGCTAATCGACAAAAATTCGAAAAATATCATTCTGTATTTGTATGGAACCCACCGATAATGTCAATCATAGGGATAAAATCTTTCTAACAAACATGGTAAATTATAAATGAAAGAAAGTCCATGAAATCTTAACTTATTAGTTCTATGACAACTCAGACTGCACTTTTATTCAATGAGCCAACCACAACAAGAAAATATCAAGGATAGTCGTGGCCTTGTTTTACCTGTTATTTTAACTGTTACTAGCTTACTAGGTATAGTTTACTGTTGTTATTAGTTGACTAAATGTTTTGTGTGCCGCAGTTTTTCAAGATAAACGCATTTAATTCTTTCTTTTCGCTATGTTTGTAAATATTATAGGTACTTACACCTATCTAGTCATTCCTGCGTCTACATTGTTGTTGCCGTTGTAGGTCGCAAAACAGCGTGTTTAACTGAGTATGTTGTGTGGTCCGCCGCGGGCGCAGCGCTTGACGGATCAATTGCTTTATTGTTGCCACCCCGTGCTCTTTTATATACATACAAGATTGTACATTAGTATAGGTCTCGGAGAAAAGGTACGCTCAAGAATGGATGGATCGCGTGAAAGAGGAGAAAGAGGACATGGCAAGGAAAGGAGTAACTGAGGAGTAGACGTCTGACAGAAATGTATGAGAGAGAATGACATGTTGCGTCAATTCTAATTAACTGTAAAAGGGCAGGTGAGGATGAGACGATCGAGGTTATGTGGTCGTGCCTGATAATCATACTATTGAACATAAGAACTTTCAAAGTGAGATGCAGGAGTTAGTCGAAGCTCAACGTAAGAGCAGATAAGTTCGGAACAGTCCTACAAATGTTTTGAACAATATATAACCATAAATACACATAAAAATAAAGGTGTCTTATCGTCTGACGCGGCTGACGTCTTAATTTGTTGTACGCCATTACGCGCTTTTAACACTAATTCGATACGATGTACCTAATTTCCTGTAATTAAAAGACACTAGGTTTCTAACTGCATTTAAAAGTTTAAAAACGGATAAAAGTTGCGTGTGTTCATTTAAAAAATAATCTCCTTCATCCACCCAACTTAAATCACATCTATACTGAAGCCCGAGATATTTCCATACGCAAGAGAAAATTGCCTACTGTTCTTATAATACAAGAGATAGAACACAAATGTCACCATCCCATCTCATCTGAAGTGTGTCGTCAGAAGCGACTAACGGAAAAATACACAGATGATAACACTGCTAGAGAAGAAACTCGAAATTGAATAAATTTAAAATTTTCAAATTCCTTATTTCTCTAAGTGTAACGTAATTACATCTTTTTGACGTCAAATTCTGCTTAAAACTAAGCTTACCACCGCTTCCTAGACGTTAGTGGAGAAGAAATGGCGCAACAAACTCCACAACGGCATTTTCGAGACGTCAGCTTATAAATGAAGATACATAGCTAGTGATTTCTTAAGACTAAATATGTACGAATGTACATTTTTGTTTCGTGTGGGAATTTTCGTGAAAAATTCGATCAACAGCTGTTGCGTGCTGCATTTTTGAATTTGAATTCACTCGATGGATTTCGTTTGTATTGACTGTACTGCTGTACAGTCTTCAAATAAAAAAGTTAATTTACAGTTTAACTTTTGTAACTGTGTAGCAGTTTAGTTTGTTTCGTTGTGTGGAATCTCCTGGGGGTTACCGATGCCGGGTATACCGAAACTAGAGAGGGGATTGTTGCCGAGGGCGGCTGAGAAGGGGGTTAGTGTCGGCACGAGTTGTTGTTGGACGGTGATGGTAGCGGGTGCGGGCACAGCGACCGGAACTGGTGCCGTGGTGACGACTACGGGCGCAGGTGCGGCAAGACTGAGCAGCGGTACACTCTGCCGCGCCGCTTCTATCACCTTGTGCATCTCCGAGCGAGAGCTGAGCAGCAGTTTGACTTGCACTTCTTTGACTTTGCCGCCATCGAGCATCATCGCTTGACGCGCATCTTCGTCCGTGCTAATACATTCCTATCGCCTTCATAGCTAGGACACCATGTGCGTGTCACTTGCCGTTATTGTGATGAGATGTGAAAGTGATAAATGTCCAAATATAGTATAGGGAACTGAGAGAATTGGTAGATCAAAATTTACAAAACAAGCCTACTAGCGTCAACTTAAGGCCTGGAACTCATTACCACAGTAATTTATAACAATTGTTCTGATAGAAACTTTATATTGATTTTTTGAACCAAATTTACGGAATAAATACTATAGTGCTATATATTTTTGAATTCGCACCGCTGCCGGCTACACGGCGCGACCGGAAAATTGGAAAATTTCCACGAAAATCCATTGACTTCACCGCTTTTTGTGCAAATTTTAAAATGTTTATTTCCTATCGGATTGTCAGTTCGCAGGCACTGTAACAATAAAAGGATAGAGCTTTATGTCACTAAGTTTTGTATTTTAAATCAATAAACGATAGCAATTGATATTTCTTATTTTATTTACCTTGGTTTTGGGACTCTGACGAAAAGGTTTGTATAAATCATATTCAAAACTAACACCGCGCTGCGGTTTCACCCGCGTAAATCCTGATTCCATGGGAATATCGGGATAAAAAGTAGCCAATGTTACTCACGAAGAATGTAGCTTTCTAATGAAAAAAGAATTATTAAAATCACTTCTGTATACGCTTGCTTTCTTGATCTAAGTAAAGCCTTTGATATGGTGTCATATGACATCTTATGGAAGAAACTAGAATGTACTGACGTACCCCGAGAGTTAATAGAGGCTCTTAAATATTGGTACAGTAACCGATGTAATCAAGTGAAGTGGAGGGACGTCCTGTCTGACTCGTACCAACTCGCCATTGACAGTATTTTTACAAGGATGCCATATTTCCTTGTAAAATACAGTCTAAGGCGTGGTATACAATAATGTTTACGGGAATTAACGCGATCATGTTATAGGTCATTACATATCTTTGATTTGCCTGACATTTCGACCAGGTTACCATCTCCGAAACGTAAATGGCCCAGGGTGAGCTGGGGTACCTTTATACCCGATAATTAAGACCCGAAACAGTGTGCTGTTTTAAATAGTTCTAGACCGACATAACCACTCCCAGTGACCAGCGGTTCTAATATTCTTCTTTTTTTTAAAAGAAAAAAAATACGTGATTCATTTTAATAGTAATCATTAACCAAGCTTTGAAAAATATTAAAATGAATATCTCGGTTTCGATGCTCGGGTGGGGACAAGTGTTATTGGGTAATAAGTGATTTATAAAAATAAAGAAAAAAAACTTATTGTAACCAAAAACATATGTGAACGCTACGAAAAATAAAGAGAGATTATATTGCGTTGTTCTGGCGCCAGAGTGCAGCAGTAGCTTATACAGGAAACGGTTTTTCGACAGGTCGTTCAAAACGCAAATGTCTGCCATTTTTGTAAATGAATGTTACAAGACAAACTTTGTTCACTCCTTTTTACTACTTTGTATGTGCTAGTGGCGCCCTCTGAGCCCGCCTTTACTTAATATACCCTATTCTAATTTCAATAAGGTGTGGTCTGATAGGTTTAGGGTATGCGTACGGCCACTACATCTGCAACTAGAATATTCGAAGCTATTTGATCTATACTCGTAGCTTTTCTTGTGGGAGTATTGATATGTGTCAGTATGTTATAATTTCGTAAAATAGACAACAATTTTTTTGTGTCTGCATTTATGTTTAAAACATCGATATTCCAGTATTAGTGCCGACTCTTATGTATGGTAGTGAAAGTTGGGTGTGGCAGAAAAAGCATCAGAGTAGAGTGAATGCAGTAGAAATACGTGTGTTGCGAAGTATGTGTGCTCTCAAGTACCTTGAGAGATAGCGTGAGAAATAGCGTGATAAGAGAACGATGTGGAGAATACAATTCAATTGAAAATTAAAACTAAAACTATTATTAGATAGCTACTAAAATACACTAAAATAAAACAAACATAAAAATTACATACATAATGCGTCATGAAATTCCTCCGCATCATCACCGACCGGTAACGTACCCAGAAGACTGGCAGCATTGCCACGTTGAATGGCAATGCTTATCCTCTGTGCTAGATAATAACCAGCCTTCTGGTCACGCGTAGCGTCGATCAGCTGTTTTGCCAAGTTTTGTGTTAGAAGTGGTTTCGGTGGCGGGTGGTAGAGAACGGAACCGCTACGCAGGAGGCGGGGGTTCGATCCCCGCTCAGTGTAAATATTTGTATGCATGAATATGGGTATTTGTATCGGTCTGGTCGTATCTCCGAGAGCATTAACATGTAACCGTAGGCCCCGGTTGCCATACTAACATCTATGGCAGTCGTTACGGGTAGTTGGAGCCCTAAATAGTCCAATAACTGGTCTAACTGCAATGCTTCGATATCGCCATTGCGTTGTGGAGGTCTGGAATAAATTTTGTGAATTGTAATCATTATGAACTAATTTCCGGAACATATACGGAAGTTGATGATATTTGTAGATAAAATCCTCATTAGGTTTAATTTAAATAAAGAATATAAGGGAATGACAATCATAAAACATGAGATATTATGTAAATGTTAAACGGTACAGAGAGTAACAAATTAAAAAAAAAATTGACAATTGACAAGACAATTGACTATTTGACAGATCCTATAAAAGGTATTTAGAATTGTTTTCATGAGGAATTGAATTGAATTATATGTTTTAATGGTTACGTACAGTTTTGTACGTAATTAAGTAAAGCATTTGAGGCTTTTCGTTTTATAATTGACTTAAATTACAACTTAGGTTCACAAGGTATTCGTCATAAAAATGTGTAGACAAATATTATGTAATGTTATCTTTTGGTTAGGTATTTGTTGTTGATCTTGAAACTATTATATTATGTTATTGTGTGCTATGCAGATGGGTGGTCACGATCATCACGGACCTCCTTACAAGATCCCAGACTACAAGCAGTTCCTAACAAGGTGTGTAAAAAATGCATAAAATGCGTCCAATCCGAGAATCTTAATACTAAGAAAATAACCCAGAACTGTACAAAAATAAAGTTCAAGAAACTTAATTTTCCATTCCCTAAGTGAGTGGAAATAAGTCAAGTGAATTTAATGAGAACTAGATTATTTTTCATTTTTATGCTTTAGTTTACAATTTATTTTGTGCGAGCAAGCAAGAGACTTATGTTGACCACGCTTTAACATCATTAAGGTACTCATCCACTTTATAGTAACCTTTACTCATTAAAGTTTTTTTTTAGCAAGCAGATATGAACTATTCCTATTGGTGATTACTGCTTTTGAAAAAATGTTGGATATCAGAATAATATACTTCCTTGAATTATATAAAATAATACTTTGGGCATAATACACGTAGAAATAAATAAAATTCTATACTTTGCAATAGAAAGGTTGCAGGTTTGAACCCTAACGATAAATAATAATGTTAACGGGAATTAACGCGAATATGCTATAGGTACATACATAATATTATTTTTTTATTATTTTCCTTTTACATACATTATTGTAAAAAGGATTAATAGATTATGATTACATGTGTTATTTCGCGATTGTAACAAATAAATTAAAAAAAAAGAGTTTAACTCCATCATATCTGTTTGTAATGTCATCTACCTATATGATAATTACATCTAATTTTGCCTTCGTACCCTTAATAGGTAGGTACCCTAATATCTTTGGGTTAGTGACAATTACAGCCTTAAATTTATTTATTTATTTTTATTTATTTATTTATTTAAAAATTTCCACCACCTTAACAGGATAAACCCAACACAGTAATGGCTTACAAAATTACAAATTTAAATATAGTCAAAAACAAATATTTACATAAATTATATATACAATGCGAGTCAATTTATCATTTGATGCCAATATTATAATGATTAAATGTCAGCTACTTGCAATCTTAGGTCAAATTAATTAAGAAAGTTCAATTATAATTTAACGTCACAATTAATTAAATGTCACAATAAAATTCAATAAATTCATAAAAGTACAATTGATTCAATAAAGCTTTTTTTATTTTTTTTTATATATTATTAAAAATAAGTCCTAGTCTATAAAATACACTACAATCAATATTCTTATCAACTCTTACAACACGTTAATTGCATGTAGATGGCCCTTGTGAATTCACTCAGACTACAATTATATATGTCTATATGTTGTGACACCTCATTGAGCGCCCGCAGCGCGCGCGTCAGCGGCGCTAGTTTCAGCAGGTTGGTGTGTGCGAGCGGCTCACTCAGCACCGGCGGCCGCCGTCGCCGCCCCACGTATTCGTTAGGAACATACCATGCTACTGTCTCCAGTACTCCTGGGTTGTGTATTTTGCCACGAATTACCTTGAATAAGTAAGTGGTCACAGCTACTTCCCCTAAATTATATTACGAAACGTCATTATTGGCGGTGTGACAAACAAAAAATAAATTCTCGACTGTCATACTGGTGTGACCAGAAATTCGGCATCGATTGATTGCATGTTTATCCGCATTCTAGATCCCATAACACAAGCTAGTTACGCTTACTTTGGGTCTAAATAGCGTTGTGTAGAATATCCTGGATCCTGAAACAAAGAAAATAACGAAAAGTTCTTCTATTGACGACGTAGTTACCTCTGATGGCATCCAGGGCATACCTCCAGGAGATGTTGTCTTTACACGTACCTCTGAAACAAAGAAAATAACGCAAAGTTCTTCTATTGACGACGTACTTACCTCTGATGGCATCCGGAAAAAAAGGATCAGACGATGTGGCCTCTCATCTATTCCATTTCATATTTAATGAAATGGAGGTACAGGTCAAGACTCTTATAATTTTCTGTGACTCGTGAGGTGGTCAAAATAAAAATTATACCATCTTCAGAATGTTAGACACAGCAAAAAACGGCTTGCAATACGCGTATTTGTAAATATTTTTCTTTGAACTGTCAATGTGCCCATGTTATGGGCCTATACTGCCTGTACCAAAGTAGTATATCTTTTTATGTCGCACTGTAGTGTCACTTACTGTATCTATGGAGTTTGTATATAGTCTAAGCTTATTAGTAGGTATATATTTTGGGTAAAACGTACTACTATAATATTATTTTCATTGATAAGTAACTATTTGTGTTTGCTTTTCGTAAATTAGATACTAACTGAAGCGAATTTTAAAACTTTTATGAAATATTTGTAAAAGGTTACAAAGTGAAGTTTGTATAGTGTTGTGCTACGCCACGGAGATCTTTTAAGCGAGCGTAAATAAACATCTGTCGAGGCCGTCAAGAGACCAAAAAAAAAAATGTTATAAAACTGAACCTAGCAGCGCCATCTATTCGTTGAACATTGAACTACGTGAGATCGAGGCATTGTTCAATCTAATCAACAAAGGTCATTTCGGTCAGGTGCTGATAACGATAGGTCAACACGCGTTTTAGTTTTATTTTATCGAAACGTATTCACTATGTCCAGTTTGGAAAGGATGCGGGCACGCGGTGACGTTGATGGTTCCGCCCGTACCGCCGAGATTATCTTTTTCATCTTCGTGGCATTTCGTTACCCTTAATGAAATCCAGCCAAAGGAAAGAAAGAATTTAATTTAAGACGAATCAGAAAATATTCAGCTGCCGCTCGCTAGACTGGGTATATACAGCGACGCGGCGCGAACGATATTCCGCAGGTAGGTAGGTACTTATAACTGCGAGTGCAAGTTTGAACAAAACGCGCATAACAACAACCCTGACACCGCATGGGAAGTGATGGGGTTCATCGGAACAATCTGTTACATCATAGCCTATTTAGAGCCGTTTAATTTGTCTTATTAAGGACATTCATCAAGATTACTTATCTCAATTGTGCCAATTTGTATAGAAACGAGATACTTATATGGTTCTTATTGTTTTCCGAGATAGACTAGGTTACAAAAGTGTGCTCTGGTTATAGTAGGTACTTATAGGTGGAATAATACACGTTGTGACGTGTACTAACGGCCGACCTATAGTTCATGATGGAGTAAGCAAAAATTTTGTGTCAATTTATCTACCTGCTTGCTAGAAATTTGCTTCTCCATACTTCACACTGTCCTGCTAACCATTCCGTTTGTTCCTAGTCCACTGTCTTCAATTTTGAAGGTTTAAGTGGAGGGAACAATTCTGATGTACCTTTGAAATGTGCCATAAAAGAACATATCTTTTTTATACCAGCTTATTCCAGGTAAGTATTTTAGAGGGTGAATAACTAATTCCATTTCAGTTGTATCAAATGCTTCCACTTCTCAAGCTCTCCCACTCCTCCTCTCTGTAGTTTAGTTGTGATCCCAGCCTTGGTGGGGTAGATTGTTCAGATGGTAGTTACGTCTGAATATATCTAAAATAAGCCAAACAGAAAGTGGACCCTGAGTTCTAAGATGAGAGCCTCGGATGCAACTGGGATTATTACATAATAAAAAATAAGTAGTGCTCTTGATGTTCCTATGCGGATAAAACCCGGTCAAACAAGGTTCTCGTACAAACTTGAAGTCGTTTTTTTATGTATGTACACAATACGTGCGTAAAAATAAGTCTCAGTGAACCTTAATTAGGCCTAATGTTACAAGTAGGGCGCAGCAGTTTAAGTTAAGAGACCTCCTAGTCTCCGCGACCTCGACAACAGGTAATGCATCGGGATGTTGTGGATTTGAAGTGTGCTTTTCGAAGTCTGGTACTTTGTGTAAAGGCTTCGCAACACGGGAAAAATGTCCTGATCTTGTCAAAGACCTTGCACCACCTATAAGGTTGACTGGTAGAGAATGCCTGTGGCATTAAGTCCGCCTGTGTACATATGTGCATGAAGTTTAAATACATAAAACAAAATGTAATAAATTTCGTGTTTCTTTTCAGTATTAAAAACAGAATAGTGGCGGATGTGGATGCGAAAATATCAATTGTAGGAAAACGCACTTTGCGGTCACATTGAAGTGACTAGTCTAGCCAAGTATAAAGCTGCATTACGATGTCGTAACGACACGCTAAGTATCAAACATCGCTCTGACATTGAAGTCTACTCCAATGTTCAGATTTAAACTTGTTTACAAAAACATTTAACGGAAATTGTTGACATTCTTATGTCACGGCCAGTTCGGATTCCGTCGCGGGAGGTCGACCCTCGACGCCATATCCTGGCTGCGGGACAGCATCGACGAAGCGGTCGCCGGGAGGGAGGTGTTGTTGGCTGTTGTAACGACGCGCTCTGCGAACGTCGTCACACCGGTTTTAATTCTATTTTTGAACGAAAAGTTTCGGAACGCGGAGTGAATGACATTTTGACGTATCGCTGTCAAAGCACCTTTCTTCCTATATTGAGGCTGGATGGTCGATATTCATGGCTTCGTAACTTAATTTCAATAAATCTCATAAAAATGGGAGTATTTTGGCCTAAAGGATAATAGTTTGTGTCTTCACAACTACCCTCTTGTGGAATTATAGTTTATTTCTGGTGAGTTGTCATTTTTTAATAAGATTCACTCTGATGGAAATCGCCACGCTCCTAATTTGAAAAATAATTGTTAAATTTCTATTGTTTCAGCTCTTAATCTGAGAATATTATGATTTCTTTTGCTATTGGCATTGTTCCAGCAAATTAAGGCGGTAAGACGCTCAAATTTATAAAAAATTAGGACCTCGTGTTCATATGGGAGTATTGTTCTAATGACATGCAATTTTATTACAGGTTTCCAAATTGGAACCGCCTTTTTCTTTTTCCTTTGGACTTTTTCTTTGGACCTTTGTCTTCGGACATCTGCATTTCTTTATGGAGGGTTTGGACTTTTCGCCTCAAACCTGGATGTACCGCATGGGCTTAAACTGAAAACTTCGCCTGCTACGAGCTTTCTCGCTGCTGTGTTTACATATACTCGCCGAGGGATGCCGTGAGCTTACTTTAATTATATTTTAAATCTAAACTTCAAAATAACCTAAAAATGCATTGGTGACATAAGATCATTTTGACCTAGCTTATAAAACTCTAATTTTAAATTTAAGGTTAGATATACATTAGGAATGTATCCTTGCAACTATTTCTAAATGCACACTGGAGTGGACAATAAAACCTTAAACCTCACAGTTTGGTTTCATTTAGCTCACCTCCGGAAGATTAAAAGTTTCCAATATCCGCTGATTATCTTAGGCATGTGTATCTCCAAGGCGCCCGAACTTTTATGGTAATGTACTTACAAACCAATTTTATTTATATTTCTTTTAAATAGGAGATTACACACTTACTTCTTTCATTGTCATATGACACATATTTTTTTATTATTACATCTGACGCTTGCGAACCAATTTTTTTACTTTGTAATAACACATATTTTTAAATTATTACACTGTATCGCTTGATATAGCCAACGCCTTCAACACCCTCCCCTGGGCGACAATTGCGGAGGCGCTGAGAGTCTTTTAGGTGTTGATTTGATACTAACTGGATAAAATTTGGATTGGAGGCAGATAGCGTGGAATTTTACCCTGTATTTTGTGAGGTGTTAATGTAAAAATAAAGAGATGGTGACAAAGAGACAATGGCTAAGAGACGACTGAGAGCTTAAGTATGTTTATATTTAATAACAAAAATAAATTGTTTTTGGGAAATACCTAGGGTTATTATATAAGGTTTAAATAAACAAGCTAATATGACATAACAAATTGTAAGAATTAGTCATTTGATGCTGGGCTTCAAGACTTGGAGACATTTTTCCGACTTAATCAGGACTTGTTTGTTATGCGTAAGTGAAATATTTTTTTCTAGACTTAATTCTAACTCGATTTGTGTAGTACGTAGATGGCTGAAGCTGATAAATTCCATTATGTTTTATCTCTGGTCTGAAAGTTACTTAGAAGATATGGGTTATCTCAAATTGCTCCACTAAAATTTAAAACGCCCTTGACATTAAGACAATCCTAATCAAATTGATAGTAGTTACAACGCTTTTGGTGCCGGTGGGGGAGGTTATGTTCAACTTGAACCGACTAAAACGCAACCGTCTGAGGGTCTGAGGTTGCCGGAGGTAAAGTTACCAGAGGTATATCCCTCGCAGCCCTCCAAGGAATGGTAAACTTAGTGTTCAAAACACACGCGTAATTTAAAACCTTGTGATCTTACGAACATGATAATAGAGATCCAGTGGTGGCTTATTGGTGCAGGCTTCATGCTTTACAAACTGGTCTTAAACTCACTACGAAGAAAACTCGAGAAGAATCTGCTCTTTTAATTGGTACGTGAGTTATTTACTTAATTTTCAGCATTGCTGTGTGGTCGTTGTTACTTGTCTACCCATGTTAATGGGTGTGTGAAATGAAACTAATTTTAAAAGATACATATATTTGTCTCTGCTCTTTCCCATTGGGGTAGGCAAATAGAGGGAACTTCTTTTTGCTTGTTGAGTTTGTGCTTTCATTATAATAGTCACGGATACTCTTTATCTAGGTTTCTCCTTAAAACGTAAATCGTCCTTGATGAGAAATAAATTAATATTGTTTATGCAACAAGCCTATCTTTTCTTACAAACCTCATATCTACTATAAAATTTTATTCCTTAAGTAATAATTAACAAAAAGTGCTTAAGAGAATAAAAAAATAATGATAAGAATAAAAAAAGAATTTTGTCTAAGCGCGGACGTAAGTGCGGCGCGTCTGTTGTTTTTTTGTATTTATCCCATCTAGACCCTTTATAGAGTTAACGGACGTTTCATTAACTTGAAATACTTTGTCTCTTTCTGACTACACTCTTCAATGTATTATTGATAAAGATAGCAACACAGTCATTATTAATACGGTAATATGCTCAACCCCTTTTTTTTTTTTACGTGCGCATAATCCCCACGGATATCTCCCCACCGGAGCCGGTGGAAGAGGTTATGTCGGACTCGAACCGACTAAAACGCACGCCGCCTGTGGGTCGTTTTGGTTGCCGAAGGTGAGGTTGACCTCGCACCTCGGCCAACCCAGGGCCATTTCTCACAACGAAATACATCCTCTTCCAAAAAAATCTGATACCGGAGGCACCCTCGATAAGGTTGCCGCAATTATACAAATACCTACGATATAGCTACTAAAAGGCCTTTAAAAATAATTCTATGTAACTAAATACAGATTCACAGACATTAAAGATACTATACGAGATATTTGTGGACGGAAGACTAGAGGGTGACCGTCGGCGGTTTCCCTCTTTGGAGTGTTTTAGGAAGATGGTGAACCACGCAGCTTAAATGAAATGCTCGTGCGTGATTTAGGGGGGAAATGTCACTCGTGCCACAGATTGCTACAACCTCAATACATTACCTGCATTACCGTGAGCGTGTCGACGAAGGCCTGATTGTAATGAAAAAAATTGCTAGGCTCTATGATTTATTAAAAATTCTATGAACGTGGTGGTGGTTGTAGAATTTTTTTTAAATATGGTAGATAAGAGCACGGGGTTTATAAATGCCTGGTTGCTGACACACAACAGGGTTTAACCAGGCAAGCAACAAAATAAACAACAGAATTTAAAGTAAAGTTTAAACAGCAAATAGCTGCAAGATATAAAATATATAGGATGAAGTATTAATATTATTCAAGCAGAACCTTGTAAACCCTGACTTACTTGAGCCCTCGAAAGAGAACTAAAAAAAAAATTTAACCTTACAAAACCACAATTCATATTTATTTGTAAATATACTTAAGATGTTAGACAGTAAAATGTTATTTTGCCGTGTTGTGTGATAACTGATAAGTCATAGCAATATGAAAAAAGCTTCTGTTTACTCTGAGAACGTGCCAAGGTCTGGGTGTTTCTATGTACTATATGTATGTATTTACAAAAAAAAAAGTATTTAAATATGTTTATCCGTATTCTAGATTCCATAACACAAGCTAGTTAAACTATGCTTACCATGGGTCTAGAGAACGTTGTGTACAATGTTAGTTTTTGTGTGAGACTCCTGCACCTCTTTCTATTTAGGGCCCAGCGCGTACACTCAGTAAAGGAACACTTCGTAGAAGACTTAATAAGGTCTGCCCATTTTGTGGGTGATTTGCCGCGAAAACATAACATATTACAGAGCAAAGTAATCTAAGTCTATTACAGTGTTTTCAAAACCAAATAAAAAAGCGTTTTCAAAAATATACTTAATTTATTGAAAAAGATTTGATTACAATTAAAGGACATAGCATGGTTATCAAACATCACAAAAATAATCATAAGGCAAATTAAAAATAATCTACAAGACCGCGGATGTACCTATTATTTCTGTTAGGAGACGCTAATTTCACTATTTCTTTTTTGATATTATAATATATACCCGTTGTGTACCTCAGTGTACCTACAATTAAATCCGGAGCACTTCTTCTGATGAAAAATTATATAACAAAATAGATACATCCACCATTCTGACGCCGCACCTATAAATTTATTCGGCGTATAATTTGTGACAAGGATGACTTGTATTTTTTTTTATTTGTTCATGTACATAAATATGTGTAAGTACCCAAATTTTGAAGTCATAGGTCATTATTTTTTTACATATTAAGTTTAAGTAACTTTTAGACATATGAATTATTTATTTGTTTATTTTAAATGTAAAAATTGCGATATTATTATGACTATTTATTGTAGAAAGTGTAACATCTGTCATTTAAATTATAAAATAAATACTAAGTACTAATAAATAAATAAGTACGTACCTAAATAAATATCTATATAGACAATAAATACATTTATGATAATATCATATATGTACGAAAAAACATAAATATTTTCGAAAAACTCCTTTAAGCGGGGCGTGAAAAAGCAACTGATGAGGCCGCCAAGCTGAATGCCACCATTGTAACATTACTTAGTGTTCGTAATGGTGACCCTCTTTCCTGAGACTTTACCTTTAGCTCACCATCAGGCGAGGTGAAGCTAAGTAGACGCCTACTTGGTTCTAGATTTCTATTTTTAACTGATTGGTTTTGATCACCCACTTATTTTTCATAACGGTTCTTTGAGTAGAATCCGTAACAAAAAAACACTTTGTTATACTGATACTAAAAAGAGATAAGATTTATTTGTTTTTAGTCGACAAACTTTGAAACTAATAAACCAATTTTGATAATTGTTTCACCATTAGTGAGTTAATTTATTCAGAAGTGGTATCATACAAGGCGGTTTTCCCAAGCACCTACAATATGAGGTTCTTCAAGAGGGGTATCAGAAGGTTTCTTCATGGTTGGCAGCGCGAGTGTAACATCCTTAATGTTGCACACGTCCATAGGCCACGGTAACCGCCGCAGCCGCGCTGGCTCATCGTCAAACAGCTGGCCCCCGCCGCGGATACTGCGTAAGTACTGTACTGATACGATTTGTACCTTATGTTGTGAGGAAATTCCCTCAGGACCCCACGCCACCCGTGGTTACGTTAGCCTCAAACGAACTAAATCCGCACGCCTCGCCGTTTTAAGTCTTCAGATGGGGTGTGAGATTAGCGTATAAAAGTTTCAATTGAACCCCACTGCCGGTCCTACCAACCTTTGGGGACATTTTTACAACTAAATATCAAACTAAAGTGCGGTAAACAACAAATGAAATGACTTAATCTTAGCACCTCCATTTACCTTTGCTGTCTTTTTCCGTAGCTAATAGATTTTATCTGGTCGTATTGACAATTAAAAAACCGCCAAAACCATATGTCGTTTACCCTTGGATGTCCCGCTGTACATTATATCATTTACTTATGTTGCAACACCAAAATTGTAAGACAGTTACATTTTGTAAAGAACTGCCGTATTACAAAGACAGAGGGTTCGGAGCCGACGAGGGTGGTTATGTCGACTCGAACCAACTATAACCGCGTCGTCTTCGCTTATCAGCTGCTCTTCGCTTATGTGAGATTGCCACTGACATATCCCTCACACTCCAGCTGCACTAAGACCCCCTCGAGGTGATCGGGTTCATTAACAAACGACGATTTCATGATACCTCGTATCGATGAGAACAATGCGAATGAGGTTTTATGATGCAATGGATTACAAGATTCTTGTTTAGATAATAGCAAGAAGCCGTATAACATTCACCGAGTATTTGTGGAATGTACAAAATAACTAGGATTAGAATTTTGTGGCTATCGGTAATAGGTCATTCATAGGTATGGGGTAATCGGTATTAAATAAGTAGGTAAGTTTAAGGACTTATAACATTATCTATAAATATTATAGAAAATACAGACCAATGAAAAAAAGTTATGAAAATGCAATAAAAATATTAAAATCACTTTTACTAACTTATAACTTGTCCGTGTAGTAAGTTACTAAGTTTTCTGATATTATAAATTTTGTTAGTATTTTAAATATTGCAATATTTTAATAAACTCTCATAATTAGAATATTTTAAAATACATTCTGCTAAAAATACAATAAATGTTAAATATTCCTAGACTGCTTTTAGGTGTGCATTTAAATTGGTCATAGTTTTTTCTTACATATATCATAATAGGCAAACTATGTTTGTCGACATTCTAAAATCCATAGTACAAACTATATTTAGTTTGGGTCTAAATAGCACTGTGTATTACCTTAATCATAGAATATAATATTTATTTCCTCAAATTGTTAAAAGATGATGAACTATTTAATGAAATTGTGGTATTTGACGGACTAGTTTAATTAGTTACTTTTTACCAAACACCAAACGGTAAGGTATAACGTAAATTGTATGAAGTAATTTATTGTGACGTCAGAATATTTAATAGTCAAATCTTTTACTAATACACATTCAGTGGATGATGAGTCTGGCCAGCGAAATATGGTTAAAAAAACGATCTTTCCCTGGACATACTCTATTAAGTTGCTACCCCTGCAAACGAGGGTGAGATTTGCGGATGTAGCTACTATTAAAAATAGCTCAATCCACTGTGAAATCTCCGATATCTCCTCTCTATGATACATTTAAAGATCCCCACCAGATCACAACTAATGTTTTTCAATAGGTTTTCTACAACCAATGTTTTTGTAAATTTTATTTCTCAGCGCCACGATTCTACTAAAGCACAACCAATGTTTTTCAATAGGTTTTCTGCAACCAATGTTTTGTAAATTTTATTTCACAGCCCCACGATTCTACTAAAGCACAACCAATGTTTTTCAATAGGTTTTCTCTTCATAAAATTCCACCATTATGACTCGATTGGACATTATACCACACCAACAGTTGAATGAGAAGCGAACCTGATTATGACTTGCCGTAACTCTTAGTGGATTTTCTTTGGACCAATAGTGGTGATTTTTTCTGTTGTACATACCGTTATTGGAAAAATTCGTTTCGTCTGACCACAGTATGTAATTTAAAAATTCATGCGCCCATATCGATAGCACTTGTAGCCGTATTTCTTCCATATCTTTATCACAAGGGAGTGGGATACACCTACTTCAAGGGCGACTTGCCTGGACGATACCTCTGGATATGCTTCGACATAAGTTTTGGGCACAAGACCTACCTACCTTTTTATAGCAAATAAATTATTTGCATTTGCACAAGTAGATTTGTGACAAAAAGAGTGATCAGATCCCATCTTTGCCAAACTTTATAGGCTTTATAAAGTTTCATAAATCTAATGAATTAATCAAATTACGAGCATAATACCGACCATTGAAAATTACTAAATAGACGCAGTTGATTCTATTTTGGATGTGATAATAATAATTTTAACGTCATGATGTTATTTCAAACTATTTATATAATACGATAAAACTAGTTGGTTCAAGAAAAGCCTTCTTACCCATAATGTCGTTAACTATAAGAACCGGTGACCGCTTAACATTGAAGATACCATAAAGTGCTTAGCTTGAGGGGTTAGAGGGAATATTAATAATTTCGGTTCTAATTTTTTTTTTTAATATATAAAAAACCTAACAGCTTTATATTTATTATTAGGCTAGATAATTCAAACTTCGCAAAATGGGAAGATAAAAAAAAAACTGAAAATTGCGCCAAAACATTTTTGAACTAATAAAACTGCATGAATGCCCGGTTAGTAGTTTATTTAATATATTCCAATTCCTTTTTTAAGCATTTATGTATATAACATGTATAAACTTAACTAAATTACAATTTTATAATTATACTAGCTGATACCCGTGACTCCGCCTGGATGTTGATTATCGTTTGCGAATATCCATGCCTAGGATATTGAGATTGTCCTGCAGTGGCAGTGGCGTGCTCTGAAGAGTGGGAAGGGGAAGGAAAGAAGATACCTTTGCTGTGAACGCACAAGCCTGCGTCTTCTTGGCATTGAACTCGACCATGTTCTCAGAGCCCCATTGAGAAATGTGATGATTGCTGTCTGATCAGGAAAATCTGCGCCAGAAACAGTAATTTGCCATCAAACAATCACAGTTTTGATGGCCTCTGTGGCGTAGCGGTAGAACGTTCGACTGCTATGCAGGGGGAGCGAGTTCGATTCCCACTCAGTGCAAATATTAACGGGGGTAATTTTAAAATGACTTCTTCGTTTCTCTTGGTCTATATTTAGCTCATTTGTTACAAATACAAGTAACTATGTAGATACAATGAGTAATCTTGCGGGTTACCGAGTGACATAAATATTAATTGCCTTCTGACTAAGGTAATTTCTCAGATGACGTTGAGAGAGTAAAAAATGTAAATTCGCTTTCAATGAGGCAAGTCATGACCATTATGTAGCCCTCAGTATAAAAAACATCAAGTAATCAACATTTTACCTTCTATTGCTACACTGTCTACTCATTATATCCGTCACGTTTCGTTGTGAAAACCGCCGTGATGGTTCAAGCAAAGCTCTTAGGTAAAATGAGATGAATAAGTAGGTTACTGATGAAAACTTCTAACGTAATTATATTTGTAACAATAGTTACATCATAGGAGCAATTCGTGAATAGAAACAATATACCCTTCCCACGTCTAACAAATGTATCCGATATGCTGATTTAATGTGTATAGCATTAAGTGCTTAAAGTACCTTCCTAAGGGTTACTGTTTCGGTAATGTTGTGAGTGAGAGTGCCTAGACCTTGATAATACTATCTTCAAAAGCTCTCCAGATTGCTTTTTGACCTCTACAACCAATTGACTATATCGAAGTTCTGTAGTAAGACTAGTCGGACTTTTGAGGACTCCAGTTGGAGTCCTCACAAGTCCGACTAGTAGTAGTAGTAGTAGTAGTAGAGTAGTATACTAGTAGAACACCCACATCACACCAATCATTGTTTTCGGCCCCACGTAATAGGAGGTGAAACCTATTGTCGTCTTCCAGGCACTATGGTCGACTCGAGCCTTGTATCTGTGCCTGAGTCTGACCTGTATATATCTGTCTAATGTTAAACAGCCCTATCCCTTAGTCGCCTTGTATGGCACCGCATGGGAAGAGATGGGGTGGGCCAAATTCTACTCAGCCGGGAATCACGCGACTAATAAATTATCATATCATGTCAATAACCAATATATATTTAACAGCTGGAACAAATATTGATAAATTTTAATGTGCTATAAATTACGAACTAACGTTAAATGAATTATTGATATTCAAGTAAACATCGCCGGTAGTAGCCACAGTGTAAATAAAATAAATAACCAGATACCAGTGTTTACTAATTAAACTTTAGTTGGTATATCAGTAGGAGCGGCTACATTATTAAATAGGGCAGTATCTTTTTATACAGCATAGGTAATATAGTATACTATTTTATGATACCTTCATCGAAGTACTTAGTATTTGAGAATGTAACTAATCGCTAATTTGTTAACGGGCTTAAGTTTAGGCCACCTTGAGACAGTTGGTTACTATGACACATCTTTTTACATGGTTTGCTTGTATGTGATCGTTACTTTGACCTTCATGATTCAACAGTTAATCACACACTCGCCTTTCCTAACACGTACAGGGTTGAAGTATCACCTCCATACGTTGCAAATAATTCTAGCTCTCGGAACAAACGGTTTACCTCCTTTGATTGTTGCAGGATAATAAATAGGAATTCTTGGATTGGAAAACCATCATTTTAGATTTAGTAGCATCTGGAATAGTTACTTTAACTTTTTCCTTAACTGATACTTCAGGAGTATACTGACTTCGGTACATTAAGGGTCTGGGCACATAGCCCTGGGCAGCGGAGGATAGGTATACTTCAGGCAATCTTACACACCGGTATGTGAAGACCCGAGACTGCGTGTGATTTTAATCGGATCGAGTTCGACAGGCACCTAGCTAGGCAGTGGGAGAAGGTGCTTCCGATGGAATTTATCCAAGAAAAAAAAGGTCAGGACACTATACTTTAAAAAAAAAATAGCGTAAAGGCCGCCCATTGTACATTGAACTGTATACATGCTACCTACTTGTCCTACTGTAAATCTGTTGGCATCTGATTAGAAAGAAACCGTCACCAATACCCATAATGGGAACAATAATAAGATATACTTATGAACTGTACATTTATTTATGAATACATATAGGTAATAATAGGTCCTAACATAGCAAATTGGTGTTTTGTCGTACACCTTGATCTCGGTTGCTAACACTGGCTGAGGATGTTCAAACGTTATTAACGATATACAAAATGTCTAAAAGATAATAGGTCGTTTTTGAAGAAATTGGAGCTTCCAATTAGTCCCACCCTCCCCTTTCCTACACAGGACAACGCGTGCAGGTCTTAGATGTCATCCGCACACGGTGCAAAACATCCGATCAAGAACCAAGCGGTTCGGAGACTCTTTCCTCTGTCGCACCATTAAGGCCTGGAATTCATTACAGCACGTATGCTGTTAAATAAGATCTCACTAAATAAAGCCTTTCGCATTAATAATTCAACTGCAAATTCTTTCCAGCTACAGTCAAATGTGGAAATAACAAACCCCAACTCAATCTTTATACAAGTCGTGTATTATAACGTGTCCCCAATAGTTATTATATAACCCGTTGATTGGGTTATTTATATAATTAGAAATATTTTTAACTGCTTTCTCATTTTCTCTTTTGCTCACATCGTAATACCTAAAAATGTTATCACTATCATCGTATGCAGGTCACACGGACGAGACGGCAACAGACAATTCTTACCTCTTTACCTCAGAAAGTATTTTTTCTTCCTCATCTATATATTGTTGTAATTCGCTTATTATCTTTTGACGAGTTTTAACTAGGTACGCGACTTCAGCTGTTGACGCATAAATTTCTGCTTGGGCCTTTGTGTAAATATTAACTAGTAGAACAAAATATAACACGTACGCCATATTTATTTGCTGTATGAGCTGCGGCTATAGTATTATAATATCTGTGACAGCGTGCTAAGGTTGCAATTAGAATACTTCTTTGCCTTATTTACTAAACTGTGATTGAAGGTAACTTTATAATTCGTGTTCCAGTTCTTCAGCTGGCAGCGCTCCAGCGGCTTCACGTGGAAGTACGGCCGCTTGATCTGTAATATAGTGCCTTATTGTACTGTGCTCTACGAAAACGTTATCTTCATAAAAAAAAAAAACTCGTTTTGACCTGTGTCGTTTGTCAAAATTTACAAACAAAGGAATGTAATGAGAACATCCTTTATAAGAAATGCCTCGAATTTTCCATTTAGGCTATCTAATATCTGAGTGGGTTTCTAATGTGAAAAGGACATAGATACGAAGTATTAACATTGTTTTGTTAGATTCATATTCGTTTAACTCACAGTCCATTCTAGATTTAATTTTCATATAGATCTTCTTATCGTCTGCGTACAACAGATGCCGTGCATTGCTAAAGCATTTTCCTATGTCATATAAATAAGCGCAATAGAGTAGTGGTCCAAGATGAGAGCCCTGCGGGCAATAACCAAAGGTAAACAAAACCTGCATACTAATATATGAAGTGAGCATCATCATTTTAGCATTGTTTATTTATAGTTCCATCCAAAGCCGAGTCTCAAACATTATTTTACTGAATTTTTCATTCTCTCCAAAAAGTTTCATCAAAAGGGTGAATTTTCTTAAAAGTATTTCATTTATGTAGAAAATAAATTTTATGAGTGCTAGAAGCATAAACAAAAAACCTGCATTTTTCTTGAAATATTAAAAAGTAATAATAACCTTTACTTAACTATTTATGATACATACAGACACTCATACAATTTATTTGGCCACTGTACATATATAAACTATTGAATGTTTTGCATTACAGTATTATCAGATCTAAACTTAGCCCAGTCAAAGGGTTATGCAGACATTGATAATGCACCAGAAGAGAAAGCCCGAGGTATCACCATCAATGTTGCTCACGTGGAATACCAAACGGAGTCGAGGCATTATGTTTAGTTGTATAATGAATGCATAAGGATTGGTTAAGCTTGTAAAATTTGTAAAGTTATCAATTTTTATTATGATTAGATCTTCAACACTATCAACAATGCTATTTAGGTTAAACTAAGTAGATGTATACTTATATATTTTTGTTCAAAGGTCAATCAACATTACTCATGTTAAAAATTAAAATCTAGTTATTAACTTAGTCCATAATATTTTTAAAGGTATTACAATTAAAGAACATTATTTAGAACTGTACATCTTAAACAAACTATATATCTAAACCTAACCATTTATAATTCTATAACTTTATTAACGTCTTGTCTCTATCTTTTAAAATCACTTGTACAAGACATTCATGCAATTAAATAATTAAAATGTAACAAATGCTATAAACTTAACAATTTCATGTTCACGTGACAAGTGCGTGTTCGTCGTTCCGCGGTCTTATCACGCATCCTTAAAATGTTAATATAAGCTAATGTTGATCACTAACGAGTGTTAACCAATCTACAAATTAACCTAACAATGCAAACCTAATTCGTTTACTTATTGATCACATATTAAACCTCTATTTAGCCGAACACCGTTGCCTAAGATACAGGCCCTAAATCTGTTCCTAGCGGTGAGCCAGAGCTCACTGGAGAATTTGTGTTGTCAGTGAGAAGACTAAAGGCTTGTCCTGCTTTGACTTCTACACTAGCGGCACAGAAACTCTGTGTTTACAAGGTCGGCAGCGCGAGTGTGATTCCTTTGATGTTGAAAACATCGACATAAAAATCATGTGCGATGATTTCAGTGATTTTACTATCATTGCATTCCATACTAATCTGTTTTAAACATCTAGTTGCTAGATATGGCGCACTTGCGGTACCGTACGTGACGGTATTTAACTGAAACGCCTTTACGGGTTCATCCGCATTATCCCTGGCAGAAGCAGGCCGCGGCGGTGGCGTGCCTAGCGCGCCTCCCCGTTTCCGGGGTCGAGTTGGGGACTCTGTAGTCCCCACACACGAGACGAGGGCCAGATCGCGAGAGATGGCCCTGGGTCGGCCGGGGTGCGAGGGATATGCCTGTCAACCTCACCTTCGGCAACCGTTTCAATTGGACTAGCTTCCTTCAAATTAACCAAACCCTGAATGAAGTACATAACGTACATAACATTACATAACCTCACGCCTATATCCCCGAAGAGGTAGGCAGAGGTGCTAGCACCCACATTTCGCCAGTTTATGTTTAGGTCCCAATGTAATAGGTGGCGAGCCTATTGCAGTAATGAAAGCAGTCGAATTAAATGTAATATTGATCTATTTAAATAATATTCTATTGTATTCAAACTAGATAAATTTTTGGGACTTTGCCTTCAGCTTACCATCAGGCAAGGCGAAGTCCAATTGACGTGTCCTATATAAAAAAAAAAAAAAAAATTCAATTTTGTACGGATTACGTGAGTGAACTTCGAAACCGACTAGACGAGGTGCACAGAATGGTCCGGGAAATCAATCTGAAGACAGGTGAAAGGATGAAAACCCGGTACGATAGAAATGCAAACACCAACGGTTTTTAAGAAGGAACACTGGTATGGTTTCATAATCGAATAATGTTTCAAAGACATAAATCTCCCTTACTCCGGTCGAGGGTATTTTACATGATAATAGAACGAAATAAATAATAATGTTTTGAAAAGCAAATATCTGATCACCATTGGCCAGTTGGAGTAGTTCCAAGTTTCTGATACTGACAGGTCAATTTTCAGAAACTTTCAGGCGATGCCATGAGTTTGTCTGCCACCTAAGAGGTACAAAAAAGTCATCTATCTGCTAAATTTAGGTAGATTTTAATAAAATGTCAATGATCTCAAAGATCGTTAGAGATAAAAATCAATGATCTTTAGCAATAATTTAAACTGGTCTTCATATTAACGCTGTGTGTTTTAGAAAACCACATAATATAACTGTTTTGCATTAAAACAAAACAGGTATTATGTGTTGAATAAAACACACAGCGTTACAGCAATGTTCTTGCTGGATTTAATTTAGAACATACATACATACAGGATGTTGAGTAACTGTTGTATGGCTGTCCTAGACTATCATGGAGAGAAAACAGCATGTGAGTAAGGATGTGAGAGAAGATAGAACATTACATCCCGTGATCAGTAGTTGGAAGTATGATCATGATTTATACATGTAGGTACCTAATTTGAAATCAATGATAATGTACAAGACATTCTCATTGATTTCATTCTATAAAAAGGAATTCAAGTTCTTCAAGTAAGAATTTAAATAGACTAGGCTATGTTAAATAATAAGCTTTTTTAAATAAGAGCATCACACATTTCTGCTTGTTGTCCAACTTCTCAACTATGTGTCCTACCAAGTTGTGAACAGCATCGGCGGTGGATAAATCCTTCCTAAACCCATATTGATTCGCAGATAGGAGATTACTAGATTCCAAGTACTTGGTAAGCCTGTGGTTAATAATCTTCTCATAAGACCCTCGATAATCACAGCGGCGTATAATGTTCTTCATTGAAAGTCCTGAGATTACTAACACCTTCAACCAATCAGCTGTTGCGTAAAGAACAGGGCGACCCATGAAAACCTTCGAAGTTCATACCTCACCTGTTAGTCGATACCCCTGCTAAACAATAGATGTCCACATTTCGCCAGTTTATGTTTAGGTGACCCTCTTTTCGAGTATTTATTCATTGACAATTTTTTAATTGTCAATGAATAAATGTTTCACGAGACTAGCCATGGAGCGTCTATCTAAAAAAAAATTATACCTATGTGTTTAAAAAAATAAAAAAAATGTTGAAAACTGTAGCTACATGAAATTGATTTCTTTATCTGATTGTATACCTATATGTTTATGCATCTTGAACAATTTGATTTGCCATGAACTCGCAGTAAATCTATAGTGTATTTAGTTTTTTATTAGTTATGTTGTGAACATGTGAACTTGTTTGGGAACATAACTGTATCTGTACGATAATTCCAGGTCTTGGTAGTGCGGCAAAGAAAAGTCTCTGAAGCGCTTGGTTCTTGCTCGTAGATTCTGCACAGTGTGAGGGTGACATCTAAGCCTTGTAAGTGTTGTCCTGTGTAGTGTAAGGAGAGGGTGGGATTACTTGGAAGAGCTGCGGGTCCTCAGCGCACTGCGACTTCAGCACCTTCAGAGAGCTCACCAACGAGACTCTCCTGCCTGAACAAGAGTACTACTCTATTTGCAATATCAAGACGGAGCTTTAATTTTTAGGATATTTTTATTAGAACAATATTTTTTACAATCTAATCTGCCTAAAAATTTGTTAATAAAGGTAACTTGCCATTTTTATTATTATAACGTTAATTACTATTAGAGATATTAGAATATTTTCTATGTATTGATTTTTTGTTCACAGAGAAATAGTGCCGAAAATTACGGATACACAAAACAAGTACGATAAATATCTCGATATTTCTAATAAATCTCTTAAAAAAGAAAAATCTCCTAAAAAAGAAAACCCCTCTACATAAGTATTAAAAATAAAAGTCAATTCATTTCATAGTAATTTATTTATACAGAAAGCAACAGTGGTCCGCAGTACAACTGAAATTTGACACCCTATAACATTAAGACAGCTTTCAGTTTAAATCACCTCTCACTTGTATTTGAATTTTGATCTGTCTGTCCATCTGTCTATTAATTTGGGGAAATCTACGAAGTGGCTCCAGTAACGATTTTTATTTTGGAAAAACTATTTAGTTTCGAGCAAAATACTTAAAGATCCCAGATACTATTGTAACAGAGCTAATAAGCATCTCATTACTTTGACCTACTTATTATTTATTTGTTATTTTAAATGCACAAAGTTTGTCCTAAACGGGAAATAGTAATTCCCGCTCTAAACAGCTACTATGGAGACAACCCGAAACAGTTTCACAGA
Source organism: Eilema griseolum (assembly GCA_963662185.1). Classification (NCBI taxonomy): domain Eukaryota; kingdom Metazoa; phylum Arthropoda; class Insecta; order Lepidoptera; family Erebidae; genus Eilema; species Eilema griseolum. The sequence continues at coordinate 3,500,987 of OY759251.1, forward strand.
TAAAATAAAAAAAGTAAACTACGAGCTTAAATTCACCAAGTATAGATTATTAGAATTCGCGCACGTCATGGCCTCGCTTGTCTTGCGATTTAGGTTCAAGATTATTAGCTCGAGGTTCCAGGAACCCAGAGTCTGCTTATTGTTTTGATTGATATGTAGTTGGTCAACTATTCCGGGATCAACTGCTGTCTAACCTCCCCACTCTGAGACAACAAACTTTGATATCTCATCATAACGAAATCTTATTTTTTCTCGAATATTATTCATTGCCTTTAAAATGTGATTAATATTGTCATAATTCGTTGCTGGAATGTGTATTTTGTAATATATTAGAGATTCTTTTTTTTCATTAATCTAGGTACTTTGCAAATTTAACCTATTTGCTGAATAAATGAGGATAGGGAGTATTATTATTATAACAGAGTAATATATTAGCTGTAGTATTTAATTTAATGCCAAGAAAAACGCCCAAAACTATTGCTTTCATTCACCGGTAACCCACATACATACAAATATTTTCACTGAGCGTAGATCGAACCCACCACCCCTATGAAGTCGCACTCTACAGATCATCAATTAAATATCATGTAGCTATATAATACAATGTAACTATATAAATATATACCCACTTCATTCTAGATTTTCGCTATCATTTTCAGGACATCGCGGGAAGGGTTTCACAAAACAGGACTGACCGTAGAATCGGGCATTAGACTTTGGGCAGGAGAGAAGAGCGCCGACGAGAGCGAGCTCGTCGACCGGTGAAGGATTGGGGCCATAGGCGTTACTCGAGTAAGTTACAGATGCCAGTATTAAATGACAGTTGACTTCCAATCCCAATCATTTGCAGGAATTGAAAACTGTGTCACTTATTCTACGACCAGCTGCCTCACCGATGCAGTGATCAACGACGAAATAATACGTGTACCTACAGAAGAGCAGTACTTACAGAATAATTGCTGTATTTTTTTTACCTCGTCGTAGTATTGTTAACAGAGGTACTTAACGTAATCTGTAATTAATTATGTTATATTATACTTAGGTACTCAAAATAAAGGTAGCTTAGTGGTTATGGTGTCGGCTTTATGATCGAGAGGACCCGGGTTCTATTCTTGGCAAAATGAATATTGCTCTATAGGGAATATTATTTAGAAAAGGCTTATGGTTGAAAGTAATTATTAACTTTTGCAACCAAATATAAATATAAATGAGTCAATATACAGGATAGGAATTCAGCCTGCTTTGTATGGGGAATATTCTATCTAATAAATGAGCTATTTATAAATCGTACGTACCGAGGCTAATGTCGCTAACTTCACAAATTAGTACGCAAGTAGGTGAGTGCCGAAGCATTCCCGGTAGGTGTCCATTATTAAGTTGAAAATATATTGCAGTTTCATAGTTTAGGTACTTGCACGGCAAACAGTGCATAGTTGCCCTGGAACTGGGGCGCAGTATCTAAATTTCAAAGTGTACCTATATACTGGCAGTGGGTATCCGACTGACAATGTAATAATAATAATAATAAGCGTCTTTATTGTACACCCATAACACATTACATTACGATAACAGATAAGTTAGGTATAAAGACAGCCTCCGTGACTGAGGCAATGTTACTAAAAATAGTACAAAAAATACCAACAGGACTACATACCGTTACAACACATACATTTTATTTACATTACAAGTTAAAAACGTTTTACTTACGAAACTATACTTTAATTTATAGTGTACATAAAGTTTGGTGACCAAAACGCACGCCGCCTGTGGGTCGTTTTTTGTTGCCGAAGGTGAGGTTAACAGGCATATCCCTCGCATCCCGGCCGACCCAGGGCCATCTCTCTCGATCTGGCCCTCTCCTCAGGTGCGGGGACCACAGAGTCCCCAACTTGTCCCCGGAAATGGGGAGGCGCGTTGTGGTTTTTAAATTATTCAAGATTTTAACTCTACTCAGCTCTCAAACAAAACTTTAGCGAACAACAGCATGGATTCCTGAAAGGTCGATCCACGTTGTCTAATTTAATTATCTGTAGCGACTTCTTAACAGAATCAATGGCTCAACCGTCCCAGGTTGATGTTATATATACCGATTACAGCAAATGTTTCCTATCCTATTAGAAACTGACAAAATAGCGCATAGCTACGATCCCATTGGCCCCAGTGAGACATATACCTACGATCTAAAGTCAACAGGTAAAAAGTCCAAAAGAGTTCAACAAACGGGTGGAAATGTAATGAACGATTTTTGCATCTTCCTAAAATATTCTATGGTATTTTGCGATCTAACCTTAAATAATGTCTTTCAAATACCCAGCGGACAATTGGACGTGATAGTTGCTTACGCTCTCTCGGTTCACACATACCGAAGCCTCAACTGGTCAGGACAGCAAGCCTACTTGAATGCCAGTAGGCTTCCAATGTATGATTTTATCGTTAATATTATGCGCCTAAATTATGCTTTAAACGTTCATGTAAAATAATTTCACAAGAAAGTAAAGATAAAAATCACAGGAAAGATTACGTATTTTTTTTAAGGCTGAAGCCAGAAACAAAGAAAAGATGAAAGAAGAATCAAAGGCGCAGAAGAAGATTGAGAGCGCTTTCAAATGGGCCCTGAGCGATGCTAACATCGATCACCAGCTGTCATGGAATGAGGTCAAGGAGAAACTCGACCTAGATGCCCCTGAGTTTGCCGCTGTGACTTATGAAGAAGATCGAATTAGAATTTACATAGGAAGTACTGTTTTTGAAGATCGAATTTTATTTATCAAGCGTTCAATAAAAACAAAATTATTGAGGAGAGGAACCAACTAGAGTTGTCGAAAAACTCGTCTTGGATAAACGAATGGGCATGTGAACTCAAGGTAGCCTACTGGCTGACGCAAATGCTTGCCATGTATGCCTGCATAAGTGAGTTCTACATCGTGTAAAACTCGCGCCGAAACCCAAAGGCCATTGAGGAGATTATCTCGCTCTCTCTCTCTCTCGTCTCCTGCTCTTTCTTTCTCTTTCTTTACCTCGTCCCCCGTCATACCGCATGTGCCTAAGGCGCGGTGCAGCGACCAGGATCGGTTTATAGCCAAAATTATTGAAATTTATTTCTATATTATATTATGCACTTATATGAAATATTCACTAAATAAAGCCTTTCGCATTAATAATTCAACTGCAAATTCTTTCCAGCTACAGTCAAATGTGGAAATAACAAACCCCAACTCAATCTCTATACAAGTTGTGTATTATAACGTGTCCCCAACAGTTATTATATCAACACAAAGATAACGTAACAGATTCACTTCAAACTTAATGATTTAAATAGAAATGTCGGTGGGGCACCGCGCTTAGTTCATCATCAATCATCAATCAGCCCACTGCAGTCCACTGCTGGACATAGGCCTCTCCCGATGTGCGCCATTTTTTCCGATCCTCCGCCTTCCGCATCCAGTCTGTCCCAGCCACCTTTTTCAGGTCGTCCGTTCATCTGGCTACACTACAGGTAAGTGCCTGACCCAGTTCTCGAAAATGGGCATATCACGTTGTTGGTTCTGGGACCGATTTATCATTACAGGACTACTGCAGCCAATAAGCCTGATATAGTGATAACACAAGGAAACAAATTTCAAACTTATTTATACAACTGATAAGTTTTTACTTGTTTCTAATTTTTCTTTCGTTTTCTGTTTCGTACTCGTGTATATACTTGGCGAAATTACTTAATATAGTCAATATATAAAGACTGGGTACTGTAAGGATACCTAATGTCTTGAAATGATCCTTACAAGATTCACGTTGTGATATTCTGACCATAATTCTAATGGCCCGTTTTTTGTAGGACAAAGGCTCTCTGTACATTGTACTCGTAACTGTTCCCCCAACACATAATGCTATACCTCAGCCTAGATTCCACTAATGCGTAGTAAACTGCTTTAAGTTGCTTGATACCGATTTCATCTCTAAGACTCCTCAACGCATAACATGCGGATGAAATTGATGAATCGAGTGAATCTAGTTCTTGCTTCCCTATTTTATTCATTGTATACCTATATTTAATTTTCATTTTTCATAAAAAACTAGTGTTGAACAACTGAATGTCAATAATTCTCTGTAAAGTGTTGCTGCTTTCAGATACGGTTCTGGTAAAGCAGGATATATCTAAAGAAAAGGGTATATGGTATAGAAATTAGAATGCGCGGTTCCCGTTCCCGGGAGGGTGTGGGGTATCCTGTGCTTCCCACACCTGAGGAGGGCCAGATAGAGAGATACAGCAACCAAAAACGACCCATAGGTGCCATGTGTTTTAGTTGGTTCGAGTCCGATTTAACCTTTCCCACCGGCTCCGGCTTTATCCGTAGGGTTCTGTGACGGTGGCTAGCACCTTCCCCATAAAACTCGTCAACCATGCGTCTTTTAATTACATTCGAGCTTGTACAGAACAAATCTATGTCTAGGGGTATCGAGACCTCATTAAACTTTTTGAGACTGCGAATAAGAAACCCATTATGTTATTGTATTCGATAACGCAATTGTGAAGTCATTGTATCTTTATTATGGTCGAGCGTAGGTAGGATACGACGCGTAAAGGGATCGTAGGTTCAATGTTTTGACTACATAGAAGTTCATTGTTATTATTTATTGGGTCTGTGTTATCATGCAATAGTCTAAAATAGTCTAAATCAAGAATGTAAGTAGTAGAAAAAATAACAACCAAATTAGTATAACTGCTACTAATTGTACAGTTAATCTTGAAAGAGACGATAAATCAAGAATACCCTAACATCTAAAACCAATTTCTATTAACCATACGTTCAGAATCTGTAGGTGTTTGCGTGATCAATGTACTTGTGTGAATGTTTCGTAAAGCCTATATAAACAAACCTCATGTCCTTCACTCTGAATAGCATGGCAAAACAGATTTTAAAACATAAAAAATTACATAATAGTTATTTAAATATATATGTTATATTTATATGACTACCACACCTCCCATCATGTTGTCGCGGATGTCATCATACAGGGGGCAGACCCACAGCCCATGGTGTAGGTCTTCATCTTCCAAACCACAGAAACATACACTTTCGCTACCAAGGCCAAGGTCATACAATCTCTTTCGAAAACATCCATGTCCAGTGAGGAGCTGGGACAGCTCATAGTCCGGATAGCAACACCAAATTTGCTTTTTTAATCTTTAGTTTTTATATTGTGTAATGGCAACACAAAAACTCATTTTTTCCCTCGAAAATCTTTGTACCGAACGGACGTATTTCAAAATCATCAAGTACCTACATAATTGTAAAAATCCTGGCATCCATCCCGACTCTGGGGGTCCCTTCTTGTTCTTTCCTTTGCCTTTGCCCCCCATTATAAATTAGGTTATCAAAAAATACACTTAAAAAATAATTAAATCAAAAATATTATACTCGACATTATGAAATTATCTTCTATCAAAAACTCATTTTAAATAGGTATTATCGGTATAATTATGTAAATTATACCTTTTAATAATCATAATGACAGCTATCGCTACCGTCAATATTACAATGGTTGAATTTTTAAAGAATGCAGGTATTATTTTCATAGAGTAGTAAAAAACTAAAACACAAAATATTTTTACATTCGTTCAAATATTATGGTAATCTACGAGAGAGACAATCGGCTGTGTTGTCGGTGCCAGCAACGTGAAAGAGATTTTGTGGCGCTAATTCAGATTGAATTTTTGCCACTCTATTAGCGACGAATGTGTCCCAACGATGGGGCGAAGAGTGGGCCCAACACAAAGCGACTGTTGAGTCCGAAAAAGCTAATACAATATTAATTTTATATATACATGTATATTATATGTATTATTATTGTATTGTAATATTGTATAATATATGTATATTATATATATATATTTATATATATTATATACAATATATATTCGTATATTGTATTGTAATTGTTATTATATTTATAATTATATTTATATATATATATAAGAAATAATACTATGTATGTATAATATATATAACTAAACAATATACAATTGACTGCGGGCGTGCGCCAAAATCAATAGTTGACCTAACGTACCCCTCAAAGATTTAACTACACAAATATGATCAAAATAGTACCATCAATTTATTTAATATTATCAAGTCGTGTCAAATTGTCCATAAATAAAATCATGAATCGTTGTGAAAAATGTCTGATTATGTCAAGAACCGAACCTTTTATTTCCACAACACGTTGAATTTTACCATCATGAAATTAAATTGTATATACCTAGACCTCGATTGACAGATTATACTTTAGAGCGGGCTTTCCTTCTTCAGGTTATGGGGATGTTTGACGGCAGTCGCTCCCGTAACAGCCAACCAAACCAAATTACAGAAGGAAAGTGTAGGACAGTGGACCCCGGGATTGGCGCTCGGATGAAGAGTTAAAATTGGATTTTTTTTCTACACGAAAGTTTACAAGTGGGTCGTCTTTTCATTGTAACCGTAATTGTTTTTAACATTTGGAAGTTTAAGATTAGAAAGAAAGAGGAGAATTTGGAGCATCGGGGAAGGCAAGGTCATCACCTGGCACTGGGTGCTTGCTCTTTAGATCTGCAAGAGTCTCTGGAGAGCAAGAACAAAATTTCGGCAGCCTCTGTCAAATGAAAAGGTGTTCAGCCTTGTCGAAACAAATCAATTGTCAGTTCGTATGTAGAACAAAGTTTTCGATAGCAAGCAATGATTTCCAATCAAAGTCTGCTATAAAGTTTTCAGGTAGCTATCGGAAAAATGTAATATTTCCAAGAAAATGGAAAACATGAGATGATATATTCTTAATTAATTACATCATTTAAATTTAACTACTTGGGCCTAAAAGGTTTCTAAACTCCTAAGGAAGCTTCTTAAAGTAGATATTGTAAACTCTTTGAATAATGAAAATAAATAATACATAATATTTTTGAAATTTCTTAGTTTTCTATTAGTCGATAAATATTAAACTTATTAATACAAGTAAAGGCACACTAATAGGCAAGCGTTCCCTGGACCTACTTCATTACATTGGAGAATTTGGTTTTCGACAACATAAACATTATATTTGTTAAAGTCTTCTTAATTCATTTTTTATTCGTTTCAATTTGGAGAAGGAGCGTTCTCCGCTGCAGTTAGTTACCATCATACTTAAAAATATTCTCAATGCAATTTCTACGTTAGGAAATGTGTCTTCAATTTTGTTTTGCTTTAATAGATTATATACTTCCTGTACACTGTTAGATGCTTCATTTTCCCTACCATTAAGTCACTGTTTAAGGACTTGCCGTTTGTATCAACACAGGAAGCGTCAAATACGATACGCAATTTAGTAGTACTTTTATCATTACGTACAACAGCGTGATGAGGTAAATATACTGCGTCCTCCTTATCGATATCCTGCACTCTCATATTGATATGGGTATCTATATTTATGTATTATATTTATGTTATATATGTGTATATATTTTATGTATATGTCTAACTATTCTGATTTATTTTAAATATGATAAGTAGGTATAAGTACTATTTATATTTAAGAACCTATATATAATTAATCTATAGTCCTTATAGAACCAAAAGCATCTCTTGTTAATATGCGCCTACCTCGTACTGCGTAACAGACGACCGGAAAACGTATTTATTTTTGGGTTTCTTATAAGTATAGCATGGAGTTCGATTTATATAAGCCGATTAAAATAACCGAATAAAATCCGATTAAAATAACCGAAGAAGAACCGACTAAAATAACCGACGAAAAGCCGATTAAAATAACCGAAAAAACAAATAGTCTAACGGGGACAGCTTCTTTGACGTGGCGGTTATAACATTCTGATCCTTATGATGAAAGAAATAAAAATCTTTATTAGCACGAATCATGGTTTAACAATGGGAATTGGTTGACATATTTAGATTAGTACAGTATGTTTCACCGTGTCTGGTGTCCAAATGTTATATTAAATTTATTTTGGGTATTCTATAGGGCGGGTACTTCCCCAGTCGGACGGACATACCGTGGTATCCTACCTCCTTGGAAATCTCTATTAGCCTATTGCAGTCCACTGCTGGACATAGGCCTCTCAATGTTGGGAGGCTTTAGCCTAGTGTTTCCACTCTGGAAAGACGGGTTGATATAGGGTTTTATTTCATATTAACTATATAATTATACAATATTGTGAAAATACCGCGGTAGGCAGCCTATTGGTATGGGTAATGGACTGCTAAGATGAGGTCTCGGGTTCGATCCCAGGTTTTACAATGACACACACCAATGACTTTTCGATGCTTATTGAAGTTATGTATGAATTCAAATAATAAATTTAATTCAAAAAATACATTTAATAAATCTTCGCGTGTGTCATGAAGTACTAGGCACGCATAACATGACAAGTAGTGATCGTGCGATCGCATCGGGGGTGAACAAGACGGCAACTACCGAGACGCATATTATGTTTCATGATACACCTTACAGGCCCTGTAGAGTTGTTCTGTAGGAAACCTAAAAGGACGAAACGTGGCTACTTTTAAGATAGCTCTTTGAGCACGTTCTAATGGAAGTAAGATTGTGGGTCCAGCCCCACCCCAGGACGTTATACAATAAGTAAGAATGGACTGACACAACGCCAAATATACCTGCTTAATTAATTTATAGTCGTAATAAAAGAATATTAATTATTTTAGCCTTGATTAAATGTTAGAAATGATCACGATGATTCTTTCTTGAAAATTGTAGTTTATGTACAGGTCCCAATGTAGTAGGTGGCGAGCCTATTGCCGTTAACCGGACATTTATAAACCTGCGATAAATACACACATAACTTCGAAAAGCATCAAAGAGTAATTCGTGTGTGCCATGGTAAAACCTGGGATTCAACCCGAGACCTCGTCTCAGCAGTCCATTACCACTAGGCTACCGCGGTTTCTTTTTTAAACATGATTAATTATTATTAGGTAGTACTATTATTTATTATGTGCTATTAAGCTACTTAATAAAATTGAACCTAGATGGTATATATGATAAGATATTTTACACACCTATTTAAAAAGTGTACCTATTTATTCCGGATAATCTCTGAAATGCAGGATCCGATTTTGACAGTATTTTCACGAGATATATATTCTCTATCTGTAAGGAGGCACGACATGATGGTGATTCCGTCCATTGAGCAGTCCGACTGGGGAAGTACCCTCCGCCCTACAGAATACAGCGGCCATAATAACCTTGTGTTGTATTCCCGGCGGTGAGTAGGGTAGCCAGAGCTCACTAGAGAGTTTTTGTGCTGTCAGTGGAAAGACTAAAAGCTTATCCTGGTGAAGGCCTGGATTGCGACCACGCCTAACGCAACGGTAATTAATGATTTCTTTTTATACCACTTAGGTGGCAGACAAGCACACGGCCCACTTAATGGAAAGTGGTTTTCGTGGCCTATGGACGTGTGCAAAACCAAGGGAGTCACACTCACGCTGCCTACCCTGTAAAGCACAGACAGTTTCTGTGCCGTCAGTGTGTGAAAACAAAGCAAAACACTCCAGTGAGCTCTAGCTACCCTACTCACCGCCGGGAACACAATACGAGGTTATTATGGGCGCGGTATTCTATAGGGCGCAGGTACTTCCCCAGTCGGACTGCTCAATACAAATACCGTCGTGTCCAAACCTCCTAAAAATGATGATTACTCACCGTATTACTGCTGGTAGCTTTTCTAGAATGTTCCAAATACTCGTGTAGTATCGACAGTCGCTGTCGAGGGTCTTTGGAGACAATCAGCTGAGGACACGCGTCTTCATCTACTTCTGACAACATGGAGTGGTCGAGGAGTGTTTCTAGGTGGAGTTTCAGCATTTCCTGGTGAAAGAGGAATGATATTGTTAGTGTTTCAAGTGTATAATATATATTGAAATAAAAGACTTCGTCTCGCCTGATGGTAAGCTTTTTTTATACAACTTAGGTGGCAAACAAGACACGGCCCACCTATTGGAAAGTGGTTACCGTGAGCTATGAACGTGTGTAACACCATGGGAGTCACACACTCGTGCTGCCGACCCTGTAAGAACAGATAGTTTTTGAGCCGTCAGTGCAGAATACAAAATGGTGGTCGTATGCCAGTCTTATTTGTAATCTCGACTTTAAGTCCATAGGGATAGGACGCATATTGTCTTATATTGTATATTACCAGGTTATCATGCTGCTATTGATATTATGGTGATAATTGTAAATGTATAATGTATAATTTAGTCTGATCGACTGAATTTTAGTAAAATCGAGGGCCTGGTCTCATGGGGAAGAATTTCGTACCAATTGAGCATTCCGACTGGGGTTATTTCCCAGTATACCCTACATAATACTACGGATATATAACAAAAAATTAGCCGCGTGGTTCTCGGCAGGTGATGCGGTGGTTTTGCACACGTCTATAAGCCACGGTGACCACTTGCCATCAGGTGGGTCGTGTGCTTGTCGTCCACATAAGTGGTATAAAAAAGTAATCTAAGATTCCTAGTTCCACCAAATAGAGATTTGGAGCAAACTTCCATATATAAAATTCCGTAAAATAAAACTATTTTGTTTTTGTTTGTAATTTACTAATGAGGTACGGACGGTAAGGTAATTAATAAAAATAACTTTATTGATATAAAACATGGTGTAGGTTGTGATAATTTTTCACTAGAGGATGAAAATATTACTTAGGACAAATAAGGGCGTGTAAGAAATTCTATACAATGTTGTTGAGGGATGGCATCATCGGCTTAACGTTAAAATACCTAAACGCCCAAATTTTTGTCTTTTTATACATGCAATTTTGAAAGAGGCTAAACGTGTTGATTTTAAAATAAAAAATTCGTTGATTTTGTCTAGACGAAAGAACCGCCGAAATTCCGATATTGGATATGATCATACTTATTTTTCAATTGATTATATTAGAATATTTTGATTGATTTTATTTGATTTATTAGGAATCGTCATTTGTTTGTGCTTGTGTAAATTGTTATAAAAAGTTCTTTGATCAAATCGACTATTTATTTCTTGCAAAACACTAATAGTGGTATGATAGTACATAGATACATATAATAACGCCTTTATCCCCGGTGGGTTAGGCAGAGATGAATTATCACCCACATTTCACCAATAATAGTACTCGGTCCCACGTAATAGGGGGTGAGCCTATTGCCGTATTTCGTACTTGTTATATAAATTAGCTACTAGTTTTTTTGTTTTACCTACCTCCCGGAGGTAGACATTTCTCGGGACAAAAAGGTAAATCGTTATGGAGAGAGTGCAAATGATTAGGATAATAGAGATCAACTTCTAATATGAAACCCCATTCGGCGTCATCCTCAATGTCTCGCTTCTGATTCTATTATTACAATCGTAGATTAATAAAGTGACTATAACTTTCCAGTTTATCGAACTGAAAATAAAACACTCCCCAACTTTAGTGTATTTATTTGTTCAGTACAGCTATTACAATTTAGTTCACATTACACGTATCAGTGTTTTACAACAAGCGGTACGTAGCAAGTATTACTTGCTGCGTCAGCCAATATTTTTGGTTTTACAAGGGTTCAAATTCAAGACTATTCATCTCATCAAAAAACCGTTCACTCTTGCCCCCACTTACCCTACTTAATATATGGAAATGCAAAAGTAACTCTGGTCTGTCTGTATGTTCCGCTTTCACGCCTATGCCACTGAACCACAAAATGTGTCGTATAAATATATATTTTTGTTTAGCGTGTAAATTTCTCGAAGTTCACGATAAAGCGGAAAATAATATATTTTCACACAAATTTATCAATGGTACAACGAAAAATATATATATTCGAATATTATCAATACAATAATACTACAAATATTACACAGTTCCATAATGGATCCCCAGCTACGCATTCTGCAAGCGAACGTGGGCCATGGTGTCTATGCTCAGGGACTTCAGAATAGGCTATTTCAGAATAAGACTTTTCATTATTTTTAATTCCCAAAGTAAGTCAAAATTTAATCAATTATAACTTTTTATATTCCTCATTAAATTACAAATTAGTTTTATTACGAACTATATGCGTGTAAACGCAGCGTAGACCGAGATAAATGCAAAATTCTCTTGCACTCCATGCATTTGCACTACTTGCGACTGGCATGTGACGTCACTCGCAAGTACGGTTTTGTATAGGGCGTTTTCAGGCGGTGCGAAAAATTAAATTTTCAAAATCAAATATCTTTAAAACTATTGCCGTAAAGATATTTCACTTTAGCAATTTAATTTTTGATAATAATAAGATAGTTAAATCAAGAATCAAAGAATCAATTTCATTTATTCAGTTTAGGCACACAAAGAGCACATATGAACGTCAAAATTTTACAATTGGATATGTCAAGAAATAATATAAAAATATCAAATAATTAAAAAAAAATCATTTATGAAATATCGATGAAGCAGTTGAAAATTCTCCATGCATTTTAACTGAGATGTCACGTCATTAAGACTACCGCCGATACAAGTAATCCACACGATCTTTACGCCTAACTCCGAACATACGATGCAGCATTTTCAACATTCTGATATCTTAAAACGTATTATATTTTAGGATGTGTAGTGTACCTACTTACTATATTATCCATGAATTCTGATCACGTACCCGGGGCCCATGGGCATTTATTTACAGAGATAAAAGGTGCTTAGTGTAAGTAAAGTAAAATAAGATATTCGTTATGCGTGACGTTGGCTTTTTGTTATAAATTGTTAAAGCCATTTTGTTGGGACTTCTCGTGAATTAAATCATGGAACTTACTATTTCTGCAGACGTTTCGGATGCGTTGCAGCACCCGTGGTCACGTTTGAGTAGTCTTCGAACGTCGAGAGGTATGCGGGGTATATTTTGAGCGCCTACCCACCGTTTGTCCTCATATTATCCAGGTAGACATACATACATACATATAATCATGCCTTGCTACTCGACTGGCCTATAAATGACTTTTTTTTTGTTTTTCTAGCACCTTCCACCCGAGTACGAAGTCTTTTCGTCAGTTTGGTTTTTTTGGAATCGCGTAAATTTTTATTTGGTTTAGTTGAAATAAATTTTGCTATTAACTTTTCACGCCTGTTCCTCACTCGATCCGTCAAATACACCCCTGCTATACTTCTCAGACTTCTCATTTCCATAGTAATATATATTAAATATGTCATACATTTTTAATCGACTACGGTGAAGCAAAAGGAGGGTTATGATTTTGACTGGCTATGTTTGTATGTATGTAGGTTCATCTCTTCCCACACACGTTCATAGGTCACGGTAACCACTTTCCATCAGGTGGACCATGTGCTTATCTGCCACCTAAGTTGTCTAAGTCGAGAATAAGTATAGGTACAATGAAAATGCATGTATGTATATTATCAAAAGCTATTTATTTAATCTGAATCAGACAATGGAGTACATCCTAAATCATCATCATCATCATCGTCGTCGTCTTCTATATCCGACTCGCTGGAACAGTCTTGGAGATTTATAATAATTTCATTTTCTCTAAGGTTGTCAAAACGAACGTCACGTTCCCAGTCTTCAATAATGAGACGTTTGGTCCTTTCCACAACACTTTTCCAGTTCTCCGGTGTTACCTTCTTTCTTTCCAATGTCGATGTAACCTAAATGCCGCGTGACGTTATTCGCGAGAACCGCGAGTAGACAGGCCATTAACTTAGAGTTAGAATGATTTAGAGAAGAACCTTCTATTAATCATAATCGATAATATGATGTAAATCAACTTTTTATTTTAGTTACGTGAGTTACGGTAGCAATTATGGTGTTTCCGTAACACCATTTTTTTATACCACTTAGGTGGCAGACAAGCACACGGCCCACCTGACGCATAGTGGCTACCGTGGCCTATGGACGTGTGTAACACCAGAGGAGTCACACTCGCGATGCCGCTTTACCCGACACTTGTGTTTATGTGTGACCGCCAATATACAGAATACCAAGGCCATAATAACTTCGTGTTGTGTTCCCGGAGGTGAGCCAGAGCATACTGGAGGGTTTTTTTCTGTCGTCAGTGGAAAGACCAAAAGCTTGTCCTACTTTGTCTTTTACACTGACGGCACCAGAAACTCTCAATGCTTGCAGGGTTGGCAGCGTGAGTGTGAACATAGATTTGTAAATGAAGTCTTCCATGAGGTAAAAATTACATTTGGAACTGTCGATGTCGCTTAGGACATTTTAATTTCAACGGGCAATGTCGCTTAGGTCTTTTATCATTTTAATCATCAACATGAAGTCTCGTATATTGCCATCGTCCTTCAAAGTTTTGGATTTCTGTAGGGCGGAGGAACTTCCCCAGTGGGACTGGTCAATTGGGCGGAAATACCGCCGTATCCTACCTCCTATAAGAACTCACTTCTAAAGACCGTGCTTAAAGGAAAAGGGAAAGTGGGAAAACAGACCTCAGGATTCCGGGAGCTTTCGATTATCCATTAAGCTCGATAACACCAAAGTGACATAAACATATTTAAAAAAAAGTTGTATTATTCACTAATATCCTAATGAGTGATACATATTATATTATCAATACTAATATGGAAGTATAATTATACGCATTACTACAACTTTTGTATATTATTTGTTTAAAAAATAGATTTTCGTAATAAAATCAACTTTCAAATTAGTATAGTTAGTAAGTTTAATACGTAATCTAAATGTTTTTGTATTGTTAGTCTTCTTTTCTTAAGTAGCTCTAATTTTGGGACCTTTTTGGGTAAAGGCCTCCCTCAACCCTGTCCTTACATCCCTGTCCTGACCTTTTTCACATGGCGCGTGCCTCAGGCCACCACTTGCCCCACCGCAAGGGCCGTGGAAATAATCAATGGTCTACTGCAATCTAACCCTGATGTCGATGTATTCTCCGACAAAATACATCAAATGATGAGAAACGTCTTATCGTACCTGAATGCACCCTCATGAGATAATAGTAAAGTCAAAAGATTTTGATAAGTACTATTCTTTTCAATGTGCTAAGTAACAATTTGTAATTTTCTTAGTGGTACAGAGTGCACCTCTCCTTAAGGAGAGGTGGCACGCGGTGGCAGTGGTGCGTTGTGGCGGGCGTAGTGGTGTCAAATCTTTTAATCATTAGAAGTGTTCTCACTGTGAAGCCGCCTGTCACCCTGGCAGAAGCAGGCCGCGGCGGTGGCGCACGTGGCGCGCCTCCCCGTTTCCGGGGACGAGTTGGGGACTCTGTGGTCCCCACACCCGAGAGGAGGGCCAGATCGTGAGAGATGGATATCCGTAGGGAGTCTATGCAGAAAAAAAAACGTAAGAAAAACGCGATGACTTCGTACTGCATGGCTGAATGTTTTGTCTTTTGTTCGTGTTTTGGGCAGGTCTGAAATTTCGGATGTTTCATGGTACTCGTAGCCCACTGTGGTATGGTATCATCAATTAGCGGGCATTTTTTTTTCAAACTGTCCGTTGTTATGCAGAATGGAACCACAAAGTTCCATTCTACCTATGTACTGGGTTCCTTTTTGCATAAATATGGGATTAATAATAGTACAAGTGCATTATCCAGCGATAAACACAACATTCCGCATTTTTTTAAACATGGCTTGTATTGTGGGCTCTAAAAAGAAATTAACTTAGATACTTAGACCCATTTATTAACATCAAAATGTTGAATATTCCACAGCTGCGTACCTACTGCTTTTTTTTCATACTTATTGTGGTAGTCAAAATTCCAACAAAGTATATAAATAATCACACGAATAAATTGGAAACTTCAGATGTAAAAAGGAACAACAGTAAAATGAAGACGGACAGACGATCGTGCGTTTAGAGTCTAGTTTAATCCACGATATCGACGACATAGGACGTAACGTAGAGCAATACTCAAGACAACTATAAGACACGACGGTAGGACACGGCGGTATTTCCGTCCAAGCACCTCCGCCCTACGGAATACTGCGGTCATAATAACCTTGTATTGTGTTCCTGGTGGTGTTTAGGGTTGCCAGAGCTCACTGGAGAGTTTTTGTACTGTCAGTGGGAAGACCAAAAGTTTGTCCTACAACATCTTTATGAATTAGATCAATTAATCTATACATACATACATTGACGCCTGTGGGTGGAGGTGTGCCCACATTTCAACTATGATTTTTGGTTCCACGTATGAGCCTATTGCCATCCAGCGGACACTTTGTCATGGGCTGTTTGTTCACTATCGGATGGAGTATCCTCCATCCATCTACGATACTTACGGGAATAATAGGGTGACCCTTTTCTACATTACCGAGAACCATCACGGCTATTACTAGTCTATCGATGATTAAAATGCATTAATTTTCTCCTAACTAACAATGAAATTTCAACAACCCCATTTTGTGTAGCTGGCAATATGTATGACGCCTCTCTATACGAAACAAATAACCATAAAGTATATTCCGCTACTGTATGTACATACATAATTTTTACCCGACTACAGCAAAGCTAAAGGATGGTTATGATTTTGACAGGCTATGTAGGTATGCATGTTTTTATGTAAATTCATCTGTTCACTCACACGTATTTTCACACATCCTTATTTATAAATTATATTAGATTCTGGCCAGGGGTGGAGGGTTGGTAACCTGAGACACAGGATTCTCCTAGTTCAGGTACCAGCCCGCCATAATTCTGATTGATCCTTGTATTAATTTATTAATTACGTTCTCTGGCTAACCTACTCACCGCTGGGAACACAATTCTGTAGGGCGGAGGTACTTCCCCAGTCGGACTGCTCAAATGGGCGGAAATACCGTCGTGTCCTTCCTCCTCATAGAATAGTTGAGCTCTATTATAGAATAATTGCGTTTGATGGTAACGAAAACCCAAATCTACGGAGTATATATGAAATATTGTTAATCTGCACTTGACGCCTCAAGCACAGGACTACCTAGTTCAGGCACAGCTTAGATAAATATCCCTAAGTAAAGACCTCTGTAAGACAATTAACTGCACAAATATACATATACCCATGGACAATGTAATAACGCACGATAGATTCATTTAAGTCAATGTACAGTAGTTAACAGAATGATTTGTGTTTTTGACATACACGGAGCGTGAAACTCTTTTTCCAACAATTTCTGTATTGTAAAGACTTAAAAGAATGACAAAAATGTAACGAAACTAAGCGTTCAAACGAACTGAAGTGACAGATCCGTTTCAAAGGGTGTCTACTGCGCACTTTGAGGGCTCATACCACCACTAGTGAGATTGAAACCAATACAACATGGTAAATTCGATTATTTTGATACTGATATCTATAGTATCTTCTATATTTAGCTGTCTGCTATTTATTCTCTAAAATATTATGAAACCTATTTCAAGTTCTGTATCCGTATGTTTCACCGGCCTGAAAAGTGTAATAATTTATCATCTAAACCCGGTAAGTGATTTGTTATTTTCTTCAATTAATAGACACAATCACCATATCTTATATAATACATACATCTTATGTCGAGAACACTGATTGATAATTACATTGTGACCTTGTACTTTCGTCATTTTGTTTCATTCACGATACGGGTAGACGGGGACGGATCGTCTATCGTGCGTATACTTTATATTATATTAACGAAGATCATGTGTAAATAGACCTACAGCAAGTACAACAACACGTACACACAACAAGAAATAATTTGATAATCAAAGAGAGAATAATTTCATTGTACGAAACGCAAATGAATAGTTAGAGATGCAAAACTAACTTCGTAAACGAACTACGCATTGCATTTCACAACATTGCCTGACATTCAATTGTCTTCAACATTTGTTGGCAGACATCCTCCATTGTTGTATTATTTCACAGAAATATTTTAAGATGACTCACAGAAGTTCACGTAATTGTCAAAGATATTATGCAAATTGAACGAGTCGCATTGTCCGCGGTTCGGAAACCGTAGTGGGATTGAATTGACTAACTGGCCACTTATCTAGCGCGGCATGAATCCAGGACGGTCCACTAAACCATAACGGGTGATCTAAAATTTGCGAAGGAAGCAATCCACGAGAGAGACAATCGGCTGTGCTGTCGGTGCCAGCAACGTGAAAGAGATTTTGGGCGCGCGACACTTTTCGCAGCGATGATTAATGCTGAACGAAATTAAAATAAGTGCGATAATGTAATTTTTATCTCACGTTTTTATTTACGACTTTCGTACAGTGTTAGACTTCCTGCGATTCGGTAATGCTAATGATATTTTTGAGAATATCTTTTAACGAGTTTTCGTTTTTGGATCTTAATACTATTATGATCATCTTTAATATACATACTTTAAATAATGATGTTATACAACGTGTTACAGAAAGGTGTGGTCATATTCGAGGGACGCATTACGTGTGATATAAATAAATTTTCCGCGGGAGTATAAACACCAATTTACTTTGTATCACGTAGATAATTAATTTTCTTTTTTATCGACCATGTAGCCTATGTCTACATTTATTATACTAAATTGATTCTTATGGAAAATTTAATTCAATGAAACAATGAAAAATTAAATTGGCAAACTCTAGATTTCTTGTAACCTATCTTTAGTGAAGAGGCCTGAAATTCTCTACTTGTCATGCAGGGCTGTGAAAAGTGTCTTGAGTTTCGTTTAAATATAAAACAAAGCAAATATTAAGTAAACGATTAAAGAAGAGCCCCCAGAGCGTTCACTGTTTGAACAATGATTTCATTATCTGAGAACGAGGCGACGCTTCCTAAACTCAGACATAAAAGATAAACTGAATAGCCGCCAATTTTGTTCCATTACTCTCGAGCGCCGCGCACCGTGGAAACATGGCGAACGGTGCGGCACGTGACTTTTTGCTACTGTGCGTGATATTTTATCAGCTTAACCACATTCCGGATCCCCCCTGTGATCTACAGATCACGGGTCACACAAGCAAATCTTAGCCTATTTACAGAACATCAGTATGAATCAACCGATTTTACTATAATAAAATTATATTTTTAACATCCGAATTCGGTCGCTATCTCATGTACAGACTGCCGGCCCAGAATACAGAATGTACAGATAGCAACATTAATTGAGTTGTCTTTGACATTTTGCTACGTATAGTACGTATGGTGTTTATCGTCAAGATATTTTAATGGGTCAAAATCATTGATTTTAGGCTTTAATGAACATCCCCACGAATACCACCCCTACCGTAGCCGGTAGAGGTTATGTCAGACTCGAACCGACTAAAATGCACGGCGCCTGTGAGTTGTTGTTGGTTGTCGAATGTGAGGTTGATACTGTCAACCTGACAGGCATATCCCTCGCACCCCGGCCGGGAGAGGTTATATAGAAATTGAACCGACCATCACTTAGTACCTACTAATTTGGTTTGAGAAGGGTCGGATTTAAGTTAAAGAAACAAAAGTCAGCAGAATTTCTCTTTAGGCTTGTAATTAAACGGTATACAATATATCGGATGCTGATTTTATTAGTAGAATTATTTAAAACAGGGATCAGTGGGGGACGTCCAGCATCTGGCCAGACGCGGCTGGGCGCTGATCGAGAACATGGCTCAGATGTAGTTTGAGCCTCTGCACTGTCAGTCACATCTTTGTTCGGTAAAGCGAAGTACGACGGGTTATCTGTAAGGGCAAACAAAGAACATAACAATTTGGGTTTTACGGAAATATAATGAACAATAATTGTAACAGTTTGATAAGTACCAGAATACGGATAAACATACTTAGATACTTTTTTTTTTGTAAATGCATACATATTATACATAGAAACACCCAGACCAATGCAAATATACATATTCATGCATACAAATATTTACACTACTTACCCCGATCTCGCTCTTTGACTTTGCATCATTTTCAATCTAAACCATTATTGTTTCAGGTTGTGCAGCCAGGCTTAACACCACTCCACCATTCACAGCTAATAAAATGCTTACGTTGCTACAAGAGGCATGTAGTCAAGTGACTCCGGACAATTGGAGGAAAGTGGTTGAAAAGACGAAAAAGCTATGCTTAGATGATTGGAATCGAGACGTGCGATACGACAATATAGTAGACCAGCCGTTTATCATAAACATAGGAGAAAGCAGCTGCAGTTCGGATTCCGAGTCTGAGACGCAATCGGTGACACCATTGTCAGCGCCACCATATAAAGTAAACAATAGGGCACCAATGACAATCGCTGTGGCCTCATTATGGTAGCATGTGTGACTTGCCTTTGATATTAAGGATATGAATACGCTGTTTTCAATAGTGAATAGGCGAGTTAATAAATTTTATTTTGCAAAACGAAGATCTCTCCTAGAAGATGTCAATTATGTAGAATCACATAATCTTAATAAAACACTCATATTGACAGATTCTCTGAGCTGTCTCTCTGATTTATTAAAAAATCCTTTTAAATCTAAAAATAATTTTCCACTCACACTCAACATAAGAGCCATGCTGCTCAGATGTACATGTCTGGTACTCACCGCCGGGAACACAACACGAAGTTATTATGGCGGCGGTATTCTGTAAGGTAGAGGTACTTTTTTTTTTTTTTTTTTTTATATATAAACCAATCTTATAGGTACAGTTTGAAACTTAATGAATATGAAGTTTTGATGAAAATCATTGCATCAGGATGAGTACTTAATATATCGTACAAAACATTTATTTTATAGAAAGACAAAAATACCATTTATGCGTTGGGATACTATGTATATATTCAAGCTGATGGTTGAATGTAATAAGATCATTCTACTAAAACTATGTCTGCGAAAAACAGTACGAGTTGCCAGGATAGCTCCAGGCACTGGTCGATTGGTATAGTTATATGCGAAAACCTCGCTCCCCTCCCCTGCTAACTCAACCTTTATTTATTTATTTTTTTTATTTATACTTTATTGTACACACATATATTACATTAATATAACAAGATGAGATGTAAGTATATGTTATTTGCTTTCGCTTGCCTGTGCCTCGGAAAGCACGGTAAGCTATCGGTTGCTATACGAACATCTAATCATCCATCGTTACCGGTAATTTGAGCCCTAAAAACTCCAACAACTAGTCTAATTGCAATACTTTGATATTACTAATGGATTACCGAGGTCAGATAGCAGTCAACTTAAAAGTAAATGATAGCTTCGTGCTCAGTGGTTAAGGTCGGCCTTTCTACTGAAAATCACAAGTTTTAATCATACCGAGAGGAGATAGAGCCAGAGGAGAAGGAGGAAAGGAGAAAGAGGAGAAAAAGTTGAGGAATCAGGAAATAAGATTAAATATCAGACGGGCAAGAATCCTTAACATCTTTAAAGGACTGGTAAAGGACAACTACTTATCATCGTGTACTCTGTGATAGCCCGCAAGATCTAACATTTTGAGTTCTAATGTTTCATGACAGATCTACCATTTTGAGTTCGGAATTTGTTGTTACACATATTGATAACTCACTTGTACTTTTCCACATTACTTTATTGTAACCGGTCAGGTGTAATAAGCAATAAAGTAATGTGGAAAAGTACAAGTGAGTTATCAATATGTGGAATAGAATATGTTTTGCAATATGTGAAATACTATCACGTCATAGTTTTCAAAAAGAATTTTAACTCTGTGGCGCTTTGCATTTTTACAGGATGATTCCCTTTCCGTCTTCCGTTTTACTAAGCAGGAAACTGAACATCAACAGCGACAATTTCCTCAGTTTACTTTAGATAAAATGCGGTTTACACAACCAACCTGCCCAAAATGTATCGCAGCTACTCGTGGACGATATATTGATAACCAATCCCTACGACATAGCTAATGCCTTTAATAATTATTTAACAACAATTGACAAAATTAATGAAAATTATGACGTAACTCACAATATAATGCATAATAAATCCAATTCGTGATAGCTAGAAAGCTTAAGTTTTCACAGATGATGTATTTTTGTTGTCGCTATAACAGCAAATACTAATAACAGAACAAAATATTTTTAAGGTGGGCTCTCATAGAGTAAACATAAATTTTATAACTATCCGTTTTTCGTTCACCAGGATATATCTAATAAACCGTGATGGCTGGAAATAGAGTGAATGGGGCACTACACAACTTTATGAGCAGCCGGAAAGTGTCCGAAAAGGCACGACTGGCTGTACATGGAGGAGTATTGGTGCCGACTCTTATGTATGGTAGTGAAAGTTGGGTGTGGCAGAAAAAGCATCAGAGTAGAGTAGATCGACACAACCTGTATTTACTATTTTTTTGTGTGTGTGTGTTTAATAAACGTATTTTCTTTCTGTCTTTCTTTCTGTGCAATACGTATGTGCGAGCAAGAAATGGATTGTGACGCTAAAAATAACTTTGTTATTTTACGCAGTTCTAGCACCCACATTTCGCCAGTTTATGTTTAGGCCTATTGCCATTAACCGGGCACTTATAAATTTTATAAACTTCTAAATATTGAATATTCCGTTTATCAACAAAGGTTTTAAGCTAAATATCATTACGCTACTACTTAAGGGAGCAGAGCAGTGATCATAAATGTAAACTAATCCAGTAGATTTCCATACATTATTTGTAAACCTTCTGTTTTATCTAGACCTCTATTAATTTTAATGAAAATGTCAACCTACTACCGAGCTCTGAAATATTGTTGGTGAAGGTATGACTTTAAGCGGCAAGTGATAAGAAAATGAACCTAAATGTAAACCTTTTGACCCTATTTTGATATTATTTAAGCTCTAAAGACCTAAGCAGGAATACTGTGGTCTGAATTGTCATATCTTATTGACGTCAATTCTATTTTACCTAAGTTTACCACCTCTTGCTAGTAGGCGAAGGCGCTAGTGGAAAAACGGCGCAACAATCTCCCCTGGGGCATATTTGTTCAAGAGTCCCATTCTAAAGGATGGAACTAAATAATCTAAAGGTAAATATTAATAAAACCAGCCTCATCCAATTTAAAACTTATAATAAAAAAGTACCGAACCTTAGAATAGCGCACAAAGATGAGATTATAAATAACAGCGAAAATTGCGTATTTTTGGGTATTCCATCGCCCGTTACTGTGTTACTTAAAGTGGTTAAAGTGAACCTCAGTGGCCCCAGGGGCATAGTGAGCACGTATGCTTTGTAAGACGATGGTGCCGCAATATCAATGATCGATAAAAAATTAGTTCATGAGTTAGGACTCACAAATGTACAAGCAAGTCCTATTAAATGACTTGAATTCTGCAAACCAGTTATAAACAGTCGTCTTGCATGGAGCTTCATCGCCAAAAGCTGTTTCAAGCCGAGCGATGCTCTGTTGAGCCGTCAAATTACACTTAAAATCGTAGAAAATCATACTACGAAAATTTTCCCGAGTTAAATCCATGTTGATGCAGACACAATTCAATGAGATACTTCAGAGAATAGACACGTTTCAAATCTATTTCAATATCAAGGATTAATACTAGACTTGTTATTCTCTCATTTTCATCGAAAAACGTCGCGACAACAGCTAATTTAAATGCGAAAAGAATCTCAACAATTCAAATTGTTCGTTTCTCGGAAAACGGGATTAGGGGTGCACAGTAAAATGTTACAGAGTATTAATCATTACGAAACATGTTTCAATTTCAATTACTTGGCCGTATTTCAAATAGAGTTGTTGATTGTAGAATCATTTTGCTGGATTCCAGTGCGTCCGTATGATATTTGCCAGATATACTGCACAGCACGTATGTATGATCCAACTTATGAAGGTAGGCCGAAGTCCACCTAGATTGATTAATTGGAATGGAATTAAGATCCCGTTCCTGCAACCCTTGGGAACCTATTCCCGAGATAAAAAGTGACTTTTGTGTTATTCAGGACCCGTCCCACTGACGCTGTGAGAAGAGGTTCCTTGGGAGATCGGTGTTTGGACATGCAATTTTCCAAGCGTTCACTGCATCAGTCTTACACAATACTTCAGAATTAACTAGTGTAGGTGCAAGGATTTTCCTAGTTAATTCTTCAGACGTAAGTAATCTAAGTGAGCCGCTTGAAACACCATAATATTCTAATTTTAGTAACAACGTCTCATGATCAACTACTGGTGGTAGAGATTTGACGGCACAAATTTGTCACAAATTTCGACCGGGTTGGTACCACCGTGCAATATTGCGAAAAACCCTTCAACAAATATTCATAAGAAACCAAAAAGAACGTGCTAAAAACTAATAAAATTACGTTCCACACATCTATCCCAAGTAGTTGACGAAACTATTAGAAGTATTAGAGGTAATTGAACACTGAACTGTGCAGACAATTAACAATATAACACAAATAACACGTCAACTTTCGATTTCATTTTTAGGGCAATTATTTGAATGTTCGTAGGTATGTGTATAGTTATAGGTTATATTTGATAATTGTGCTAATAATAAAATAATATCATTTTCAGAGCACGATGGCGAGAGAATCGTACCATATTCAACACACCCAACCCTCGTCTAATGAATTACTTAGATACATGTTTTTTATACCACTTAGTTGGCAGACAAGCACACGGCCCACCTGATGGGAAGCGGTTACCGTGGCCTATGGACGTATGCAACACCAGGGGTGTCACAATAATTGTTAGGTACAATAATTGTACAATTATGCCGACACTTTGATAAAACCTATCTACATGGTTTAACGAGTACGACGGCACCAATATTAATAAGTAAATGACTTCGCTCGCTTAGCCAATTTCCTCTTTGAAACGAAGTTGGTACACGTTATCTTATATTTAACCCATTCATATGTAAAGCCACAATATTGGCTTTGACTTCCATACTAATATTACTTGTAGACATGTTGAAATTAATATTTAATTGAATCACGGGAATAACAAGACTCGTAACTAAGTGCACCAACCAACAACGTTATTTTATTTTCTCTAATCGTTTATGTCAACAATCGTACCTGTCAAAATTCTTCATAAAATATCGTTGTAAACTATATCACAAATCGACAACTATAGTTAAATTTCTATACAAAATATATTAGGTACTAAATATTTGCAGTACTTGCAATGGCTGAATGGTATTTGTTCAGACACTGTTACAATATATAAATCTCTTAAAGTACAATTGTTCTCTCAACCTATAATTAAAAATCTTTTCTGCGGTAGTCAATGTATTTTTGTAGGGCTTTAGTAAATACGGTTTTAAAGGGAAGGCATCATCTCCAACTAGAATACCATTTTCAGGCAACAATAAATTGTTTTCTAGATAAGGATACAAAGCCTACAGGACACCTACTTGTAAGTTATCCATAAAAGCGGTAAAGTACGAGTCGGGTTCGAACACTGACGGTTCCGTACACTACTAGATTAAGGCTTGATGAGTTGATATTAATTTTTATTTAATATAACATAACATAAACTCACGCCTATATATCCGAAGGGGTAGGCAGAGGTGACAATTTGCTCACAGACATTTATTGAGTAAAAGCTCATTTTGTTATATTGTGTTAACAGTTATTTTAATTTATGTAATCCGACCTTAGTTTACAACCTTTGCTATTTAGATCAGCTCATTAATAATAGGTAGTGCTTAAAACATTAGTCCCGTTTTATCCTATCACATATTTTAACACGTGTCAAGATACAATATTCAAATGACTTGAGTTGTCGAACACAAATCATAACTATTTGTAACTAGGAGATTCAATATGGCCCTAGTTGATTATTTGGTTTTATTTTGTAATGAAATTATTATAAAATAAAACCAAATAATCAACTTGCGGTCTGGTTCAGGTGGGATTCGAACCCACGATCTTTACCTTACAGGACGAACGCTCTGACCACTATGTCACAGAACCTTCGCCCGAAACCATCCAAATTTTTTTATACATTATACGTCTTACGGCGACGGTTAAGTGCCATGTACGGAGCAACACGTATGTGAACTTAGCATCTCACTTGCTGGCATCTCACAAAAAAACGATAGTTCTATTGGCATCCCACATAGTTCTATAGTTCTCAATAAGTTTTAACAATAGTTCCATTGATTTAAGTACCAAAATCGAACTTTAAAAAAATGAGATGCTAACTTCACAAAAAATTTCCAGCATCTCATCAAAAAACCTCAAAAATAGTGGTAATTAACATAGTTACACAGTTCTAGATAAGTTTCAACAATAGTTCTATAGATTTTTGTATCGAAATCGCATTTTTAAAAATTGAGATTTTAACTTCACAAAATATATTACGGCATTTCATCGAATTTCGCTTCATTGACCATGCAGACGTGGATAACTAAGAAGTTTTGCATTATAAACTTATTCTGTTGATTGCTCTACTGCTTGACTTTAATAAGAATCGAAGGACAGAGATACTGAGGTTTATATATACTGAGTATAGAGAGATCACACACGAAAAGACGAATATGTTCTACACAACACTTAAAAAATGGTGATATGCTGTCACCTAACTTAGAGTTCTGTGCATTATTATACTTTTGTATCATAGATACAGTCTGCTACATAAGAAATAACAGAGTTCTGAACATATTGAGTTGAAGTAAGGTGAGATGATGTGGTTTAACTGAGAGTTATGTGCCAAAAAAACTTACCGTTTTGACCAATACGCTTAAACAAGGGTGAGATGCTGATACACTTCTAAGAGTTCTGTACTCCAAAATACTTTTAAATGGTAGGTAGAGATCTGCCACATATAAAACGAGAGTGTTCTGGACACATAGATATGGGAAAGGGTGAGATGCTGATGTTCAACCGAAAGTTATGAGCAAAAAAGTGTGTTGAGCAATAGGCTTAGAGAAAGGTGAGATGCTGATACATTACTAAGAGTTCTGTACTTCAGAAAGCTGTCAATTAATAGATAAAGGTCTGCTACACATAAAACAAGAGAGTTCTGGCCATGTAGAGTTGAAAAAGGGTGAGATGCTGAGGTCCAACCGAGAGTCATATGTCAAAAAAATGAATTGAGCAATGGACTTAGAGAAGGGTGAGATGCTGATACATTACTAAGAGTTCTGTACTCCGCAAAGCTTTCAAATGGTAGGTGAAGGTCTGCCACATATAAAACGACAGAGTTCTGTACACAAAGAGATGAGAAAAGGTAAGATGCTAAGGTTCAAACGAGAGTTATGAGCCAAAAAAAGTGTGTTGAGCAATAGGCTCAGAGAAAGGTGAGATGCTGATACATTACTAAGAGTTCTGTACTTCAAAAAGCTGTTAATTATTAGATAAAGGTCTTTCACACATAAAACAAGAGAGTTCTGGCCATGTGGAGTTGAAAAAAGGTGAGATTCTGAGGTCCAACCGAGAGTCATATGCAAAAAAAAGAGTTTTGAGTAATAAGCTTAAACAAGGGTGAGATGCTGATACATTACTAAGAGTTCTGTACTCCGAAAAGCTTTCAAATAGTAGGTGAAAGTCTGCCACATATAAAACAAAAGAGTTCTGGACACAAAAAGATGAGAAAGGGTGAGATGCTAAGGTTCAAACGTTAGTTATGAGCAAAAAAAAAGTGTGTTGAGCAATAGGCTTAGAGAAAGGTTAGATGCTGATACATTACTAAGAGTTCTGTACTCCGCAAAGCTTTCAAATAGTAGGTGAAGGTCTGCCACATATAAAACGACAGAGTTCTGGACACATAGATATGGGAAAGGGTAAGATGCTGATGTTCAACCGAAAGTTATGAGCAAAAAAGTGTGTTGAGCAATAGGCTTAGAGAAAGGTGAGATGCTGATACATTACTAAGAGTTCTGTACTTCAGAAAGCTGTCAATTATTAGATAAAGGTCAGCTACACATAAAACAAGAGAGTTCTGGCCATATAAAGTTGAAAAAGGGTGAGATGGTGAGGTCCAACCGCGAGTCATATGTCAAAAAAATGAATTGAGCAATGGACTTAGAGAAGGGTGAGATTCTGATACATTACTAAGAGTTCTGTACATCAAAAAGCTGTTAATTATTAGATAAAGGTCTGTCACACATAAAACAAGAGAGTTCTGGCCATGTAGAGTTGAAAAAAGGTGAGATTCTGAGGTCCAACCGAGAGTCATATGCAAAAAAAAGAGTTTTGAGTAATAAGCTTAAACAAGGGTGAGATGCTGATACATTACTAAGAGTTCTGTACTCCGCAAAGCTTTCAAATAGTAGGTGAAGGTCTGCCACATATAAAACAACAGAGTTCTGTTCACAAAGAGATGAGAGAGGGTGAGATGCTAATGTTCAAACGAGAGTTATGAGCCAAAAAAAGTGTGTTGAGCAACAGGCTTAGAGAAAGGTGAGATGCTGATACATTACTAAGAGTTCTGTACTTCAAAAAGCTGTCAATTATTAGATAAAGGTCTGTCACACATAAAACAAGAGATTTCTGGCCATGTAGAGTTGAAAAAAGGTGAGATTCTGAGGTCCAACCGAGAGTCATATGCAAAAAAAAGAGTTTTGAGTAATAAGCTTAAACAAGGGTGAGACGCTGATATATTACTAAGAGTTCTGTGCTCCGAAAAGCTTTCAAATAGTAGGTGAAAGTCTGCCACATATAAAACAAAAGAGTTCTGGACACATAGATATGGGAAAGGGTGAGATGCTGATGTTCAACCGAAAGTGATGAGCAAAAAAGTGTGTTGAGCAATAGGCTTAGAGAAAGGTGAGATGCTGATACATAACTAAGAGTTCTGTACTTCAGAAAGCTGTCAGTTAATAGATAAAGGTCTACTACACATAAAACAAGAGAGTTCTGGCCATGTAGAGTTGAAAAAGGGTGAGATGCTGACGTCCAACCGAGAGTCACATGTCAAAAAAATGAATTGAGCAATGGACTTAGAGAAGGGTGAGATGCTGATACATTACTAAGAGTTCTGTACTCCGAACAGCCTTCAAATAGTAGGTGAAAGTCTGCCACATATAAAACAAAAGAGTTCTGTTCACAAAGAGATGAGAGAGGGTGAGATGCTAAGGTTCAAACGATAGGTATGAGTAAAAAAAAGTGTGTTGAGCAATAGGCTTAGAGAAAGGTTAGATGCTGATACATTACTAAGAGTTCTGTACTCCGCAAAGCCTTCAAATAGTAGGTGAAGGTTTGCCACATATAAAACAACAGAGTTCTGGACACATAGATATGGGAAAGGGTGAGATGCTGATGTTCAACCGAAAGTTATGAGCAAAAAAGTGTGTTGAGCAATAGGCTTAGAGAAAGGTGAGATGCTGATACATAACTAAGAGTTCTGTACTTCAGAAAGCTGTCAGTTAATAGATAAAGGTCTACTACACATAAAACAAGAGAGTTCTGGCCATGTAGAGTTGAAAAAGGGTGAGATGCTGACGTCCAACCGAGAGTCACATGTCAAAAAAATGAATTGAGCAATGGACTTAGAGAAGGGTGAGATGCTGATACATTACTAAGAGTTCTGTACTATGACAAGCTTTCAAATAGTAGATGAAGGTCTGCGACATATAAAACGACAGAGTTCTGTTCACAAAAAGATGAGAAAGGGTGAGATGCTAAGGTTCAAACGATAGGTATGAGTAAACAAAAGTGTGTTGAGCAATAGGCTTAGAGAAAGGTTAGATGCTGATACATTACTAAGAGTTCTGTACTCCGCAAAGCCTTCAAATAGTAGGTGAAGGTTTGCCACATATAAAACGACAGAGTTCTGGACACATAGATATGGGAAAGGGTGAGATGCTGATGTTCATACGAAAGTTATGAGCAAAAAAGTGTGTTGAGCAACAGGCTTAGAGAAAGGTGAGATGCTGATACATTACTAAGAGTTCTGTACTTCAAAAAGCTGTCAATTATTAGATAAAGGTCTGTCACACATAAAACAAGAGAGTTCTGGCCATGTAGAGTTGAAAAAAAGTGAGATTCTGAGGTCCAACCGAGAGTCATATGCAAAAAAAAGAGTTTTGAGTAATAAGCTTAAACAAGGGTGAGATGCTGATACATTACTAAGAGTTCTGTACTTCAAAAAGCGGTCAATTATTAGATAAAGGTCTGCCACATATAAAACAAGAGAGTTCTGGCCATGTAGAAATGAAAACGAGATTGTGAGGTCCAACCGAGAGTCATATGCAAAAAAAAAGAGTTTTGACTAATAAGCTTAAACAAGGGTGAGATGCTGATACATTACTAAGAGTTCTGTACTCCGAAAAGCTTTCAAATAGTAGGTGAAAGTCTGTCACATATAAAACGAAAGAGTTCTGGACACAAAAAGATGAGAAAGGGTGAGATGCTAAGGTTCAAACGAGAGTTATAAGCCAAAAAAAGTGTGTTGAGCAATAGGCTTAGAGAAAGGTTAGATGCTGATACATTACTAAGAGTTCTGTACTTCAGAAAGCTGTCAATTAATAGATAAAAGTCTGCCACCCATAAAACAAGAGAGATATGGTCATGCAAAGTTGAAAAAGGGTGAGATGCTGAGGTCCAACCGAGAGTCATATGCGAAAAAAATTGTTTTGAGTAATAAGCTTAAACAAGGGTGAGATGCTGATACATTACTAAGAGTTCTGTACTCCGCAAAGCTTTCAAATAGTAGGTGAAGGTCTGCCACATATAAAACAACAGAGTTCTGTTCACAAAGAGATGAGAGAGGGTGAGATGCTAATGTTCAAACGAGAGTTATGAGCCAAAAAAAGTGTGTTGAGCAACAGGCTTAGAGAAAGGTGAGATGCTGATACATTACTAAGAGTTCTGTACTTCAAAAAGCTGTCAATTATTAGATAAAGGTCTGTCACATATAAAACAAGAGATTTCTGGCCATGTAGAGTTGAAAAAAGGTGAGATTCTGAGGTCCAACCGAGAGTCATATGCAAAAAAAGGAGTTTTGAGTAATAAGCTTAAACAAGGGTGAGACGCTGATATATTACTAAGAGTTCTGTGCTCCGAAAAGCTTTCAAATAGTAGGTGAAAGTCTGCCACATATAAAACAAAAGAGTTCTGGACACATAGATATGGGAAAGGGTGAGATGCTGATGTTCAACCGAAAGTGATGAGCAAAAAAGTGTGTTGAGCAATAGGCTTAGAGAAAGGTGAGATGCTGATACATAACTAAGAGTTCTGTACTTCAGAAAGCTGTCAGTTAATAGATAAAGGTCTACTACACATAAAACAAGAGAGTTCTGGCCATGTAGAGTTGAAAAAGGGTGAGATGCTGACGTCCAACCGAGAGTCACATGTCAAAAAAATGAATTGAGCAATGGACTTAGAGAAGGGTGAGATGCTGATACATTACTAAGAGTTCTGTACTATGACAAGCTTTCAAATAGTAGATGAAGGTCTGCGACATATAAAACGACAGAGTTCTGTTCACAAAAAGATGAGAAAGGGTGAGATGCTAAGGTTCAAACGATAGGTATGAGTAAAAAAAAGTGTGTTGAGCAATAGGCTTAGAGAAAGGTTAGATGCTGATACATTACTAAGAGTTCTGTACTCCGCAAAGCCTTCAAATAGTAGGTGAAGGTTTGCCACATATAAAACGACAGAGTTCTGGACACATAGATATGGGAAAGGGTGAGATGCTGATGTTCAACCGAAAGTTATGAGCAAAAAAGTGTGTTGAGCAACAGGCTTAGAGAAAGGTGAGATGCTGATACATTACTAAGAGTTCTGTACTTCAAAAAGCTGTCAATTATTAGATAAAGGTCTGTCACACATAAAACAAGAGAGTTCTGGCCATGTAGAGTTGAAAAAAGGTGAGATTCTGAGGTCCAACCGAGAGTCATATGCAAAAAAAAGAGTTTTGAGTAATAAGCTTAAACAAGGGTGAGATGCTGATACATTACTAAGAGTTCTGTACTTCAAAAAGCGGTCAATTATTAGATAAAGGTCTGCCACATATGAAACAAGAGAGTTCTGGCCATGTAGAGTTGAAAACGAGATTGTGAGGTCCAACCGAGAGTCATATGCAAAAAAAAAGAGTTTTGACTAATAAGCTTAAACAAGGGTGAGATGCTGATACATTACTAAGAGTTCTGTACTTCAAAAAGCTGTCAATTATTAGACAAAGGTCAGCTACACATAAAACAAGGGAGTTCTGGCCATGTAGAGTTGAAAAAAGGTGAGATGCTGAGGTCCAACCGAGAGTCAAATGTCAAAAAAATGAATTGAGCAATGGACTTAGAGAAGGGTGAGATGCTGATACATTACTAAGAGTTCTGTGCTTCAAAAAGCTGTTAATTATTAGATAAAGGTCTGTCACACATAAAACAAGAGAGTTCTGGCCATGTAGAGTTGAAAAAAGGTGAGATTCTGAGGTCCAACCGAGAGTCATATGCAAAAAAAAGAGTTTTGAGTAATAAGCTTAAACTAGGGTGAGATGCTGATACATTACTAAGAGTTCTGTACTCCGAAAAGCTTTCAAATAGTAGGCGAAAGTCTGCCACATATAAAACAAAAGAGTTCTGGATACAAAAAGATGAGAAAGAGTGAGATGCTAAGGTTCAAACGATAGTTATGAGCCAAAAAAAGTGTGTTGAGCAATAGGCTTAGAGAAAGGTTAGATGCTGATACATTACTAAGAGTTCTGTACTTCAAAAAGCGGTCAATTATTAGATAAAGGTCTGCCACATATAAAACAAGAGAGTTCTGGCCATGTAGAGTTGAAAAAGAGATTCTGAGGTCCAACCGAGAGTCATATGCAAAAAAAAAGAGTTTTGACTAATAAGCTTAAACAAGGGTGAGATGCTGATACATTACTAAGAGTTCTGTACTCCGAAAAGCTTTCAAATAGTAGGTGAAAGTCTGTCACATATAAAACGAAAGAGTTCTGGACACAAAAAGATGAGAAAGGGTGAGATGCCAAGGTTCAAACGATAGTTATGAGCCGAATAAAGTGTGTTGAGCAATAGGCTTAGAG
Source organism: Eilema griseolum (assembly GCA_963662185.1). Lineage (NCBI taxonomy): Eukaryota > Metazoa > Arthropoda > Insecta > Lepidoptera > Erebidae > Eilema > Eilema griseolum. The sequence continues at coordinate 3,533,790 of OY759251.1, forward strand.
AAAGGTTAGATGCTGATACATTACTAAGAGTTCTGTACTTCAGAAAGCTGTCAATTAATAGATAAAAGTCTGCCACCCATAAAACAAGAGAGATATGGCCATGCAAAGTTGAAAAAGGGTGAGATGCTGAGGTCCAACCGAGAGTCATATGCGAAAAAAAGTGTTTTGAGTAATAAGCTTAAACAAGGGTGAGACGCTGATATATTACTAAGAGTTCTGTGCTCCTAAAAGCTTTCAAATAGTAGGTGAAAGTCTGCCACATATAAAACAAAAGAGTTCTGGACACAAAAAGATGAGAAAGGGTGAGATGCTAAGGTTCAAACGATAGGTATGAGCAAAAAAAGTGTGTTGAGCAATAGGCTTAGAGAAAGGTGAGATGCTGATACATTACTAAGAGGTCTGTACTTCAGAAAGCTGTCAAATAATAGATGAATGTCTGCCACACATAAAAAAAGAGAGTTCTGGCCATGTAGAGTTGAAAAAAGGTGAGATGCTGAGGTCCAACCGAGAGTCATATGTCAAAAAAAATGAATTGAGCAATGGATTTAGAGAAGGGTGAGATGCTGATACATTACTAAGAGTTCTGTACTCCGCAAAGCTTTCAAATAGTAGGTGAAGGTCTACCACATATAAAACGACAGAGTTCTGTACACAAAAAGATGAGAAAAGGTAAGATGCTAAGGTTCAAACGAGAGTTATGAGTCAAAAAAAGTGTGTTGAGCAAAAGGCTTAGAGACAGGTGAGATGCTGATACATTACTAAGAGTTATGCACTTCAAAAAGCTGTCAATTATTAGACAAAGGTCAGCTACACATAAAACAAGGGAGTTCTGGCCATGTAGAGTTGAAAAAGGGTGAGATGCTGAGGTCCAACCGAGGGTCATATGTCAAAAAATAAGAGTTGAGCAATAGGGTTAAACAAAGGTGAGATGCTGATACATTACTCAGAGTTCTGTACTTCAGAAAGATGTCAAATAATAGATGAATGTCTGCCACATATAAAAAAAGAGAGTTCTGGCCATGTAGAGTTGAAAAAAGGTGAGATGATTAGGTCCAACCGAGAGTCATATGTCAAAAAAATGAATTGAGCAATGGACTTAGAGAAGGGTGAGATGCTGATACATTACTAAGAGTTCTGTACTCCGAAAAGCTTTCAAATAGTAGATGAAAGTCTGCCACATATAAAACGAAAGAGTTCTGGCCATGTAGAGTTGACAAAAGGGTGAGATGCTGAGGTCCAACCGAGAGTCATATGGGAAAAAAAGAGTTTTGAGTAATAAGCTAAAACAAGGGTGAGATGTTGATACATTACTAAGAGTTCTGTACTCCAAAAAGCTTTCAAATAGTAGTTGGAGGTCTGCTACTTATAAAACAAAAGAGTTCTGGACACAAAATATGAGAAAGGGTAAGATGCTAAGGTTCAAACGAGAGTTGTGAGCCAAAAAAAGTGTGTTGAGTAATAGGCTTAGAGAAAGGTGAGATACTGATACATCACTAAGAGTTCTGCACTTCAAAAAGCTGTTAATTATTAGATAAATGTCTGCCGCACACAAAAAAAGAGAGTTCTGGTCACGTAGAGTTGAAAAAGGGTGAGATGCTGAGGTCCAACCGAGGCTAATATGTCAAAAAATAAGAGTTGAGCAATAGGGTTAAACAAAGGTGAGATTCTGATACATTACTAAGAGTTCTGCACTTCTAAAAGCTGTCAATTATTAGATATATGTCTGCCACATAAAAAAAAAGAGTTCTGGCCACGTAGAGTTGAAAAAGGGTGAGATGCTGAGGTCTAACCGAGGGTCATATGTCAAAAAATAAGATTTGAGAAATAGGGTTAAACAAAGGTGAGATTCTGATACATTACTAAGAGTTCTGCACTTCTAAAAGCTGTCAATTATTAGATATATGTCTGCCGCACATAAAAACAGAGAATTCTGGCCATGTAGAGTTGAAAAAAGGTGAGATGCTGAGGTCCAACCGAGAATCATATGTCAAAAAAATGAATTGAGCAATGGACTTAGAGAAGGGTGAGATGCTGATACATTACTAAGAGTTCTGTACTCCAAAAAGCTTTCAAATAGTAGTTAGAGGTCTGCTACACATAAAACGAAAGAGTTCTGGACACAAACTGGACACTTCCTCATCTCTTTGTGTATAGAACTCTGTCGTTTTATATGTAGCAGACCTTCACCAACTATTTGAAAGCTTTTCGGAGTACAGAACTCTTAGTAATGTATCAGCATCGCACCCTTCTCTAAGTCCATTGCTCAATTCATTTTTTTGACATATGACTCTCGGTTGGACCTCAGCATCTCACCTTTTTTCAACTCTACATGGCCAGATCTCTCTTGTTTTGTATGTGGCAGACCTTTATCTAATAATTGACCGCTTTTTGAAGTACAGAACTCTTAGTAATGTATCAGCATCTAACCTTTCTTTAAGCCTATTGCTCAACACACTTTTTTTGGCTCATAACTATCGTTTGAACCTTAGCATCTCACTCTTTCTCATCTTTTTGTATCTAGAACTCTTTTGTTTTATATGTGGCAGACTTTCACCTACTATTTGAAAGCTTTTCGGAGTACAGAACTCATAGTAATGTATCAGCATCTCACCCTTGTTTAAGCTTATTAGTCAAAACTCTTTTTTTTTGCATATGACTCTCGGTTGGACCTCAGAATCTCTTTTTCAACTCTACATGGCCAGAACTCTCTTGTTTTATGTGTGGCAGACCCTTATCTAATAATTGACAGCTTTTTGAAATACAGAACTCTTAGTAATGTATCAGCATCTCACCTTTCTCTAAGCCTGTTGCTCAACACACTTTTTTGGGCTCATAACTCTCGTTTGAACATTAGCATCTCACCCTCTCTCATCTCTTTGTGTACAGAACTCTGTCGTTTTGTATGTGGCAGACCTTCATCTACTACTTGAAAGCTTTTCGGAGTACAGAACTCTTAGTAATGTATCAGCATCTCACCCTTCTCTAAGTCCATTGCTCAATTCATTTTTTTTGACATATGACTCTCGGTTGGACCTCAGCATCTCACCTTTTTTCAAATCTACATGGCCAGAACTCTCTTTTTTTATTTGTGGCAGACATTCATCTATTATTTGACAGCTTTCTGAAGTACAGAACTCTTAGTAATGTATCAGCATCTCACCTTTCTCTAAGCCTATTGCTCAACACACTTTTTTTGGCTCATAACTCTCGTTTGAACCTTAGCATCTCACCCTTTCTCATCTTTTTGTGTCCAGAACTCTTTCGTTTTAAATGTGGCAGACTTTTACCTACTATTTTAAAGCTTTTCGGAGTACAGAACTCTTAGTAATGTATCAGCATCTCACCTTTCTCTAAGCCTATTGCTCAACACACTTTTTTTGGCTTATAACTCTCGTTTGAACCTTAGCATCTCACCCTTTCTCATCTTTTTGTGTCCAGAACTCTTTCGTTTTATATGTGGCAGATTTTTACCTACTATTTGAAAGCTTTTCGGAGTACAGAACTCTTAGTAATGTATCAGCATCTCACCCTTGTTTAAGCTTATTCCTCAAAACAATTTTTTTCGCATATGACTCTCGGTTGGACCTCAGCATCTCACCCTTTTTCAACTTTGCATGACCATATCTCTCTTGTTTTATGGGTGGCAGACTTTTATCTATTAATTGACAGCTTTCTGAAGTACAGAACTCTTAGTAATGTATCAGCATCTAACCTTTCTCTAAGCCTATTGCTCAACACACTTTTTTTGGCTTATAACTCTCGTTTGAACCTTAGCATCTCACCCTTTCTCATCTTTTTGTGTCCAGAACTCTTTCGTTTTATATGTGGCAGACTATTACCTACTATTTGAAAGCTTTTTGGAGTACAGAACTCTTAGTAATGTATCAGCATCTCACCCTTGTTTAAGCTTATTACTCAAAACACTTTTTTGCGCATATGACTCTCGGTTGGACCTCACAATCTCTTTTTCAACTCTACATGGCCAGAACTCTCTTGTTTTATATGTGGCAGACCTTTATCTAATAATTGACCGCTTTTTGAAGTACAGAACTCTTAGTAATGTATCAGCATCTAACCTTTCTCTAAGCCTATTGCTCAACACACTTTTTTTTTGCTCATAACTATCGTTTGAACCTTAGCATCTCACTCTTTCTCATCTTTTTGTATCCAGAACTCTTTTGTTTTACATGTGACAGACTTTCACCTACTATTTGAAAGCTTTTCGGAGTACAGAACTCATAGTAATGTATCAGCATCTCACCCTTGTTTAAGCTTATTAGTCAAAACTCTTTTTTTTTGCATATGACTCTCGGTTGGACCTCAGAATCTCTTTTTCAACTCTACATGGCCAGAACTCTCTTGTTTTATGTGTGGCAGACCTTTATCTAATAATTGACAGCTTTTTGAAATACAGAACTCTTAGTAATGTATCAGCATCTCACCTTTCTCTAAGCCTGTTGCTCAACACACTTTTTTGGGCTCATAACTCTCGTTTGAACATTAGCATCTCACCCTCTCTCATCTCTTTGTGTACAGAACTCTGTCGTTTTGTATGTGGCAGACCTTCATCTACTACTTGAAAGCTTTTCGGAGTACAGAACTCTTAGTAATGTATCAGCATCTCACCCTTCTCTAAGTCCATTGCTCAATTCATTTTTTTTGACATATGACTCTCGGTTGGACCTCAGCATCTCACCCTTTTTCAACTCTACATGGCCAGAACTCTCTTGTTTTATGTGAAGCAGACCTTTATCTATTAATTGACAGCTTTCTGAATTACAGAACTCTTAGTAATGTATCAGCATCTCACCTTTCTCTAAGCCTGTTGCTCAACACACTTTTTTTGGCTCATAACTCTCGTTTGAACATTAGCATCTCACCCTCTCTCATCTCTTTGTGAACAGAACTCTGTCGTTTTATATGTGGCAGACCTTCATCTACTATTTGAAAGCTTGTCATAGTACAGAACTCTTAGTAATGTATCAGCATCTCACCCTTCTCTAAGTCCATTGCTCAATTCATTTTTTTGACATATGACTCTCGTTTGGACCTCAGCATCTCACCCTTTTTCAACTCTACATGGCCAGAACTCTCTTGTTTTATGTGTAACAAACCTTTATCTATTAATTGACAGCTTTTTGAAGTACAGAACTCTTAGTAATGTATCAGCATCTCACCCTTCTCTAAGTCCATTGCTCAATTCATTTTTTTGCTCATAACTTTCGGTTGAACATCAGCATCTCACCCTTCCCCATATCTATGTGTCCAGAACTCTGTCGTTTTATATGTGGCAGACCTTCACCTACTATTTGAAAGCTTTGCGGAGTACAGAACTCTTAGTAATGTATCAGCATCTAACCTTTCTCTAAGCCTATTGCTCAACACACTTTTTTTGGCTTATAACTCTCGTTTGAACCTTAGCATCTCACCCTTTCTCATCTTTTTGTGTCCAGAACTCTTTCGTTTTATATGTGGCAGACTTTTACCTACTATTTGAAAGCTTTTCGGAGTACAGAACTCATAGTAATGTATCAGCATCTCACCCTTGTTTAAGCTTATTAGTCAAAACTCTTTTTTTTTGCATATGACTCTCGGTTGGACCTCAGAATCTCTTTTTCAACTCTACATGGCCAGAACTCTCTTGTTTTATGTGTGGCTGACCTTTATCTAATAATTGACAGCTTTTTGAAGTACAGAACTCTTAGTAATGTATCAGCATCTCACCTTTCTCTAAGCCTGTTGCTCAACACACTTTTTTTGGCTCATAACTCTCGTTTGAACATTAGCATCTCACCCTCTCTCATCTCTTTGTGTACAGAACTCTGTCGTTTTATATGTGGCAGACCTTCATCTACTATTTGAAAGCTTTTCGGAGTACAGAACTCTTAGTAATGTATCAGCATCTCACCCTTCTCTAAGTCCATTGCTCAATTCATTTTTTTGACATATGACTCTCGGTTGGACCTCAGCATCTCACCCTTTTTCAACTCTACATGGCCAGAACTCTCTTGTTTTATGTGTAGCAGACCTTTATCTATTAATTGACAGCTTTCTGAATTACAGAACTCTTAGTAATGTATCAGCATCTCACCTTTCTCTAAGCCTGTTGCTCAACACACTTTTTTTGGCTCATAACTCTCGTTTGAACATTAGCATCTCACCCTCTTTCATCTCTTTGTGAACAGAACTCTGTCGTTTTATATGTGGCAGACCTTCATCTACTATTTGAAAGCTTGTCATAGTACAGAACTCTTAGTAATGTATCAGCATCTCACCCTTCTCTAAGTCCATTGCTCAATTCATTTTTTTGACATATGACTCTCGTTTGGACCTCAGCATCTCACCCTTTTTCAACTCTACATGGCCAGAACTCTCTTGTTTTATGTGTAACAAACCTTTATCTATTAATTGACAGCTTTTTGAAGTACAGAACTCTTAGTAATGTATCAGCATCTCACCCTTCTCTAAGTCCATTGCTCAATTCATTTTTTTGCTCATAACTTTCGGTTGAACATCAGCATCTCACCCTTCCCCATATCTATGTGTCCAGAACTCTGTCGTTTTATATGTGGCAGACCTTCACCTACTATTTGAAAGCTTTGCGGAGTACAGAACTCTTAGTAATGTATCAGCATCTAACCTTTCTCTAAGCCTATTGCTCAACACACTTTTTTTTTGCTCATACCTATCGTTTGAACCTTAGCATCTCACCCTTTCTCATCTTTTTGTGTCCAGAACTCTTTTGTTTTATATGTGGCGGACTTTCACCTACTATTTGGAAGCTTTTCGGAGTACAGAACTCTTAGTAATGTATCAGCATCTCACCCTTGTTTAAGCTTATTACTCAAAACTCTTTTTTTTGCATATGACTCTCGGTTGGACCTCAGAATCTCACCCTTTTTCAACTCTACATGGCCAGAACTCTCTTGTTTTATCTGTGGCAGACCTTTATCTAATAATTGACAGATTTTTGAAGTACAGAACTCTTAGTAATGTATCAGCATCTAACCTTTCTCTAAGCCTATTGCTCAACACACTTTTTTGCTCATAACTTTCGGTTGAACATCAGCATCTCACCCTTTCCCATATCTATGTGTCCAGAACTCTGTCGTTTTATATGTGGCAAACCTTCACCTACTAGTTGAAGGCTTTGCGGAGTACAGAACTCTTAGTAATGTATCAGCATCTAACCTTTCTCTAAGCCTATTGCTCAACACACTTTTTTTTACTCATACCTATCGTTTGAACCTTAGCATCTCACCCTTTCTCATCTTTTTGTGTCCAGAACTCTTTTGTTTTATATGTGGCAGACTTTCACCTACTATTTGAAAGCTTTTCGGAGTACAGAACTCTTAGTAATATATCAGCATCTCACCCTTGTTTAAACTTATTACTCAAAACTCTTTTTTTTGCATATGACTCTCGGTTGGACCTCAGAATCTCACCTTTTTTCTACTCTACATGGCCAGAAATCTCTTGTTTTATGTGGTGACAGACCTTTATCTAATAATTGACAGCTTTTTGAAGTACAGAACTCTTAGTAATGTATCAGCATCTCACCTTTCTCTAAGCCTGTTGCTCAACACACTTTTTTTGGCTCATAACTCTCGTTTGAACATTAGCATCTCACCCTCTCTCATCTCTTTGTGAACAGAACTCTGTCGTTTTATATGTGGCAGACCTTCACCTACTATTTGAAAGCTTTGCGGAGTACAGAACTCTTAGTAATGTATCAGCATCTCACCCTTCTCTAAGTCCATTGCTCAATTCATTTTTTTGCTCATAACTATCGTTTGAACCTTAGTATCTCACCCTTTCTCATCTTTTTGTGTCCAGAACTCTTTTGTTTTATATGTGGCGGACTTTCACCTACTATTTGAAAGCTTTTCGGAGTACAGAACTCTTAGTAATGTATCAGCATCTCACCCTTGTTTAAGCTTATTACTCAAAACTCTTTTTTTTGCATATGACTCTCGGTTGGACCTCAGAATCTCACCTTTTTTTAACTCTACATGGCCAGAACTCTCTTGTTTTATGTGTGACAGAGCTTTATCTAATAATTAACAGCTTTTTGAAGTACAGAACTCTTAGTAATGTATCAGAATCTCACCCTTCTCTAAGTCCATTGCTCAATTCATTTTTTTGACATATGACTCTCGGTTGGACCTCAGCATCTCACCCTTTTTCAACTCTACATGGCCAGAACTCTCTTGTTTTATGTGTAGCTGACCTTTATCTAATAATTGACAGCTTTCTGAAGTACAGAACTCTTAGTAATGTATCAGCATCTCACCTTTCTCTAAGCCTATTGCTCAACACACTTTTTTTGACTCATAACTCTCGTTTGAACCTTAGCATCTTACCTTTTCTCATCTCTTTGTGTACAGAACTCTGTCGTTTTATATGTGGCAGACCTTCATCTACTATTTGAAAGCTTTGCGGAGTACAGAACTCTTAGTAATGTATCAGCATCTCACCCTTCTCTAAGTCCATTGCTCAATTCATTTTTTTGACATATGACTCTCGGTTGGACCTCAGCATCTCACCCTTTTTCAACTCTACATGGCCAGAACTCTCTTGTTTTATGTGTAGCAGACCTTTATCTATTAATTTACAGCTTTTTGAAGTACAGAACTCTTAGTAATGTATCAGCATCTCACCTTTCTCTAAGCCTATTGCTCAACACACTTTTTTGCTCATAACTTTCGGTTGAACATCAGCATCTCACCCTTTCCCATATCTATGTGTCCAGAACACTCTCGTTTTATATGTGGCAGACCTCTACCTACCATTTAAAAGTATTTTGGAGTACAGAACTCTTAGAAGTGTATCAGCATCTCACCCTTGTTTAAGCGTATTGGTCAAAACGGTAAGTTTTTTTGGCACATAACTCTCAGTTAAACCACATCATCTCACCTTACTTCAACTCAATATGTTCAGAACTCTGTTATTTCTTATGTAGCAGACTGTATCTATGATACAAAAGTATAATAATGCACAGAACTCTAAGTTAGGTGACAGCATATCACCATTTTTTAAGTGTTGTGTAGAACATATTCGTCTTTTCGTGTGTGATCTCTCTATACTCAGTATATATAAACCTCAGTATCTCTGTCCTTCGATTCTTATTAAAGTCAAGCAGTAGAGCAATCAACAGAATAAGTTTATAATGCAAAACTTCTTAGTTATCCACGTCTGCATGGTCAATGAAGCGAAATTCGATGAAATGCCGTAATATATTTTGTGAAGTTAAAATCTCAATTTTTAAAAATGCGATTTCGATACAAAAATCTATAGAACTATTGTTGAAACTTATCTAGAACTGTGTAACTATGTTAATTACCACTATTTTTGAGGTTTTTTGATGAGATGCTGGAAATTTTTTGTGAAGTTAGCATCTCATTTTTTTAAAGTTCGATTTTGGTACTTAAATCAATGGAACTATTGTTAAAACTTATTGAGAACTATAGAACTATGTGGGATGCCAATAGAACTATCGTTTTTTTGTGAGATGCCAGCAAGTGAGATGCTAAGTTCACATACGTCGGAGCAACTACTATTATTATTACAAAACCGAAGTGACTTGTTAACCATCATCACCAACCGCCCTACTGGATATGGATTTTAGATGTTTCTTAACTTCTACCTCTGATACAGGATGAAATTGGAAGGAAGTATTTAATGGAAGACTCTGCCGGGAACCACGCGGCAACTTAAGAATAACTATCATTATCTAGATAAGGTATTTATAAGATGGAATTGCCCAACACAGATAATGTCATAATTTTTCATATGTCATATTTTTCAATTTCATATTCATATGTCATAATTGATAGAAGATGTAGTGATGAGAATTGAGAGAGGAATGTTGAGATGGTTTGGTCATGTTGAGAGAATGAATGAAAGAAGACTAACGAAACAGGTGTATGAGGCGAGTGTGGATGGTACCGTCGGAAGGGGAAGAGATATTAACTTAGCTATCCATATTTGTAATACACATAGTTATCTGAAATAGTTTGTATAGTGACCAATTCATGTACCTACTTACTTGTACACATATGTAATGGCAAGTTCTTCATTCGTCAAATTAATTGTTATTTCATGACTGGGAAGGGGTCAACTAGCTAATTATCAGAAACAGCCAGGCGACGCCAGACATCGAATTTGACCAAAGCCAGCCGTTGTCGAGCATCATTCAGCTCCTCTGCAAGCCGTGGGGTCTCCCTGACCCTGAAAACTTTGCTCTACAGTTCTCAGAGAGTAACAATCAGAATTATATCACAGAAAAAAATAGAAACGAAATTGGTTATGACGTATCATGCGTATGTGTCCTCGGTGCTCCGCTATGGAATTATTATATGGGGCAATTCCGTGGAAGCAGATAAGGCATTCATTGCCCAAAAGAGATGTGTCCGTGCAATGTGTGGAGCTGATGGCTTAACTAGCTGTTTCAAAATTTAAGAAAAAAATCGGATTTAAAACTAATCAACGTAAGAATGATTTAGAAGGTAATCTCAAGAAAAGTTCTGACAGATCAAACAAAATATCAAAGCTTTCTTTAGTTATTCATTCGGTGACGTCACTGTTTAAAAAAAACAACGGGTCAATTTTTTTTTTTAATTATCTTATTATATTTACGGGATGAAAATAAACCTCTTAACATTCACAGATAAATTACATATCGAAAAATAAATAAACCGGTATCACACTTACAAGTCATAAACAGATATGATTTTGTAAAGTTGAAAGTATATAGATCGCAATAAAATACTATGTCTCGAGGTAAAAAATGCATGACTATGATCGCATCATAGTACTAAGGCACAATGATAATGAAGTCCCCGCTCATTAATACTATATAGATCGCAACAAATTACTATGTCTCGAGGTAAAAAGTGCTTATAAACTTATTAAAAGGTAAAACTCAATTAAAGATGTCCAAGGCAGTCAAGTTATTTTTTTTTTTCAAATCTTTAACAGTTAGGTATGTCCGTATGTACTAGATTTTAAGTTGTGTATTTCACTAGAAGATCTATTATTTAGCATTTAGTGTTATGGTAAAACGCCTTTAAGTGTTTATAATATTGTTTGTGAGGACTCCATACCTATATTTACATGGAGATATATCTCTTTTAAATGGCGCACATTGGGAGTGGCCTATTTCCAGCAGTGGACTGCGCTGGGCTCACCCCTTATTACGTGGGAACGAAAACAACGATTGGTGAAATGTAGGTGTTAATTCACCTCTGCCTAACCCTTCGGGGATAAAGGCGTGATTATATGTATGGAGTTTAGAAATTTTTACCCATTCCAAAAAAAATACACAACGCCGCTAAAGAAGTTTTCACTTCAAAAAATAAATGAAAAAAAAAACATTACAATTCAAAGTATTATTTTGAGTTACGAGTATCTCTTATGCCCTTTGGTTGATCTTCATATTTAGTACCCCATATAAAAAAGATATATCGACATGATTTACTTTATTACTTTTTGAATTATTTTTTATTTATTTATTTAGTAACATACTTACAACCATCATTACAGGATATACCTAATACAATGGAAGAAGGAAACTTATAAGAAAACACTAACTTGACTACTTACTAATAATTGAGTAGGTAAATATGGCCGCCGTGAACCCACTCCGCGAACATGTAAACAAATCAACCTGCTAATATACCGATATCCTTCATCACTATCTATAATACAGAGACTCATGCAATAAAAACTAGATCCACTTTTCTCGATCCCCCTTTAGTCACCCGAAGAGGGCCAGCTCGAAAGGAATGGCGTTGGGTAGGCCGGGATATGATTTGTCTCCAGCAACCTATGGCCCACAAATGGTATGCGCTTTATTCGGTTCAAGTTCGACATAAGGGGGGAGGGGGTTTAGCTTGTAACTGAGAGGGGTGTTTGAAGAGAGAGAAGGATCTGAAGACCTTGTCAATTTTGATTGAACTGCGAAATTTATCAAAACAACAAAGTGAATATGTAAACAAACCTCGACAATACTATCGTCTCCAACAGCCCAGCGTTGTTTGGGAGCTAATGAAGGAAGCTCTCCTTCTTGTGGCTCTCGTTGAAAAACGTAGTGTACTGTGGCCACTCTCCATAAAAGGATCCCAAATATGCACGACAGAATCTGTGGACACAGCCAAGCGGAGCGATTCTAGGAACGTGAGCGATAAAACGCCTTTTTTGTGGCCCGTGTAGGTCCAGTTGCATTGCGACGTTGCATTCCCGTCGCCCTGTAAAAAAGTATATGTAATGATGACGTACGAATAACCTTTGCTACACTTCTCTGGTATCCTTAATCAAAAATCTGGTCACAGCCGTGGATGTTTCACCAAAAAAATTATAACAATCCGAAATAAAGATGTTCAACTTTACGAGGCATGATTTTTTTTCACACCTACACTAATAAATTTTTTTTATTACACCCAAAAATCATCAAAATCCGTTTTTTTTATACAACTTAGGTGGCAGACAAATTAAAACTTCGGTTTTAACTACTCTATGAAGATATCGAATGGTAGACACGCATTGTGCAATAGAGAGAATGTTTTACTCCACTGACATGCCATAACAAATACCGGATACTGAATAAATGGTTTATATTGTACTGAAAGCTAAAATGGTCTCATAGAGTTTTTTGATCCCCACACGAAATAGAATCGATTGGCATAAAAAAAAATTTTGGACTTTTTGCATTTTTTTTGCCAACTGTAAGTTTTTTACAAAAACATAAACTGGCGAAATGTGGGTGCTAGCATCTCTGCCTACCCCTTCGGGGATATAGGCGTGAGTTTATATTATGTAACTAATTCCTAATCTCATTTATGTTGTAGTTAATACAAACATGATACATTAAACCTATATATAAGCTTCCAGTATATATTGGGTATTTGGTTCCTTACAGTGTTGAACATTTTTATGACGCATAGTAGGCGCCCAGAAGGTTCTTTTGTCAGTGTGTCAGTGATTCCTTTTTACGAACCTCCTAAATTACCACGGGTAACACTGGGGAGTTGAGTACATGTCACAAGTACTGTCTACAAAGGAGGTACGGTTCGGTAAGGTTCGAGTAAAACCGATTTTTTTTTTCGGGAGGAAATTGACCACTTTGGGCTGGCTACTTTTTTTCTAACGTGCGGAAATCCCCTCGGATGCTACCCTGTCGGACCTCATGTTTGTAGGACTCGGACCGACTAAAACCGCACAGCCGCCTCAGGCCATCAGTTGACGGGGGTGAGGGGAAACGTGGCCAATTTCACCCTATCCGACCTACCTACCTGTTTTAGCATTCAATTACTATCTATTCGTTATATTTGGCCAAAACTTTTTAAAACATACACCTTTTTATTGGTGTCGTGCATTGTATATTTTCGAATATCTGTTCTACTTCTAAGAAAACTGAGTATAACAGTTTTTCCGGCGTTGTGGACCCACAGGCGGCGTGCGTTTTGGTCGGTTCGAGTCCGACATAACCTCTTCCACCGGCTCCGGTGTGGGGTATCCGTGGGGATTTTGCGCACGTAAAAGAAAAAGAAAAGTACAGTCACAATCCTTATGTGTAATATTTTATTTGTGTTTTAACCGGTAAGTTCTTTTCTACTCATTTCCATCATTTATTTAGGTTATCTTGGTCTCAGAGGACGAGAGCGGGGAAACGGGAGGAAAATAGGAAAAGAATGTTTCTGGGCAAAAATATCTCTCAAAAGAATTGGAGAAGGGGTGTGGAGTGAAGATAGCAGTCGCTTCATGGAAATTATGAAGGCAGAAAAACACGGCCCCGGACTGCGAAATGAAGGCCAAGGATGCGACCCGGATTAACGACAGGAGAATGATGAATATACCTACTAAAATATTTTTTATTATCAGACGTTTAAATTTCATCAAATGACTTGGGCTCACTGGCAAAGTCAGGGCCTTTGCCTGTGAGCCCAAGAATTTATTACACATCTATGTTTTTTTAGTATAGGATTTTGCCTCGTCTGATGGTAAGCTGAAGGCAAAGTCTCAGAACGTAAAACCCTCCAATTATAAGTTATAGGCTTATGCTAATTTCAAACTATTTTTCAATCTGTATTATATGTCTGTCAATTTAGTAAACTAAATAATTTTTCACTTATGTACATAATTATAACAGATTTTATTAAAATTTTGTATGCCAATAGTTAAGATGTATAGTCGAGTACCGAGATATACGTCTAGCGACGTTATGCACATGTGGTAAAGCTGAAATTTGAATGTACTCATATTGTATTCAATCGACTTGATGCCGTGCGTAAAACATCAACAAAACTGGTTACTTCCACCATTGTGAACCGTTGTTCCTTTTTATTGCCGTTTCACTCATGAACTGAGTGGTCACTTAAAAGAAAAAAATATCGTTAAAAATAAGAATCAATAATTCATTCATAACGCCATTGTACGACTTGTGTTTTTGATGTAATTTTTCACAGTTTGTATTATGGGCTGCGGAGTTGGGCCTTAACTCGTACAGGTAAGATTTGAATAGCTAATTTACACTGAATTTCAAAATTCAACATTGTGATGAGCCAACGACCATACATACATACAATGGTTGTATGGCCGTTGGAATGTCAAGTCCCGCTCAATGCATATATTTCTAATAAAACGCCGCGACTAATCGGAAGTTCTAATGTGAATCGATTGCACGCTCCAGAACGGGTATCGAGGATCGAACTGAATGAAGTCTATTAAAAGAACGGCTATACTCGTGAATGAGTGAGTGAGTTAGTGCAGTTAGTGCTTCCGCGTTCGTATTTTGAAAATGAAATATGAATGGAGTTGAATGGAGGACTGGTGAAGTGTTTACCTTTGGTAAGTTAATGGTAGTTTTGATTCTCGTGCCTTCATTTGATTGCTGCAGTTTCGGTTGTAAATAGAACTTTGAATGTTTGTAAACACAACAGTTTGTTTGGTAAGTAATGTAAGTACATAATGTTATGTATTATGTTAGAGTTTCTAGCACATGGTGCTTGCAACAGCACCGAAATATAGGAAACTCAGAACAATACAACATGGTAAATATCCCGATAGCTTTAATACTAATGCGAGTGACCATTATACTTTAAATACTAGATTAAATGGTATTTTTTTTAATTTTTATTTGTATGTACGGTGTCGAAAAGGGGCGTAGCAGGCTATTATACTTATATTATAAGAGTGAGAGAGAAGAACTAAATTTACAGATACCTAAACCTCATATTTAGATATATTTTATTTTTTAAAACATACATAACAGACCAATACAAATTTTATACAATAAATTATTTGTACAGTATCTCTCTGCCTGACAAGTATAATCAATCAAGTGCCAGTGTTTCGGATCGAGGATGCATCCACGTTGTCTTGTGCTTAGCGGCAAGTCTGAACATAGTGTTCGATATTGCAAGCTCAAAATGAGCACAAAGACTGAGTAGCAACTGACCATTGCTGTTCATGTTGCCGACTCCGTGTCTACCCAAGACTCCAGGCCAAGCCTCATTGTCCCGTCCAACTCTGGCATTGAAATTGCCTAGCAATATAACCTGCTCTCTGGCGTTTATGCTGTCAAGGCATTGAGATATAAGGCCGCCCATTGTACATTAAACTATCTGCATGCTACCTACAAGTTCTACTGTAATCTATTGGTGTACAATAAAGAATTATCTATCTATCCAAGTAGAAATAAATACGAAAGGAAATTTATAATAATCTGTGTTACGAATAATGTAACGCATCCCTTTTTTTCAAAATGGCGGCCGCCGGGTAAACAGGACTATGCCAATGGATCGCCTTTTCGATCGATTTTTCCAACAGAAGCATCCAAGCAGTCGTCGACGGCAGTTGCTTGGACCGCATGAACATAAACGCTGGTTTCCCACAAGGCTATGTGTTGTCTCCGACCCTGTTTCTGCTGCATATCAATGACATGCTGTCTGATATATTTGTTTTGTTTTCGTGTTGGTGAAAATATTGTTAAAATTGAAGATTTCTGTTTTAAATATCTACTGCTTACGTTGAATTGAGTGACTACTCCTCTATAGTGTTGAATACTGCTAGTTTATCCTGTTTTGTGAGAAATTGACTCCTTGTGTTGTGTGGTAATGAACACATTATTCAAAAATGATTAATCGAATGTGTATCTTCACCGGTCAGGACTGATACGTAGTTGACAATTATTTATAAATATAAATATTATTGATATTATAATTGAAATATTATTGATGTTAGGCACTTATTGATATTGTACATTATGTCTCGCGACTCAAAAATGTTTAAAGCGAGAATAAAACAAAAAAATATAAATCAATTTTGTTGTGAAACATGTTTTCTTAGTCTGGCAACATTTGCCGCCGACCAGAGTGCGGGGAATCCCCGGTTTATTTGTTTACTTTCTTTACTAGGAAGTCAACCAATCAAATCGCTTGTGTTATGAACTCTAGAATGCGTATATACATACTTTTTTATAAATACATATACATATTAAACATAGGAACACCCAGACCAATGGAAATAGACATTAATGCATACAATTATTTGCACTGATGGGAATCGATCTCGCGACCTCCGATGGTCCCAGGATAGTGCCGATAGCTTTTTGAACACTTTTTTATCACTTATCACTGTAATGTTTTGTTTTTCACTTACGGGGTTATTCACTACGCCGGTCACGCAAATGCCTATGAGATAATGGTCGGACATCTTACACGTTAACAAGTGGGCTGCGGCGAAAAACCCTCCATAGCAATTCAATCTCGGTTGGATTGTGTTCAGGGGTCAGCATGTGCATAGCCGGGCAGAGGTGGTGGTTGTCGCAGCACTAGTGGGACCAGTGGGTCTTGGCGTAGTCTAGTGTGGATGGCGCGGGGCGATGCGCCGAACAGGGAGACCTGTAGAAACGGTGATTATTAACTTACCATAGACTTAGAGAAATTTAATCCAATATCTCGAGGATTCCTCCATAAAGCTCCACCAGGTCCAGGCTTACCCCAAGGCCCTTCCATAGCGTGCTGAAAATATCAATAATTTATTTGTAGTTATTATTACACGTTGTACACGTAAAGTATTATTGTTACCATCTTCCGCTCGTACTCCAAATCCGCCGCACGCGCCGCACGCGCCGCGCGCGCCTGACGCTAGACAATAATAAACGTTCATGTATAATTCTTTACTCTTTCTCTCTCTTCTCTCTTTACTCTCCGCTACCGTAAGAAATTCGTATTTATATAAACGAAATATTAAAATAATTCGACTGAAAAATCATGGATGGACTAGTTTTCGATGACTATTCGGTTATTGCCTGAGAAAAAGGAAATGTAATTTCATTTCATCGGTAAGTTAAATAAATAGATGAGAGAATCGGTAGAGTTCATTTTATACTATGTTGCCCTCACACTGTGCAGAATATATGAGCAAGAACCAAGCGGTTCGGAGACTCTTTCTTTGCCGCACCACCAAGACCTAGAATTCATTACTAGCTCACGTATTTCCTTCTTCCTACTGTCCCGGGTCCTTTAAGCGGGGCGTGAAAAAGCATATGATCGAAAATGGAAATAAGTAAAAAGGTCTTATCATTCGATATTAGGAAAACATCGTATGTAATTTACTAATGCCAGTGTTTCTTACAAAGTTTGTTAGAAAATAGAAACATCCTCTTTCTGTGATAAACGTAATCTTTGAAAGGCTCATCTCAAAGATTCTGCCTTGGTGAAAGGACCGACCTCGTTTGGATAAGGGGCAATTTGAATGCAAACCAATACATTCAGGAGGTTATACACCCCATGGTAATCCCTCATCGACAGCAGTTCGGTCAAGATTTTATGTTCATGCAAGATAATGCACGGTCACACACCGCGAGGGTAGTAGCGGTAGAACATTCGACTGCTAAGCAGGGGTCGCGGGTTCGATTCCCGCTCAGTGCAAATATTTGTATGCATGAATATGTATATTTGCATTGATCTGGGTGTTTCTATGTATGATATGTATGTATTTACAAAAAAAAATGAGTATTTAAGTATGTTTATCCGCATTCTAGATTCCAGATGATCACCGAGCACGGATGCTTCGGAAAGTATCTGCGTCGGATGCAGAAAGAGCCAACGTCCGAGTGCCATCACTGCGACGCGAGCGAGGACTCAGGTCCGCACACGCTCACCGAGTGTCCGGCGTGGGAGACGCCGAGGCGGGAGCTTGTGGCGGAAGACAATAAAATCCATATGTCATTTGTCCAAACCAAACATGGAACCAAAGGAACTCCTGACGCTGCATGGTAGTTCGGATGCCAAGCAATCTCTCGACCTATGCAATACCTATCTTTCTTCTATCGGTGAAAAGTTGGCAGAGGATACCCTACGTGAGCTTAACTCAAGCCAGGAGAAACTTTCGGGTGAAGTAACCTAGCTGTATTTCTAACAGACCTTGTACCATGCGTGAAGTTTTGGCAAGCATTCCAGGATTCTCTTTAAAGCCTAGGAAGCGCAGTGGCAAGAAGTTATCAACAGCAGCACAACTACAACAAACAAGAGGACACGTTTCCTTGACATCAAGGGAACATGGGATTTGTGATAATGTAAATATTTGTAATTGAATATCGCAATAACTTTTAAACTATCGCGTTCTATGATATGCAATAATGTTAACGAGAATCGCCAGATGAACAAATCTGCGATTACAGAACACCTACTAGAAGCACTATAGAATCATTTAACATCCTATTTTAATTAACTAATTATCTTCATGATCTCCTTTACAAATATTGTGTAAGGCTTTGTTATTTGAAATCTGTTCAGGAAGGTAATTTACCGAGAAGGAGTTGAAGGATAGTAGGTAATTAGGGTGCACGCGATTTAGTCTGCATGAACTTAGTGGGACTATCAACACCTTCGAACCTAACCCAACAACCTTGTAGTAGCGTCACCGTTATATTATAATCGAATTGGCGGTTTTTTTTTTTTTTTTTTTTTTTTTTTTTTATATAGGACACGTCAATTGGACCTCGCCTTGCCTGATGGTAAGCTGAAGGCAAAATCCCAGAAAAGAGGGTCACCATTACTTACACATACCGTGTGACAATGGTGACACTCAGCTTGACGGCCTTATCATATGCTTTTTCACGCCCCGCTTAAAGGACCCGGGACTGTAGGAAGAAGGAAACACGTGAGCTGGTAATGAATTCCAGGCCTTAATGGTGCGACAGAGGAAAGAGTCTCCGAACCGCTTGGTTCTTGATCGGATGTTTTGCACCGTGTGCGGATGACATCTAAGACCTGCACGCGTTGTCCTGTGTAGGAAAGGGGAGGGTGGGACTAATTGGAAGAGCTCATCAGAACACTCCCCATGGTACAGACGGTAAAATACAGCCATGGACGCAACATCTCTACGCAGCTGTAAAGGTTCTAGGGTGTTCGTGATCTCGGGATTCCCAATGATGCGGATCGCACGTCGCTGCAACCTGTCGAGAGCATCTAGTAAGTACTTTGCTGAACCGTCCCAGAGATGCGAGCAGTACTCCACACAGGAGCGAATTTGTGTCTTGTATAGAAGACACCGCTGCTCCGGCGTGAAAAATCGTCTCACTCTGTTCAGGACTCCGAGTTTTCGTGAGGCTGTTTTGATGATGCTTTCGATGTAGTTTTTGTTATTCAGGTTGCAGCGAACATCCATACCTAGGATATTGAGATTGTCCTGCAGCGGCAGTGGCGTGCTCTGAAGAGTGGGGAGGGGAAGGAAAGAAGATACTTTTGCTGTAAACGCACATGCCTGCGTCTTCTTGGCATTGAACTCAACCAGGTTCTCAGAGCCCCATTGAGAAATGTGATTCAGGACCCCGTCAAGCTCAGTGACAAGAATCTGCCTTTTCTCCGCGATATCTGACTGCTTGGCCGCTGGATGTCCATGATAACTCCCATGTAAAGTGCTATCGTCTGCATAACAATGAACATTGCCGGTAGACAGCATGTCGTTGATATGCAGAAGAAAGAGAGTGGGTGATAAGACGGACCCCTGGGGCACGCCAGCATTAACCTGCAGAAACTCCGAAGCTCGTCCGTCACAAAGGACGCGAATACGGCGCCCCTGCAGGAAGCTAGCAACCCAGTTGCACAGCCTAGAAGGCAGACCAAAGGCAGGTAGCTTAGAAAGAAGCGATTTGTGCCAGACTCTATCGAAAGCTTTGGCGATGTCAAGACTAATTGCCAGTGACTCGCCGTGCTTGTCCATAGCCTCACCCCAAAGATGGGTAACGTATGCTAGAAGATCACCCGTTGACCGTTTCGGTCTGAAGCCATATTGCCGGTCATTAATTAAGGAGTGATCCTCTAGGTGCCGCATGAGCTGTTTGTTAATTATGTGCTCGAACACTTTGCACAGCACTGAGGTGACGGCTATGGGTCGATAGTTGGCTGGCTCCGAGCGATCCCCCTTCTTGGGAATCGGCTGAACATTCGCCTCTTTCCAAGGCAAAGGCACTGTACCCGAACTGTAGGATAGCCGGTACAGGCGCGTAAGCATTGGAGACAACTCCGCTGCACATTTTTTCAAAACTACCGCTGGAATACCATCCGGACCACTGGCTTTCCGGACATCGAGTGATTGCAGCACTGCACGGACATCGCTTTGCCTGATATGGATATCAGGCATCGCGTGGTCACTGTCGGGTAGTGTTGGTGGCTGGGTACCACAATCATCGATTCGGGAGTTGGCCGCAAAGAGATTAGCCGGTTAGGCGGTGTCTAAAAATGATATTTATTAATTTTAGGCAGATATATGCAATTACAATAATATCCCGTTGGAATTATAATAATTATTAACACTTACAAGAAATTATCTGATGATTTTAGTACTCATCTGCAACGTATAAACACTGATTTGATTTTGAAAATTCTTTTTTTAATTGTGTCAATTCGTAGTATGGCTTCGTGCATTTAAAAAGTGCCTTGCCTCCGTGCCTTGAAACAACTCAATTATAGACAAACAAATGTATTGATAATTATAATTTTATTAAGTATCTTATTTATTGTTCTAAAACCCCACTACTGAAAAATCTCTAAAAAATATTGATTCTCGCAATATACATTCACGCGCGGAGCTACCTATTAAATTATTTGAACTATAGCAATGCGGTTGTTTAGTGAGTTATATTCACCCTGTTGCATCTTAGGATTAATTTTCTTACTGTATCCATTTCCTCTTGTTATCTTTTTAGTTTATAAATATTTTAGTATTTATAAACATACTACACCTGTTGCAAATTGTTGCTAGAGAACCTAACCTATCCATTTCGGGGTGGGTGGTGATCATTCTGAACTTAATTAGATGCACAATCAGTATTTTTACTGAACGCGAAAATATTATCTGAAAAAATACATATAATATAGAAATACTAATAATAAAACTTCGATATTTTTCGTAAAGCGATTGCTATCTCAAGAAATTTAGTTCAGTAGGAGGGGTTAGAGGGAATATTAGTAATTACGGTTGCTAATATTCCTCTAAAGAAAATAGTAGGTTAACATGTGTTTACTTTTATTTCCAAGGGAATCTCTTAAGTTCCTTGCATTTCCATACTCGCAGAAAACGAATTCAAGCACCAACCAAATCAATTTTCAAAAGTTAAGTTTCGTGTGGAAATCCACGGCGTTATGTTATGCCCGTTATGTTGGACTCGATAACTAAAATCGCACGCCGTCTCGGTGCATTCTTCAGGCGTAAGCGACATAATTTCAGCTTGATTAATGAATATAGAGCACTATCAACATGGTTTATGTACCCACATAAATGACAGATTACAAACAAAAGCAACACCAAATGCTGTAATTTCGTAGTTCCATCTTCGAAAGGGTACTCAGTTTACATGCAATTGAACTCCTGAAGAGTTCAGCTATATTATCATCTTGCTTAACATTATAGAACGTAAATGTTACCTTTCGCAATGGAAACCAGACTTTAGGATACTTGTTACCCTAGCTATGGAATTCTCATTGAAGCACAAACGTTTACATTAGGTAGATTTTAATCCTGTCGTCACATTTATTAATCTGCATAAGCGGTGGTATCATGATTGCATTTCCCTCCGTATTACTGCCAACAATCTTATCGCCGAACATCACTGAGATAGAAGTGACGAAAGAACAGGCATCTTGGATAAGTGCTTGAAAGTGTCTAGCGAATGTTTTATATTTTTATTTGAGAGACAAATGAGTTTACTATAATGTTTAATGAAATTTTAAAGCATTTAGTACTCATCTACCTACCCCCTCGTTGATTTATAGGCGTGAGATACGTTTATCGCTCAAAGAATTGGCATCGCCATTCAGCGTGATGTCTGTAATCGTTATAAACAACATCCTTATCGGGTCCCGGTGCGAGATCTTCCCAGGTTGTATTCTGCGGCAACCATATCCTTTCATCCCAGAATGTGTCCAAAATCACCCGCAACATTATTAACACAAATGATCAAAAAATCACGTTTGCGTTCAACCACTTCTACTTCCACTCAGACTATTAATTATCACGCCATAAACACACCCTAAATTATTTATATGGTTTGTGCTCAGATGAATTGTTTGATATGATGCCCGCAGCCACATTCTATCATCGCACCTCTCGCCATAGGCAGGGAATTCATCCACACACATTGCGACCTGAGACGGTGCGCACTGTGCGGTATGAAAGAAACTTCATCCCACGCACACTCAAAGATTGCTGGCCTGTTTTGAATTTCAATTATAAACCGTTCGGCATCGAAATCCATAGCCGAAAATTTTTGTCGCGAGCGTCTCGTCTGTAATGTATACTTAATACGTGCACCTTCAATGGCGAGCAACCGTAAACTAGCAAACCGCAGTGCATCCGCGTAGTTTCTGCCATCCATTTAACCACGTAGCCGCCATGCTATACACGGTCCATTTCTCGGAATCTGCTGTGCGAAACTATCGGGTACGCCAACCTTGGTATTTTACGGATCTGAATATAGGTGTCGCGGCGGTCTGCGTCTGCCATCCATTTAGCCAAGTCCGTCTTGGTCATTTTTATTTGTTGGCAGTAACGACAGTTTTACAACTGGGCGTTTTAAGAGTCCGTTCTTTGTTTTAAGTGTGACGACTCTCACATGTCCGTCACTTCCGGGATGCAGCGCTACTATGCGGCCTAGACTCCATTTCCTAGGTGGAAGGTTGTAAATGACTTTTATTACGAACTTTATAGGTATCTGTAAACGCAACGTACATCAAGATAAATGCGAAATTCTCTTGCACTCCATACATTTGCACGCGACTGACGTGTGACGTCACTCGCAAGTACTACACTACTACTCACAAGCAGATTTTGTATGCAGACCTTGAGAAATGACATAGGCATGGACATATCCACGTGGATGGAGCAGCACGAGCAGTTAGTTTAACTTATTTTATTTATTTTACAATTTTAGGGAAACTTACAGCTAAAAAAGGTTCAATATTATATAATTAATAGTATGAAGTGAAGGCCAATTATCAGTAGAAGAGGAGACATCATTAAAGCAGACACAATGTTAAGAGTGGATTATTATACCTTCTTACTTAACGTATAGCAGTGTCGTAATTCAGTCAAGGTGTATTTTTTAATAATAGGCTCCTAATTTGGATATCTGTGCTTAATGTTTCAAATCAAAATTTTCTCTATACTTAACCCTACGGCGCGTCCTGCGCTTGGTCGCCCAAGTCGTAGCTCCCATTCCGCCACCATTTCCCTGTGGAGCTGGGATCTCACGGCCCGAATTTCTTCGGGCACGGGATCGTGACCACGCTCCCGCGCCGCTGGGAAACAGTGCTATATCAGTGTCTTTCACATACAATGCTAATATCTTGTCGTCTCCCCTCCCGCACTAACCATAGAATAGTACTAGATATAGCTTCCGTCCGCCATTTTGTGATATATAGACACTCAGTCTCGCTTTGAACTAGCCAGCGTAAGGACGGACCGCGCTCGCGTCTCTCAAAAATGATTAATATTTGTTACATTTTTACCGCTTCATAGACTTATACCGATCGGATTGAATTACCTCTTACCAAGATAAATAATTATATTTTTGGTATAGATAATACGTTCTCACGTAGAAAAAATGTGTCACTTGCGTAATAAATCGTACAATGAACAGTTCACATACAACATTCGCTGTTTCATTCTGCCGTCTACAAACATGCTATAAATTCATGAATTTATATTTATATAAACAGTTTTAATCGTAGAAAAACAGATGGCTGCAGTTTTACTAATTGATTTTTTGACCCATGCAATGTCAGGAGCTAAAACCAATATCTAATATATATAATTAATGATAATTTGTTAGATTTTAAATTGCATTTTTGATATAATTTAAGATATTTAAGCCTCTGTGGCGTAGCGATAGAACGTTCGGCGTGAGTTCGATTCCCGTTCAGTACAAATATTTGCATACATGAATATGTATATATTTACAAAAAAAGCAGCAAGCTAGTTAAGCTATGCTTACAGTGGGTCTAGATAGCGTTGTGTGGAAGTTGTGCACGGGTGTAATACTGATACTAAATACACTACAGTACGCTACGTCCCGCAATTTTTAAATCTGTAATATCTTCGAAAATATTTATTTAAATCATATACTTTAATTTAATTTTACTGGTCAATCTCTCAATTAATTAGCTTATCGCAGCCAACTGCTGGATATAGCTCTCCCAATACTGCTAAATGTACTAACGACTGAAAAACGTGTCTGGAATAGACTGAATGGGGAAGGAATAGACTGAATGGGGAAGGCGTAGGATTGGAACGTCGGGTACGATTGGGTCCTGCGCGGTGCTAGCCCTACTTCGAGTAGACAAAAACTCTCTTCAGGACCCTTCCTGTCGTTTATTCCTGTTTTCAGCATTCTAGTGCATTGGTCCTTTAAAATGAAGTTAACAACAACAATTCTCAATTATATTATCGTCATCTATAGGGAATTAAAATTTTGCTAAGTGAAAACTTTGGGAATTTTTTCTCCCGTTTTCGTCAATGATTTTCTTTTGTTTAGTAGCTAGAGGGGGAGGTGTGCTCTTATATGTGAAAAATAAACATAACTTTAGTGCCAAACCGATAAACGCTAGACATTCACAAATAATGCATGGCAGGCTGTACCAGGATGGGAGGCGTGTAATGCATATAGTGATAACATATAGATCACCGAAAACTGATAAAGAAGGTTTTGTCAGCGTCATTGTGGTCACAAAAAAAAATAGATAAACTGTTGTATTTATTTTCCAAAACAAATTGGATTATAGTTTTTAAAACATCATTCAAGCAAGAAAGTTTTTATAAAGTTGTTTCCACTAAGGCCCTTAGCGTAATGTCTAATATAAGCCACGTAATTAGTATAAAAAAAAATATGCATTGTTTCGGGTACGACTGCTGTCTGACCTCTCATTCCTGAGAAAAAGCATGCACCAGGGTCTGGTCCGTTGTTCAAAAGGTGCATCTACTAGCAGACGAGGTTGGTAAGGGCCTCTGCACCCAATTCAATAGACATGTTGATTGATATTATTTGTACTATCGCTCTCGCTATTCTTGCATCTCTTCTCATGCAGGGTGCAAACTTCGCATCAAATGTATCAGATCCGATGCTCTGGGACCCAACCAAAATGAAGCGGGTTCTTCCCATTCAACCTAAAAATAAAAATAAAATAATCTGTAAGCTTTCAGGCTATGAAATAGCACTTATTTCAGAAAAAGAAGACCGTAAAAAAGTGGGTGGCCTGTTCAATTTAAGATATCCAAAAGTTTTCCAAAAAAATTCTGCAGATAATACAGAAGTCACTCTTGCGTCTATGGAGACACTGGATGATAAAGTGGACACTCCTAATGATGGTATGGAGACGGTTAAGTTGGAGACACCGGTTAGTCATGTTCTCATTACACCTAATTGTAACTTTGTCTTAATTATCTGTTGATATAAAAGTCATAGCATAGCTAGGATAAAGCTGGCAAGTAACAGAGGAGGGTGGAACGTGGAATCCAGTGATTAAGATACTAAAACCAAAAAACACAGTGCCGTTAAAACTGACATAGTGAGTGTGGTGTGTCGCCAGCCTAACCGTTCATAATAAGTGTAATGGTGGGTAGGCGCTCATTCAATTTACATTGTTTGCCATGTTTACCACGTCGATCAACTGGAATAAATCCATCATTTTGTGCCTTGCCATCAATAACTGTCCGTATAATACGTTGTGTGATACCCAAAGTGTTGATTAGAAAAGTTTTACAGACACGAATTTCTTTATTGTCATTATATAAGTAATATGCAGTGTTTTGTTTTCTATCGAATGTTCTATTCGCTTTTATGCGGCGGTAAGTACAGTCCAATGTTCTTGTACAAGCATTTAAAAAATCGCGTTGCCTTTCTACACCACCCGAGCACAAGAACCGGATGAGGATGACAGGCGTTGACGACGTCGGTCAGTCGCTCCAGCGACTGCCGGTACAACTTGGCAAAGCTTAAATTATATTCAAACATAAAATTCGCTAGAATAAACATAACAAAACACGCTGAGGGAACACCGTTGGAGGATATGGTACAGAACAAACCTTTCCAGGATAGTAAATGGTGGATCGAACACACATCTGACATTCTGAGATGCCTAACATTATACAAATATGGAGGAATATATCTCTTACATTACTGTCCATCCCAAGTTTGCCTGGAAGAAATGGCTTCCAGCGATAAGGCCGCCCATTGTACATTAAACTGTATGCATGCTAACTACAAATTTTACTGTAATCTATTGGTGTACAATAAAGAATTATCTATCTATCTATCTATCTAAGAATAGAAAGCGGACCGAGAAATTTTAGTTTAGATAGATAGATAGATAGATAATTCTTTATTGTAAATCCACCAGATTTACAGTAGGATAAGTAGATAGCATGTATACAGTTCAATGTACAGTCAGAGCTCATAAGTGCATTAGCACAACAAGGCTCAAAATGGAGTGGCGTGTGGCTGCCGCGCGCCGGGCGTTTACATATGTGTGAAATACCCAATTGTTAAAGCTTCAAGCATATGAACCTATTAAGATTCTTACTACCCACACAGCCCAGAGAGCGTAGCGTGGGTGCAACGGGCTACGTCACACGTGCCAAGCCCTCTATGGTCGTCACCTGCCCTTTATCAGTTCGCGATCAAAGCCTTTCAACTCGCGTGTCTTTAAAGAGCTCTCACAAGTATTGGATGGTCTCAGCAAAATCATTTATGCTATTTCACTAGTAGTGTTTGTTTGAATAACCACATTTCGAACAGTGTGTCTATTAATTTTTATGAAATAGTGTCTCTTTTTGAAGCAAATTCCGACACTTCGAAAAGTAGCGTGTGAAGCTATCGTATAGGACTATCATCCTGTAAAAAATCAACAGAATTCTGATCGGTACACCCGCGGTCCAAACGTTCACACTAAATCTGTCGTGCCGTTCACAAATTATGTGCTTAGCAACAAGTAATTTAACCATTCATATTTATTCATATTGATGCACGTTTTTTGTACTATACTATGGTTAGTGCGGGAGGGGAGACGGGTATAGAAGGTGTGTGTTTCCGCGTCAAAAAATACAGCTTCTACATCGGCGCAACCAGCGTTCAAACAAACAAACAAACTCTGCAGCTTTATAATATTAGTATAGATTTAACATGTCAATCTGGGTGGAAATGAGTCTCAGGATGAGTGACCAGTCTGTACACATTGAGAACTCTCCCTGCTTCCGATAGCATGTTAAGACAGGGCCTCATCACTCGCTCTAATTCGACATCGTAGAATCCTGAGCGCAGCAAGGGATTCAAAGTCCATCGTCCGAGGAAAAAATAACGAATCTGAATAATTTATAAATAACCTAGCTTGTTACCTTGGTACCTAAGTTCCTACATTAATAGCTAGCGGTCGCCCCGTGGCAAAAATTCGACCATAATTAATAAACAAATTATAAGTATGAACATTATTAAAGGTCTATAATCTAATATTTCACCAAGGCAAATGCCCACACCCGAAGAGGGCCAGCTTGAAAGATATGCCTATGGGTCGGCCGGGGTGCGATGTTGATGCCTCCCGCAATCTCGCCTCAGACTGCACGTGTTTCAGTCGGTTCGAGTCCGACATAACCTCTCCCACCGGTTCTAGCGAGAGGTAAAAAAGGGTCTGTAGCAAATAAGCAATCTTCATACACTACTTATACTGTACTTCTTTGTGATGAAAAGATTTTCACTTCTATTAAATTGACTTTGTATAATTTGTACCTTATACAATTTGGTTATTAAGGCGCTGTAACAAACATTGTACCTAACTACTGTAGATGACACTGTAGTAACTTTTTAATGAAATTTTGATCCCCCTTCTTGGGAATCGGCTGAACATTCGCCTCTTTCCAAGGCAAAGGCACTGTACCCGAACTGTAGGATAGCCGGTACAGGCGCGTAAGCATTGGAGACAACTCCGCTGCACATTTTTTCAAAACTACCGCTGGAATACCATCCGGACCACTGGCTTTCCGGACATCGAGTGATTGATTATGGAATGCAATAAATGTATTGAGTATTGAGTAATAACACAGACTCAAAATTAACCATACGCTCAACCACAGACAAGGAGTCCGAAATCTCTACCATAGAATATGATATGACATTTGTTTTTTTAAATTATTTTCTGTTGTGGAATATCGTGTCCTTGACAAAGTGGCATCCATTGAAATTTTCAATTTTGGTGAATATTGTTTAATGAACCTAATTATAATATTGTGCATAAAATAAATATTTAATGTGCAATAACGGAATAAAGAAATTGTATGGCGAAAGACTAAAAATTATGAACCAATACATATTAGACAACTAAGTTATAAATATAAGATAGAATTATATTAATAAAGGTATGATATATTTATTCGCTAATAAATTCTCTAATTACATTATCACCATAATAATAAAGGTTAAAATTAGATATTGTAAAAATTATAAATGCTGTATTTTTTTCTTCATCAGATTTAGACGTTTTGTATTTTTGTTGACAATTTCAATACATGTGATGTTGACAGAAATGCTAAAAGTAGAGAGATCTGATGAATATGAAAAAGAAATGTGGCAGCTGAATATAAAAGAGCGCACAGATTTGATTCCAACACTTAAAGAGAAGGGCAACAAACTGTATATACAAAAGAAGTATGATGATGCTGAGGATGCATACAGTCAAGCTTTAGGTATCTGTGAGCAGCTTATGATCAGGTATGGAAATAGTACATTTACTTTAAAAAAAAAATAGTTTAAGTTTTTAATTTACTTTATGGCATACAACCATTGTGCTGTTATATGGCATTTTATTCAAGCACAAAACACTGTATATATTTGTCTGACTCTCTGTATGTTGTGTGTTCTTAAATGAATGCTTTTTCTTTCTTTCTATATGTAAATGTTTATATTTTTTGTGTTTTGTGCTTTAGATAAAATAAAATTTCACAAAAGGAAACAACTTATATGTTTTAGCTATACCAGGATATTTATGTTGAAAAGCAATAGCTCAATTTTATGCTATACATTAATTTTCTAAGATATTTAAAAATTGCAGGGAAAGAAAAGGAGATGAAGAATGGAGTGTACTCAATAGAATAAAGCTGCCAATATTATTGAATTATGCTCAATGTAAACTCATCAAAGGGGAATATTATCCAGTCATAGAGCACTGTAATACTATATTAGAATTTGAGCCAGGTTGGTAGAATAATTCATACTAAGTATCGGAAATACTAAAGGCTTGTCCTGCTTTATATTCTACACTGACGGCACAGAAGCTCTGTGCTTACAGGGTCGGCTACGCGAGTGACTCTTCTGGTGTTACACACGTCCAAAGGCCACGGTAACCACTTTCCATCATGTGGGCCGTGTGCTTGTCTGTCACTTAACCTCAAGGCCCAGCCGCCGGATCCGTTCCACGACTTGAGCAACCGCGGTCGTGGCCCTCAGGATCGCTTCGCGGTGTGTAGCCCCGCTCGCCGTCACTAGCGTGTCGTCCGCATAGCACGTGACGGCGGCGCCGTCCGCAAGCTCACCGCGAAGCACCCAGTCGTATCCAATGTTCCACAGTAGCGGCCCGAGAACCGATCCCTGTGGAACACCGCACGACATCTCACGCCGACCGACGCCAGTCGCACTTGGGTAGATGACGGCTCTCTCCGTCAGGTACGCCCCGACTATGCGGCGGAGGTAGAGAGGCACACCGTGGTACACGAGTGCCTCCCTGATGCAACTCCAGGGCAAGGTGTTGAACGCGTTGGAGATGTCCAAGGACACCGCCAACGTCACCTCACCCCGGGCAACTGCCTCCTCCGCCAAAGTCCTCACGCGCATGATGGCATCCACGGTGGACCGCCACCGGCGGAAGCCATATTGGGCATCCGCCAGGTCCGGCCCCCTACCAGAGAGGTGCTCGACGAGGCGCTTCGCAATAACTCTTTCAAAGAGCTTGCCCGTCATACCTTATTGTTGAGTACCGGGTTGCTGGTCCCGTGCGAGTGCCCATGGCCGCCCCCGCCGCCGTGGCTGTGACCGTGCTGGTGTAACGTCAGACCCATGCTGGGGATAACAAAATACTTTGGTTACTTATGGTGTCCTCCAAAACCCTTCACCACTGAGCGGGTTGAACGCTTATTAACATACGCGCGCGAGCGCGGGCTGCGGCTGTGGCGCAGACCGCCGTGTGTCACCGCTCGACGAACCAACTGTGCTCACATTGGATGCGGCATTACTATTCTCAAAATGAAGTAAAGTGTGGTGTCTCGCTTGACATTTGCGACAACTATTGCTCAGGACAGGTAAGGGTCTATCGATAATTCACAGTAGTGCCAGCTAGGCGCATAAATCTTGATCGTAGTGACGCCACAAAATGTATTCTATATTTTAGAGTGAGGATAACGCATGTATAGTTTATAACATATCATTGTATTTCTTTTTTATACCACTTCGGTGGCAGACAAGCACACAGTCCACCTGATGGAAAGTGTTTACCGTGGCCTCTGAACGTGTGCAACACCAGGGGCGCCGACGCTGTAAGAACTCTAATACCCTTCTTGAAAACCCCATATTGTAGTCGCTTGAGAAATTCACGTTATGGAGTTCCATTCCACAGCTTAAGTGTGCATACTCTTTCAAGTCGTAATTTGTGGGGATGGATTCCCCACCTGTAGTGAGAGTGAGTAGGGTAGCCAGAGCTCACTGGAGAATTCGTGCTGTCAGTGGGAAGACTAAAGGCTTGTCCTGCTTTGTATTCTCCACTGACGGCACAGAAACTCTGTGCTCACAGAGTTGGCAGTGCGAGTGTGGGTCCCCTGGTGTTACATACGTCCATAGACCACGTAACCACTTTCCATCACGTGGGTTGTGTGCTTGTCTGCCAACTACGTGGTATAAAAAAAAGAGATGTGATGATAGATGTCTTCAGTGCTATTATAATTCACAGTTATTCGTAGCCAAACTGCCCGCGGCGGGCGGCGAGGGCGACATCAAATGGGTGCGCGTGAGCACTCCCAGCGAGGTGCCCGCGTCCGTCGCCAGCGCCACTGTGGAGTACTTACACCTTGAGCACTCAGGCTCTAAGGACACTGTCAGTAAGTATTTATTTATTTATATATTTTAATTTTCAGACTAATGCAGAAATTGAGTACAGAATTAATATTCACAGTTTGCTAATTAAAAGCCTCCACATTTAGGTAATCATCATCATCATCATCCTCCTGCCCCTATCCCAAGATAATTTAGGGTCGGCGCAACATGTGTTATTTTTCCATTCATCTCTAGTTGCAGTCATTTCAACATTCACTCCCTTCTTAACCATGTCATCTTTCACACAGTCCATCCACCTCATTTTTGGTCTCCCTCTCCCCTTGTAGCCATCCACTTCCATAGTTAGTGCCTTCCTTACGACATTACTTTCATCCCTACACATTACATGCCCAAACCAAGACAAACAATTTCCTCGTAGCTTTTCTGTGATTGGTGCTACTCTCAAACTTCCTCTAATATATTCATTCCTAATCTTATTCATTCTTGTCACACCACACATCCATCTCAACATTCGCACACCGCGAAAGTTTAAAAATAACATTAGCAAAAGGTTATCCTCTTTTCTGAGATTTTGCCTTTAACTTACCATCAGGCAAGTCGAAGTCTAAATTGACGTCTCCTATAAAAATAATCAAAGTTCAGCTTAATCCATAGTTAGACTGGTAAAGCGGACCCCAGACTCCGAGGTTAGAAGCAGCTGTCAATAATGATAACGGAACAAGTATAGGGATAGATGACAAACAAATTGAAAGCAATAATTCTAATGATAATATAAATAATAGCAAATGTATAGAAAGCAATGAAGAAAATTCTATGAACGATAAAGACGCAGATGAGGCCGAACTGAACAATCTAGAGAAGATTTACAAATGCTTCGCCTGCCAGAAACAGTTCACTTTGAGTTACTACCTGAAGTTGCACGTTAGATCTCACACAGGTAAGCAAAAATACCATTTTTCTCATGTGGACTCCTCCTCGGATACCCCTCGTCACCTGAAGGGGAGGACACTACGGTATTTCTGTCGAATTGAGCAGTCCGACTGGGTAGTACCTCCGCCCTACAGAATACCGCGGCCATAATAACCTCGTGTTGTGTTCTCGGCGGTGAGTAGGGTAGCCAGAGCTCACTGGAGAGTTTTTGTGCTGTCAGTGGGAAGAGCAAAAGGTTGCACTTTTTTTTTTATATACCCTTTGGTGCAAACTGTAAGCTTATATTGCTAATAATGAATGATTAAATGAATAAATGAATAAATTCCGTCCGTAGTTTTTGCAATGGACTTCAGGATGTTAGTCATTGCAGTTAGGTATACATTTAATTTGATCCTATAAGGGTTCCGTATTTTTTCCTACTGTGGCTCCGTACCCTAAAATTTTCAACAATATTTTGTCGAATTGCGACCAATAATCTTGCATAATAATAAATAATAATAAAACCTCATTTATTCCTTTATAAAAAAAAGCATGCAATTTACAATAAAAACTAAAAATGTTGTTTAAGTTATAAAGGACCTCTCTACAGAGTAAAGGCCTCCTCCATTTTTTTCCACATGTCTCTGTCCATAGCTTTTTCCATCCAGTTGTTTCAAATATATGCACCAAAACTATAAGTGTATTTCAATTTAATTATATCCACATTGTTCTTAATTTAGTTTTTTGGGTAATACCAAGTAAACCTTTGAAAAACAGTCCCAAAGACCAGAGATCTATAGTCAGCCTGTAACCTGTTAGGATAATATTTAGTATATACATGGAAACCTTTTACCTTTTAGACCCACTGATGTGAGCTGGTCGAAACATCAGCCAAATCAAAGCTATGTATGTATCTATACCACAATTATTACAACAACTTATTACGTAGGCTTAAAACAGAACATGAAAATGGTTCACTTACTAGCAGTGCAAAAAACCCAAAAAAGATGTGGAGAGCAATTAAAACTATATGCCCACATTATTACCTAACCCGAGAAGAAAAGTGCTACGATCACGCGGTGAACAGCATGTCATTGATGTGCAGAAGAAAGAGAGTGGGTGATAAGACAGATCCCTACTTCGCGTCGGTGTCGATGGCGAACAATCAAATTTCTTACTCGTTACCTGTGGGGTGAAACAAGGGTGTGTTCTAGCGCCCACACTGTTCGCCAAGTACTTTGCAGTAGTAGTCAGTGATGTTTTACGAACTCTTTCTGAGGGAGTACGCATCCCTCCAAAAGGCAGTCATTATCGAATATACACGTATATTGTACTTTTATGAGTTTTAATAAAGAGGTTTTTATTTTATTTATTTATTTTGTGGCTCCTAAAGTAGTTTCCTTATATCTGCCATGGTTCTATCTCCCCAAACTGTCTGACATAGTGAGTGTGGTGTGTCGCCAGCCTAACCATTCATAATAAGTGTAATGGTGGGTAGGCGCTCAAAAAATGTTCCCCGCATACATCTCGACGCTCGAAGACTAGTCAAGTCGTGACCACGGGTGCTGCAACGCATCCGAAACGTCGGCAGAAATAGTAAGTTCCTAACGCCTGCCACAAAAGTCCCATGTCCCAGTGCGTCATCAAGCGTGTTCTCGCCCGTCCAGTCCGTGCGTTCGCGCACTCGTCCGAAGTGCGGATGGTTTCGAGCAAGGCCCGTGTCGAACACTGCTACTTTTATGCCTTCACCTTTAAAAAATTAGTTTAAATTAGCAAAAAATGTATGACATTTTGACATTTATGACATGTGTTTACGACTGTCATATATTTCAAACCCCATACATTTGTTATTCTATTCTATGCTCTCTAACATCCAACCACACGTCCTGATCGACCACCTGAATCTCGTGGGGGGTGTGTCGTCAGGGCGGTGTATTTGCGTCTCCGTTAGAAAAAACATGGCAGGTTTCGCCGTCTCTAGGTGTTGGTGGACGGCGTTGAGGTTTGCATGGAGCCCACAGATGTTAGTGGACTCCACCTCAAATAGCAAGCTTTTGGGAGTGTGACGAGCCGCTGTGTTGCCTTTTTCTATAAATTGCGCTGCCATGAGTTTGGGTGGGAGAAGGCGTGAAAAAAAGAAGTGATTGCCGCCGCAGCACCGTGTGACAAAGCGATGATTTTTATGTCCTAGCGTTGATCCCAGTCGCAGCCGAAGCTTTTTTTTTGAGGAGGTAGGACACGGAGGTATTTCCGCCCAATTGAGCAGTCCGACTGGGGAATTACCTCCGCCCTACAGAATACCGCGGTTATAATAACTTCGTGTTGTGTTCTCGGCGGTGAGTAGGGTAGCCAGAGCTCACTGGAGAATTTTTGTGCTGTCAGTGGGATGATCAAAGGCTGGTCCTGCTTTGTCCTCTACACTGACGGCACAAAATCTCTGTTCTTACAGGGTCGGCACCACGGATGTGACTCCACTGGTGTTACACACGTTCATAGGTCATGGTAACCACTTTCCATCAGGTCTAACAAAACAAAACACTCTAGGAAAAAGTGAACACTGACAGTATAAAACCTCTCTGGCTACCCGAGCTCACTAGAGAGTTCACCTCTGGCCACCTGAGCTCTGGCTAACACAACACGAGGTTATTATAACCGTGGTATTCTGTATGGTGCAATTATTCCATTCTTTATCGATTTCCCGATAGCCACTAAAGATAACTAATAGTTTTTGGACATATTAATCAAAAATTACTCCTACTTTTCTAGCGAACGACTGCTATCTGACCTCCCAACGTCATGGAGAAAGTTTTCGCTAAAGCCTCGTCAGTTTTTTAATAAGTGTTACGCCCCAGGTGAAGTTGATTTGGTAGCAAATAGGCGGTTTCCTTCCATCAATGCTTCTTTGGGGCTGGCTATTAGATCCTTCGCTATCTTTACGTGTTACGGACGACTTCACGGATGAGTTTTGGATTTTCAACGCATTAGTTTGATAGGAATCAAAAGCGGACAAGAAACCCTCATACACTGCAGTTAGAGCAGTTGTTGAACTTTTTAGGACTCTAACTACCCGTAACGACTGCCATAGATGTTCGTATGGCCGACGGCTTTACGTGCTCTCCGAGGCACGACCAGACCAATGCAAATTCCCATATTTATTAATTTAGTAATTTTATAAATGCGAAAGACCTACGCAGTTGCGCGGACGCCGATCGCTGACTGGCTCAGGCTGACAGTTGCAATGTCACATGCGCGTGTGTGTGTACAAACAAGCAACCGGAAATAGCTATACCAGCCCTATCCCTTAGTCGTCTTGTACGACACCGCATGGGAAGAGTTGGGGTGGTCCAAATTCTACTCTGCCGGGAACCACGAGGCTCTATTTATGTATACAGGATGTATGTAAGAAACAATAAAACAAATAATAGAAAAATTCGTGTAGTACGACGAATGTGGTAGAATTACTAGTAATTTGAGTTTTTCGATTAATAAATCTATTAAACTACTATACTAAAACAACACTAAGAACAACCAATTGCAAGCAAATGGCTTCATTATTTAATTAGAAATCGCAATCCTCTTAGATGTCGCCTCAGGTACATCCCAAATATATTGAAACTATTAATTGTGTTACTTTAATATAAAAAATATTAACGCACAAACATTCCAGCGTTACAACTTTAGTCTCTACAAAGAACTCTCTAGATTTTTTAGGGCTTTTAAACAGTAGCGTATTTTGGTGAAAGACTTAAAGATGTTCCCGTATAAAACTCAAATGACTCATCAGCTGCTGCCTGCTGACCACCGAGCTCGTCTAGATTACAGCCAGCGCGTCATAAACCTCAACCTTGAAGAGGATGATTTTCCTTCAAAATTGGTTATGAGTGACGAAGCCTGCTCAATTGGATGGAAATACCGTCGTATCCTACCTACTTCTGAAATTTAAATAATAAATGGACAAATTATTTATGGTTATCCAACTTACACATAAGACTATTAGAAAGTCCGACTCTGTATTAGAAATAAAGGCCGCCTCTCAGCTTAATGCTGTCCGCGTCCACCACGGAAAATAAGTGTTGGTAATGACATACGTGTAATGTGGTATTGATAGATACGGCTGCTAAACACTGCATTGCGGGTCATTCGCTGTATACTCTCCTTCTACGTCAAGGACATCCACTCTTACCTTCCACAAGGGAAGTAAAGCTCGCCGATGGTATAGTGCGATTAATGGATGTACTAACGACTACATTAGAGGTTACTTTAAAGATTTAATGTAGGTTAAAATTTAGATATTTAAACTATCATTGTCTCTCACATTAGTATTCAAATTATCAGTATATTTACCATGTTGTAATGTTCCGAGTCGTCAAAATATCGGAATAACTTACACCAATACAACATGGTAAATACCCCGATAACTTTAATATCAATGATTTTGTATAAAGCATTTTCGGGCGGCTCGAGAAATTGAATGTTTAAAATCAAATATCTTTAAAACTATTTGTTATAGTAAAGTTTCACTTTTACAGTTCATTATATTATTGTAAAATGTACAGTTTACGATAATAATACACTGTCCTGAGACGATGATTCGTATAACAAACGAGACCTTGGCACGCCCAGA
Organism: Eilema griseolum; assembly: GCA_963662185.1. Lineage (NCBI taxonomy): Eukaryota > Metazoa > Arthropoda > Insecta > Lepidoptera > Erebidae > Eilema > Eilema griseolum. Next base: position 3,570,914 of record OY759251.1, read on the forward strand.
TTCTTTTATAGTAATCTTTGTTGCCGTAGCACCCAGTGCTGTCTTCAAGAGACACTGAAGGAATATATAACGCGTACACAGCTCATTTTAGGCACAAGAAATATGTCACGAGCAATAGTTAGGTTTTCGTACTTCAATTTATTACGTTCACGTCACGTCACGCATCGCTATTCTATTCCTAATCCTAGTAATTGTGATTTAGAATTGCTTTTGATCTTTTGAAATGTCAAGAATAACTGAAGAAGATGTGAGAAGAATCTTAGAAGATTCTGACGGTGAAGATATGATCATGGAAAGTGCAATTTGTACAATGTAAGTCTTCTCGCTTTGTTGAAAGAGCAAAACAATCAGTGAATAAAGATAACTATAATAAATAATACCTGTTATGCACATTAATTTCACGTTTGGTTTGAGCTATTCAAAAATATGACGGAATTTCTTTAGATATCGCCACGATTCTCTGAATAATTGTATTACAATGTTATTGATTTAATATTTTAATCTATTCGATACGCTATAAATGCTGATTGTTAAATTTTATAGCTGTCGTTTATATGACTTGTTTGATGTTGATATTCGTGTTCAATTCCCACCCATCTCTTCCCATGCGGTGTCATACAAGGCGACTAAAGGATAGGGCTGTTTAACATCAGACAGATATATACAGCTCAGACTCAGGCACAGATGCAAGGATCGAGGCAACAATAGTGTCCGGAAGATAGGTTCATCCCTATTACGTGGGACCCCCACCACCGGGGCCGGTGGGGGAGGTTATGTCGGACTTGAACTGTCTAAAACCCACGCCGACCGTGTGGGCCGCAGGTTGCCGGAGGTGAGAACATCAGAGACATGTCCCTCGCACCCCGGCTAGTCCAGGTCCGTCTCTTATGAGATGACCCTCTTCGGGTGTGGGGACCACGGAATCCCCCCACGATTACTGCTCGTCAGTTGGTCGCAGGCCTCCAGTCTCAGCATCAAGTGGTTATTAGCGATCAAACTGTCAGAACAAGACTACACGAAGCCAATCTTTATGCTCGCAGACCGCTTAGGGTTCCAGCTCTTCGACGTGGAAATCGAGGTCGTCGCTTATTGTGGGCTAAAACATAAAAAATAAATTACGATTGGAAAAAGTGAATGCTAAAACGGGACTTGAACCCATCAACAGTCCGTTACAGGGGGAATACAAGAGAAAAAATCATTTTTGTTTTGTTTTTTGTAAAAAAAAAGTTTAATAATTTTAATCTTATACCTACCTACTTAAAAATGGTTTTGGTTGTCAAGGGTGAGGTTGACAGGCATATTCCTCGCACCCCGGCCGATCCAGGGCCATCTCTCACGATCTGGCCCTCTTCTCGGGTGTGTAAGCAGAAAAAAATCCTATATGCCGGTGGCGAAAGATGAAAATAATGAAAAGGGAAGCCGGTGGTGCTCTGGTCGTGCCTTGGAGAGCATGTTAAGACATCAGTCACCGAAGTCATACGAATATCTATGGCAGCTGTAACAGATAGTCTAACTGCAGAATTTCGAAATCGCCAATTGGTTTTGAAGGTCAGTAGCAGTTACTTCACAGAAAACATTGGAGTTCAACAGCTCATCAGAACTCTCACCATGGTAGAGACGGTAAAATATAGTTACCTCGGCAGTGGTGCGAGTGAGAGACTCGACAGCCGCGTCCCTCTCCCTCGTGCAGTCAGTGAGTAGCTGCGTGGTGCTTGTCAGTCTCCTGTCCAGTTCGTCTCGCTCGTGACGACTAGGAAGTGTTTGGAGGAAGTGGGTCTTGATCCCGAAAGCTATCGTATTGGCCACACAAAGGCAAGGCAGAAGTTGATACCATCCTAGAATGGTGACGCATGAATAGTTGACCCAGACTTTTTGAAAAATCTATAAAAAAATAGATTTATTTTTATTCCCTTGTACTGAGGAAGTTTTTCCCGATTCCCGCGGGATAACTCGTGTTGTACGGGTTAAAACCGCAACCGGATCGTATCTACGCCCGGTTGTTCGCCTCTGCCCTCTGCCTAACCAGCAGTAGGCACGAGTTCAAACCTAGGTTTATATTTTAGTTGTTATTTCCCAAACCTAGATTTAGACTAGAGTACCTAGACTTTTAGATAATTGCAAGCAGGTTAGACTGCATATTTATAAATCCGCCACCGGGGCAACGCAACGTACTGATGATATAAATAAAAATTATTTTTTTTGATTGTAAATAACGTTTATTATCAATAATACGTATATTACGTATGGTTTGTGCATTTTTGTGACTGTAGTCATCATGTCACGTCGTCATTTAAGTCGCGAAGAGATGTTAAGCCATTTACAATATATTAGGTACCTTCATAAATTACTAAGACAAAAATATATTTAACCGAGGAACATGTTGATATCTATACCATAACGATTTCTTGTTTAGTTGAGCATATTCATGAAAGCCCTAATAAATGGATATTTTTGATTCGCATATCGATGAACGGGCGAACCGAACTTGTGTTCATAGACATGGTCCGTCAAAACGGTAATAGAGGGGGTTTGACAGCACATCGCTACATAACAGAGATATTAGAAGATCACGTGGTGCCTTACATGGGATTCATAGGCGAAAATTTTACTTTTTTAAAACCAAATTTAATTTTATTACTATGCCGAAGCAAGCTACAATAGCTGCTAAGTACCAGATACCTACCTAATAATATAATTTACTATTACCATAATTCGTGGTTAATGAACTATGAATTCATTGATAAAAATGAAATGGTCCTGCACGAGTAAGCCTCGTTTCAAACTATATCGTATAATAATACTATTGCTGTTACTGTTAACCATTAAGTATATCCATCCCGGCAACATTATTACAGATCCTACACACATTAGCAGAAAAAATGAATTTCAAGCCGAAACTGTATCAGTCTATAAACGCCGAACTCCAGAATTTTGCTTTTGGGTCTTGTATCAAGTATAAGGGCAAATGTTAAAAATATTTTGAACTTTGTGCGAGTTGTGTGTGCTCTTAAACGGTTTTATTTAGTCTTTAAATTTTACCCCCTTTTTTATCTAGAATACGCCAAATTATACCCCCTTTTTATCTATATCATTTTGTTTTTAATGCGAGGCATAAATAACCGCACAACCAGCCAGTGACTAAAAGTAATGGCGGTGGTTAGGAAAATATGCGGAAGTGAGTACTATTTCTTATAATGTAATAAAGGAAAATTGATGCCCATTTTATTGTAATTGGATGTCAGAGAAATTAAATATACATTAGGCATTAGACCTAATGTATATTTGTCTGGTTAAATAAATTAAAAGAAAGTAATTAAGTTGAAGGAATGTGTGTCAAAATAGATTTCTGCCTACCCCTTCAGTGATATATTAGCGTGATTTATTTATATATTTATTAGGCTAGTCTATACACAAGGTTAATTTTAATTGAGTGACGAAACACAACAAATGTTCAACAAAGTTATTGGAGCTGAAAAAATAACACTTTTTTTTACATTTTTTTAACATTTATTCCGTTTAATTATTGCAAATGAATGCTAACCAAAATCCAATTATTCAATGTCAAGGTGAAGACAAATAGGGAATAAAATACAAAATTGATGGCAACACGAAGTTTCCACTTCCGTATAACCATTTATCGTTTCTGTGTCACCTTTAGGGGTTTACAGTACCCGGCTGATAACAAGACATAGTTAATGAACCGAGATGCAATGAAAAGTTTACCTACCGAATCAGTGGTGATAAGTGATGAGACAGTGGTTAAGTAATGTATACCATTTCTATAGGCTACGGAGTTGGATAAAGCCCGCGCCGTTGGCCGGAAGGCGCTGAAGACCATCTCGTTCCGGGAAGAGGAGGAGAAGTTGAATATCTCCCTCGGCATGATCTACCACACTCAAAATAACTATGTGTGTTCTTCTTAAGCATTCAGAAGAAGTTTTTAGTGATATTTGTCAGTTGAGATGAAATGAAACATGGGCATTTTTCGGTAAAATTTCTGGTTTCGGTATTGGTATATGAAATAATAGGTAAGTGTGATACTTCGAAATTTGAATTTCAACAAATGCGGAAAATTTTGACGTTCATATGTGCTCTTTATGTGCCTAAACTGAATAAATGAAATTGATTCTTTGATTGGTTCTTTGACAGCGTATCGTTCTATAAAATGTATTAGCTCTTTCTGCTATCGCGTCTCCCTTGGACCAATCATAGTTTTCTCGAAGCAACCAATAGTAGTGCAGATACGCGTAGTAAAAGAACTCGAAAGAGGGTAGATAGATATAATTACTCCTAGGAAAAAACTTTTTCTTTGTTCACCGCCACTACTCCAGTTCCTCCGTGATCATGGTGCTTGCAACAGCGCCGAAATATCAGAACAGACTAACATTTTAAGCAGTAATTGGAAGAATCAGATAACCTTGTCAAATAGCCTATTATGATACGCTATTACTGTTATGAAGTAGGAATAGGTATTGTATAGTGATGGATGCCGGACGAGTATGCAATAGACAACCAGGGCAACCCTAAATTTGGCATTTGGAAATGGCGGTGAATCTTTCGAGAATGTACTCGAAGGTCAGCGGCGGCGGCAAGATCAAAGGAATAGGTTTTTATCGCTCGCGAACTTTCCAGATAATTCGATCCTCCTAATTGAGAGGTATAAAAACATGCTCGCATAGCAACACGATTCATTCAGTCTTTGAGATACTAATATTTTTACATTTTATAAAGCTTTTTTTTAATGTGCGCTATATCCGCACGGATACCCTCACTACCGACGCCGGTGGGGGAGGTTATGTCGGACTTGAACCGACTAAAACGTACGCCGTCTATGTAGGCCGCAGGTTAGAACAACTTTAGAACATTATTACGTACTCCACACACGTCCATAGGCCACGGTAACTTTCCCTCAGGTGTGCCGTGTGCTTGTCTACCACCTAAGTGGTATAAAAAAGGGCATTAGAAGCTTTCTACGGTCGAGAGCAAGAGTATTTCGTTCCTAGCCCTACTTTTTTGCCACCTAAGTGATCTAAATAAATATTAGATCGTTCTAATAATATGACGGAGTGCTTTACCAGCTCCCCTTACCAGGTCCCCCAACGTGGCAACGCTTAAATAACTATGACCTACTAGGTTTATCAAAGTTAATGGACACAATTTATTCTCAACTTTTTGGTAGTTGTGTTTTATGACGAATGAATTCCAGGCCTTAATGGTGCGACAGAGGAAAGAGTCTCCGAACCGCTTGGTTCTTGATCGGATGTTTTGCACCGTGTGCGGATGACATCTAAGACCTGCACGCGTTGTCCTGTGTAGGAAAGGGGAGGGTGGGACTAATTGGAAGAGCTCATCAAAAAAAGTGATGTTAATGTATTGTGTTTGTTTGTTCATTTCGCGCGCTGTGACACATCCCTATAGGCACACAAGCTACGAAAACTTGTTGCGATTGCACTGTACCGATTTCACTGCACCGTTAAATCGAAAATGTGGATCTCCACCTGCCAGTAGCCACTTTTTAAATCGATGGTTGAAAACCATTTCATACTACTAAGCATGTCCAGGGTATCGTCGATTCTTGGATAACTGTCTTTCTTAGTGACATTATTCAACATTCGGTAATCCACACAAAACCTTCTGCTACCGTCCTTCTTTTTTACTAGAAAATAAAAAATTTTTTTTTGATTGTAAATAACGTTTATTATCAATAATACGTCTTTTACGTATGGTTTGTGCATTTTTGTGACTGTAGTCATCATGTCACGTCGTCATTTAAGTCGCGAAGAGATGTTAAGGGCTGTTGGTATGCTCAGAGAAACTGCACAATCAAACACTTTTAAAAGTTTTACACAGGCGCGCCTTGCCCTTCGTCATCAAACGGGAAAATGAACGAGGAACTGTTGCACCAAGACTTGTGAGTACACACCATCTCTCATCCCATCTGTAGATATCGAAGATTTGTAGATGTTCGTATGGGAAATCTATACTATATTTCAAAATTAAATCGGGAGAAATGAAATAAGAAAATGTAGGCGGGGTGTGCGTATAACAAACTAATTAATCATTTTATACAACTTAGGTGGTAGACAAGCACACGGCCCACCTGATGGAACGTGGTTACCATGACCTATGAACGTGTGTAACCAGGCGTTGTCCGCTGTATCAAACGAATGCTCCCTTTCGTAGTATTGTGATGATATATCGCCGTCCCCGGAGAATAAAATGATAACTGCAAAAACACAACTTTTCAGGAAAAATAAAAAACATGTTTTCAACGATTACTCCGAAAATACTGGACGTAGATGTGTGATTGTTAGGTTTTTAAAAATGTAATTTTTTCTTCATTTGAATCGTTTAAATCAAATTTGGCTAACACCTGTCAAAATTATGATATTTAAAGAATAAAAAGTTAGTGTAAATTAATCATCATCAAAGTTGTATAATGTTAATTATCATTTTGTTCTCCGTTCAGCGTGATCAGAAAGGAATATGATACTCGTTACTTATCATTTTCTTCCACGAGTTTTTGGGATAGGAGTGCTAATGATAATACTTTAATATCATTTTATTCTCATAAATGCTGCATAACTTTTTTTCTGTAAAGGATTTAAATTTCGTTTTTCAATAAAACTCATTATGGTAATCATCAATATTCGCTTTATACAAAAGTGTCAAATTAAAGTTTTAAAACACAACAGCCTAGGAATAATTCTAAAATTAACAGACTAGGTCCTCAATATCGATATATAAAATAATAAAACTCTTATCCTTATCAATATCAATCAAAATAACAAAGGGAAGCAACGATATTTTAATAATTTACGTACTATCTATTAGCCTTCGTATCGATTTGGTATTAATGTAAGTTAGCTTTATGATCAATAGGATGTGAATTTCTATAATTCTAGGTAAGTAGTTAAAATACTAATATCACATAACGGGTACAGCCTCATGATTACAATAATCACATTAAATCAGTTTCTTAAAATTAAATATAAATATAATAAACTAATAATCACAAATTGTCGTGCTCTTCGTCATCGTCGTTATTGTTTGCAGAACTGTTAGTGTCATGAAGCAAGGACTCGTAAAAACCACGATAGTAACTTGGAATATCTCCTGTCTTGGCTCATGAGGCTCATGAGGTCATCATAAAGAGCCTTGTTGATTGGAATAGGGTCGTGATATAGTAATTGGAATTCGGGCATATTTGAGATGGAAAGAACTGGATTTGGGCTTGCTATCAGTCTTTGTCCCCGCTTACTTCTTATTTTTCTGACACTGTCCGTATTCAATTGCGAATATGCCGAATCAAAGTTATACTTGTATCTCAAAATTGATGGATTTGAATGTGAGACATTCACTTCCATGATTTGAGTCCATAATATCTTTTGCCCCTCATCATCTTTCATCCAGTTCTTATTGTCTATTAACGCTTTCATATTATAAAACTCCGTTTGCATCATCTGTTTAACGTCATATTTATTTCCATGCACCTTCGCGTTCATAATGATTGTGTACATCTGATCAGGAGTATACACCACTCTATGTTTTAACTCGCGTTCAATATTAGAATGCATCGAGTCCCCTCACTTTGGCCATGGCCAGTTTCAAAGAATCTGTGCGTGATATTCAGTTGAAGCTTCTGTGCAGCATAAATATATAATGCGAATATAAATCTGTTTTTATTTTGTCCACAACACCCGTCAGAGTATAACGATATGTTGTGGATACCTCTTTGTTTTGCATTAAGTAGAAATTGCCATAAGCAACTACCAATTTCGTTCGCCCCCCTTTTAGCAATTTGAGCATGCCAAACGTAACAATAACCTTTACTTTGAGTAGCATCGTACACCGTGAAATTATAAACGGGATACTTCCTTTTATAGTGAAACGATCCAACCTCTGACTGTGGGATGCTCAAAACCTTTTCCAAATCGAAGATTGCAATAGTTGTTTCTGATGGATTAGCTGTTTCTTTTTCTGTACTTTTTATTTGTCGTACTGTTTCTTTGTTAGTTTTATGTTTATTATATTTATCTTGTAACGTTTCTTGTGTTTTGGGATCAGCCTGTCGGTAACGAGTACATTGAGAGCACTGATCTTTTTTCGGTTTAAAAAAGGAATAGTTAAACCTGGTGTTGAATATTGTCTCGTATTGACGTTTAGTGGCCATGGTGCAGTCAAATCTTTGCTGTTGAAACCAAGCTATATAGAGGCGATACATTTTGGATATATTAAGTAATTCTGAAAGGTATTTCCTTGTAGAGTCTTTTCGTATATAATGAGACTCAACAGTCGGGAATAATTCGATGTGCTTCATGATGCTTTGTTCTGTCTCAATGGGCATTTTCCTTGGTCTATTATCATGTTGCCCTCGTTTGTCCATAAAATTACCAGGCTTAGATTTTTCCAATGCTGTGTAAATTGTTTGATGAGAAATGCTTAAAGTATTTATGAAAAAGATTTTGCACACTTGTATTTTATTTGAATCTATTATAAAGAAGTATTTCACAGACTGAGTTCGGGTGCGTTTGCGCTTTACAGTGATCCGCTTAACATCTTCAACTAATGTATGGTTTACGATATATTGCCACTGTTTTTCATGATCTCCTATTTTATAATATTGCTGCATTATGTCCTCTCTTTGCTCTTGAGTTATCTTTTCACCACATTTCTTCGCACACTTACAAACAGCTTTCAAAACTTTTTTATCATACATTTTCTTCGACCTGCACCCTTTGTATGCTTCTCCTGAATTTTTTAACGAGTGGACGAGTGGACGGTTTTGAACGAGAATAAAATGATAACATACATTTATCATATTAAGTCGAATATTTTTTTACGAGAATATAATTCTATTACTATTTGTCATAGTAACAAGTGAGGATACGTTTTGATAATATTATATTATCCTTTTATTCCCGTTCTTTTAGACCTGTCTTAAATCACCGAATACTATTGTAATTTTTTATAACTCTTTAAATACCTGTAAAAAAATTATAAAAAAAATTGGGTAGATGTATTAATACATAAAGATCTCAAAAATGACATAACATTAAAATCAAGATAATGACAGATATCATTTTATTCCCCGGGGACGGCGATATAGCCTATAAACTTCCTTGATCAACGAATTATTCAAGACAAGATTTTTTTAGAATTCCAATCAGTTGAATTCCTAAGTTTAGCACTATCAAACAAACACTTCAGCTTTATAATGTCAGTATAAATTAAAAATAAACCGTAACAGTACTAGCTGTAGAACGCAGCTCCGCCTATATACATTACTGATCCCGTTCTCGGGACCCACAGGAGACCATATTCCCAGAATAAGTAGTATGTGTGTCATTCTAGACCTACAGCCATTGATTCCGAAATCAGCCGCGATGAGTTTAACTCGGTCGTCAGCCAATGATCCATTAAGTTAACAAATGAAGCTCGACTGTACTTTTTACCAGTCTACCTGTGTCCAGTGGTGACTGATAAATGACTAAGGCTACGGTCCCATGGATGCGTGGAACCTATCACAAACGAGGTGACATCATTTATCAATTTCATAAAACCAGAGATTCACTAGATTTAAAATTGATAACCTTGTGGTTCGAATTTCAGTGCAGATTTTTTTATACCACTTAGGTGGCAGACAAGCACACGGCCTATCTGATGGAAAGTGGTCACCGACCGCAGCCGCACTGGTGTTCAGCAGAGGTGCAGTCCAGTCATCTACACTGGTGCTTGGCGAAGGTGTAGCCCAGTCATCTGCACTGGTGCTCAGAGGAAGTGCAGCCCAGTCATCTACACTGATGCTCCGTGCAGTTGCTTTTGCGTAATAAAGTTCGTGTGATAATGAAGTATTCTGTCCTGGACAAAAACCCGCATTGATTTTCGCAAAACAATCCTGATTTAGTTGAAATAGAACGTAATGTAATCTTGATCTGACTCTTGTGAGCTGTCGCTTTAACTTATCTATACAATACTTACATAATATTCAATAGCCTGGCGCCCGTAGTCGAGCCTTGCAAGAATGAAATTTTTCTTACCGACTCATCAGTGGATGAGAAAAAACCTAAGACAGACAACTCACTAGTTTCTACTAAAGAGGAAGTTTTCAATATTTATTTGTTGAGCGGAAATCCATATGTACAGATAAAAATCGTTCGATGATCATATAAACAAATGATACAAACGACTGGTCAATGACCCGAGCTGTCAGATAGCCGTTCTTGTACTATCTAAAGTCCAACAATAGGAGCCTATCCGGTGAATAATAATAACTCATTGTCTTACTTTTTGTTAAACTAATCACTTTATTGTTCCAAAATACCCTAATAGGCAGGTAGTATACCTTGAGTCCACATGTTAAATAACGTATTCCGATGCGTTGGCCGTAAGAATGTGTGATTATGACTACTTTATGCCCTCGCTTAATTAAACATTGTGATAAGTTGTAGATGTGTTCCTCCACCCCGCCAGTGTTTGCGCATGAAATGGATAAAGGGTGTTAGGCAAGTCAAAACATACCCTCCTCCAGATCTCCAAGCAAAATTGCTGAAGTCGCTTACTCCTGATTATGTTTTAAATTCAAGGCCCAAATTTATTTCTAACAATGTAACTTTTACATCTATTTATATATATTAATTATTAATAATGTTACATACATACAAGTTATTACATTAATGTGTTATATATATATAATATTTATATATATATGATATTAATAATAAATATATTTGTAAAGTATAACATAAAATATACATATCTAAACTTTGCATTCGTATTAATTGCTCTGCTCCCGTGGGAAGTAGCGTGATGTATAGCCAATGTCCAATGTCAATATATACAAAAAATATTTAAAATAGTTTCCCATGACATTTCTAACTAGGTACTGTTAACCGACTTCAAAATAAGGAAAAGGATAAAGATAGGCGAATACTTAGTAATTTTGAAGTTGGTATTACACAATTGAATTTTTATGCTAATTTGATGTACATATACAAAAAAAAACCCAAGGACACAGTCAGTGTCTCAAAAATATCAGCACCAAAAGAGCGCATAAATTTCGGTTTATGCGGTCTTTTGGTGCATTTCAAATAGTCTCGTACTCCTGCGCATCATCTGCCGCCTGACTCAGATATTCAAAGAGTCGAGTTGTCTCAGCATCTCCTGTATGGGAACGGTAGAGGCACACATAGATCTGACTCGTAGGGCCATGGTCTACGTGTACCCAAAGGATGGAGAAGGATGAGTCCTCTAAGAGCGAGAGAACCTGATGGCTCCGTACAGCTTGCCGACAGCTACAGCATTTTTGGCTTCCTTTGTTGTGTTGTATGGCGTCTGATGAAGAAATTGTTTTTGTTTATTAGATCTATGATGTTGCTGTTAAAAACCATGGGCATTGCTAAATTTAGTTACTGTAGCATTTTAAAGCGGTAAATTATATCATAAAATTGCAGTTATAGCCCCTTAGCAGTCACTGATATAACTAATCTATCTTATAAAATATTTACAAGTCCTTAAGTGTAAAACATTTTTTTTATTATAATAATAAATCTGTTTGTAATAAAACTAATAACTCGAATGATAATATATATTTAGTACTTCATTGAATTCAATATACACATCACCGACTGTCCAAACCACTTTCCATCAGGTGGGCCGTGTGCTTGTCTGCCACCTAAGTTGTATAAAAAAATAATTACACTGAGTTTTGTGCTAAAATTTTAAATGGGCCTTAATTTTGCTCTTTTACGATTGGTATAAATCGTAAAAATGCGTAATTACCGAACATCTGTTACTGTGAGGGCTGCGATAGATCGCACACAACTCTGCTTACCTACTTTATGCTGTAATAAAACAGCCATGGGCGGAGTTTTCTTTGTTCCTGCCAACATGTGTATCATTGAACTAGTTTTGTAGTTGCTTCTAAATCACAGGTGTTTATTATGAATATCATATAATTTATTATCAAAATAATTTCAATTTTGTCCTAATATAATAATTGAAGTGTATTTCTTTTGTATCATTAAATTATTTGCGATCTGTTCACAGTAATTTACTACACTGAAGACGGATTAAAGAGAACAAAATCCAATATTAAAAAGCTGAAGAGCTTGTTTGTGAACTACCAGTTGAAAAATTCTTTTTCTGTTGAATACACCATTTATTGACGAAGGTTGTAGGCTAAAGGGAGCGGAGCCGTGTTCGTAAATGTCAATAAATCTGGCAGGTTTCCATACATCTATAATATATACTGTATTGTTGTGTACCTTGTTATTGCTTGTGTATGAAAAAATTTCAGCATTAAACGCCGACATATTCTTTATAATGTATCTTCCTATACATCTGTCGATGTCTGGAGGTTTCTTGGGAGACTAGGCATTGGTAAGCCAAGACAGCTGGAGTTGCCTCCCTGTGCGATGGTCACGCCGGATAGAAGTTTGTTCAACTCCTCGTCGTTGCGGATCGCCAATTGGAGATGACGAGGGATAATCCTTGTCTTCTTGTTGTCCCTCGCGGCGTTACCGGCCAACTCGAGTACTTCGGCAGCCAGATATTCCATGACACCTCTGCCTACCCCTTCGGGGATATAAGCGTGAGTTTATGTCATTTTTACCGCGGTAGCCTTGTGGTATGGGTAATGGACTGCTGAGACGAGGTCTCAGATTCGGTCCCGGGTTTTACCATGGCACACACCAATGACTTTTCGAAGTTATGTGTGTATTTATCGCAAGTTTATACGTGTCCAGTAAATGGCAATAGGTTCGCCACCTATTACATGGGGACCTAGACATAAACTGGCGAAATGTGGGTGCTAGCACCTCTGCCTACCCCTTCGGGGATATAGGCGTGAGTTTATGTTATGTTATGATATTAGATGTTTTGTCGGAATGCATCAGACAACTCCAAACACAAAATTAATTTAACTGGAGGTGTGAACAACAATATTAGATTACTAGAAAATTTATCTTTATTTAATATTTATTTATTCTTTATGCACGATGTACATTGGCGGCCTTAATCCCGTAAGCAGTCTACCAGTCTACCATTGGGTGGTGCAGAAAATTATAGTTTTTTTTTTGCTTGCAACAGCGCCGAAATATCGGAAACTCAAAATAATGAAGCATGGTAAATATCCCGTTTATTCTGATACTGATGTCAGTGACCATGATAGTTTAAATACCTATAAAATTCACAATATCACAACAATAATAATAATAAAAAGAATGGAACAGTGGGTATACATATCACAACATCTCAAGCCCACAGTATTCACGATACGGGTAGACGGGGACGGATCGTCTATCGTGCGTATACTTTATATTATATTAACGAAGATCATGTGTAAATAGACCTACAGCAAGTACAACAACACGTACACGAGGTTTTCATTATTTCAGCCAGTACATTCGCAACTTTACATTTTTGAAGGAGTACTACTGGAATTTCGTCGGGGCCGGGAGAAGAGTCTGATAATAATCTTCTCGCGATCATGTTCAGGATGCTGTTCCCGCCCCCGCACACCATTATGTATGATTTGAGATTGACATGGTCATTGTGTAAAACTTCTGCTCACTCTCCGGGGATAAAGGCGTGATTATATGTATGTGTGTTTATTGTAGTGTCCCCTAGTGATTTATCACCGTAACACCTATCTAAGAATATGCACCAATCTAAACCTATAACTGAAAACTGTATTATAATATATAATCGGACTAGTAGTTTTGTATAATAATTATATTTAGATGAAATTCCGGAACGCGCAGTGACTATAAAATACAGAAACTTTTACTCACCGAAATTTATTGAAGTAGGTAACTCTTGAAAATGTTGTTAAAAATAAATTGAGCGATTAGGCTAGCCACCATTATTTTTCAACAATAAGCTGCATCTAATTTTCCCACACGCCCATAGGCCACAGTAACCACTTTGAATCAGGTGGGCCGTGTGCTTGTTTGCTACCTAATTTGTACCTATAATAATACCTAACCAGTGTTCCTGTTCTTGTTCTTTTTTCAATTTCTATATGAATATCACATTTGTTTTTTCTTATTACTTATAATATTCACAATTGCAAATAATGTACTATATATCTATATTTGTCCTGAGCATTAAAACGAAAAGAATGCAAAAATTTAAAACATGCTCAAGCTTATCTACTTAGCTGTTATTTGCTTAATAGAGGATTGCGAGCAAGAGAGATTTTATTCGAGCAATTTATTTTTTATTTGTGATAGGTTGAAGAAAGTTTTACCCACTAAACCACCACGGTGTTCCTCCTTCGCCTAATCCGAGCCGCGGGATAGTCTGCTCACCGCGACTCGGCTAGGGGCGCCCTAGGTAGGCCCGCTACTCAAGACAGACAAGAAGGACAAGGTTAGGTTAGCATCAAAGACTTTCCTAAGGCTAAGAGGTTCCACTCTACCTGTGAGTATGGGATTGTCAACCAGCCTCAATGCCCGTCTTTGCAACGAGTCGAAGGGGTCAAGCTGGTATGCAAGTGCTCCAGCAAAAAGGTGACAGCAGTACTCCATGTGAGGCCGGACCTGTGCCTTATAAAGAGAATAACAAAAATTCATGTACGAAGCAGATTCTAATTTCGTATGAATATTGCCGCATAACGAAATATGTATTATCCTAGTATGTCATACTACCCATTACGTCACAGAGGTTGTGACAGAGGTATTCTGATTATATGTATTTATGTATGTATAACGGTACGTATTACATAGTATTAACATATCTTTATCAGTCCCAATTACAAATAAACCGCGACTTTGTGTCTGCCGTACCACTCATAATCTTTCCGTTAATTTGTCTCTTACACAAAAAACTAATCTGGTAAATAAAGAGACTCAGGGAATTAAATCACAGACTGCATTTTTACTGAAAGTTGAATTGAAAGAAATACGTTAGAATTTTATTCTAAACTAAATAAATAATTAATTGGGCATATTTCTGAAAGGTGAAAGTTAAGAAATGGATATCAATTACTATGATGTAACGTCACAATTAGATCCCAGAGAGGTATTGAGATACCTTAACAATTTAGGCATTCACAACATTAGTGGAGAAGTTCTTAACTCTTGACGGAAATTCCGTCGTGGATCTGCTACGTTGGAATGGTAATACTTATTATTGCATATAAATGATGACCTAACCGATCATCAGCGCTATGTGTCTGTTAGGTATTAGTATCTTGTATGCATTACTTGTATTGACTTCCCGACACGGAAGATCCGCGTCAGCATTCCGCTGGATGTTCTAAACTGTGCAACGGATCTTTATCGAATACGAATTTCACTATCATTAACATAATTTTCTACAGAATGTTTGTAAACACAATACATAACGGGAAATTAAGTTGCTCATATATATAAGCTGAGGAGTGAGGAATTCCAGAACATTTTAATGGGTCATTATATCATAATATAATAGAGCGACTGCTTTTGACTTCCTAACCACGAAAGGAAAGTCTGAGCCAGAACTACATCCATCAATCAGCTGATCATGACTATATACTCCTCTGCTACTCAAAGGTTTGCTGGGAGAGAACAGAACAGAAATGAGAACCTTTATAATGAGTTATACCTATCCACCTGCTTATACCCAGATATAATATACAAGTATACTTAAATCATGAGCTCTCAATTACGAACATTCTGTTGAAAAGACCAGAAAGTCAAATTTCTCATATCTAATGTATGGCCTTTACAACACCCTCCGTTTGCGCTTACTTTTTGACAGATGAGATGTCAGCCGAAAATTGGATTTCACAAAATAAACATGTCTTGCACTTGCGTTTATTGAAGATGGTATTTTATTTTTTTTGCAGTAGAGTTGAATTTGATTTCGAATATCAAGAGGGCTCGTTGTAGTACTTTTAACGATGTTCCCTTTGTAACTGTTCCGGACAAAAGATTGACTTCACAGCTAACAGCTGTTGGCCGAATAAGGCAAGGCGTTTTATTTGCTTAAGGCTGAATGACGTAGGACACGGCGGTATTTCCGCCCGATTGAGCAGTCCGACTGGGGTAGTACCTCCGCCCTACAGAATACCGCGGTTATAATAACTTCGTGTTGTGTTCCCAGCGGTGAGTAGGGTAGCCAGAGCTCACTGGAGAATTTGTGCTGTCAGTGGGCTTGTCCTGCTTTGTCTTCTACTGACCACGGTAGTGTGAAAGAGACAAATATAAATATATTGTTCGCTTTGACCTCGTCAGTGGGAGATGCTGTGGATTAAATTTCGGGAAATTAAACGTTTTTAATTAGTTTTCCGATAACAGGTTTCTCTGCTGGGGATCTATTAATGAAGTATTTTTGTTATAAAAAGAGAAATTTCTAACACGAATAATCACAATTCACGGTAATATTCCACTTTCCTAATCATGTGTGTATGCTCTAAGACGTAAAAGCCACAGTTTTTACACAAAAGAACTCGAAATGACACCAACCCTGTATCTCCATAACACATGCTACTTATAATCTATTTAGGAGAGCAGTAACTCAACCAACCTATTGTAAAAGAACAACCCTATGTTTACAAATGTGCTACATTATTTACTCTGTGAAGCTACAATTGTGGTTTATGAATAAATTATTATTATTATTAATCTCAAAAACAATACCGCGATGCGCCCTTTTCCTTGTTGGTGCTAAAAAAACATATTAGCGTTTCCATTATAAAGTGGCGGTGCGGCAAGTTGAGAGGTAAGTTCGTGAAGGCGCGCCCTTCCGGCCTCTTCCTCAGGACTCAAGGCGGCTCCCACACGGCCCACTACTTCTTGGCGAGATATCACCTGCGCAGAACATGTTACACGTGAGTGTTTCAGTAATATGTATTGTGATAACCAAAATATATCGAAGCTTTTTTTTGTTGTAACAAAATCTAAGTCAATCTCGTCAAAAAAAAAAAAACTAAGTCAATCTCACCTGCAAGCCTGCTGATTAGCATACGAAGCTCTGAGAAGGTTTCTTCTGCATATTTGGGAGGTCAGACGGAAGGTACCCACCCCTTTTGAATAATAAACATTTATATTACTTCCAAACTTTTGGATGTAATAAAAATTGGATTGGATCTGACTTTCTTGAACCAGTTGAGGTAAACTTTTGCATGCCTACATACCTACATGTTTTGCATGACAATGCATTTAAGTAATAAAAATAATAGTACCAGCCGTTGGTCCCTGGTACTTACTACCAGGTACCAACGAGCTGGTAACACGAAGGGTGGCATAGCTTAATATAGCATAGGTACTCCTAAACCAAATAAGATAAAGTTTAGGCTCATATCACTTTAATTACCGGCATATATCTTGATCCAGTCACGTCACAAAATGTCCTTTATTTGCGCAGTAGGTAGGTACCTACACGTTTTTTATTTAGGACATGCCAATTAGACTTCAAATAAGTTTAAGGCAAAGTCTCAGGAAACAGGGTCACCATTGCGGACACTAAGTAATGTTACAATGGTGGCACTCAGCTTGGCGGCCTCATCAGATGCTTTAACACGCCCCGCTTAAAGTGGCAAATTCGTAAGGTTAGAGTACTATCATCAAGGTTTATGGGCCCAGCCAAGGGATAGACAGATGTACAATCATTAAATTTGACAGTTATTAATTTTAAGATTTATCATTTATAATCACATTGATATTTGTTTTTTTTTTAATTGTTACTTGCTTGATTCTTCTAACTATTATATTTATATTTACTGTGTCATAAATTAATTATTAACTGTTACATTACATACCGAACAAAAGTGGTAGAATGTACAAGGAAACATTATTTTAATTCTAAGACTACACTAGTTGTACCTGCATTCTGTGAATAAATAAATGAATATGAATGTCCAACAATACTTATTTTTATAATTTACAGTACCCATGTTTTTAAAACAAAACCAGCGATAATGCGCCACCTATCGGGATAAATAAGTAGTGTGTCTCCTCATTGTCTATGATGTGCGATTGAGGAGGTAGGACACGGCGGTATTTCCGCCCAATTGAGCAGTTCGACTGGGGAAGTACCTCCGCCCTACAGAATACCGCGGTTATAATAACTTCGTCTCCTAGCACAAACAATTTAGCTTAGTTGGAGGGGTTAGATTAGTAATTGCGGTTGCTAACATTATTTAAAAAAAAATAAGCCTTTATTATGTATGCTGGAACATTTGTTTTTTTTATGTACTTTTTCATGACACGGTTTTCACAATATATGAGTACATTGAGCACTTAATCGGAGTAAGAATATATAGTCTGATAAAACAGGGTTTGTAACATGTAACAAGTTCAATGACCGATTGTGAACCGATTAATAAGTAATCATTAATCAGTTAATGATTATTAATGATAATATATTAACACTAATGATACATTCAGAGATGCGATATGTTCAACTTAGTACCACACTATACAGCTACTACGTATATCATTAACATAACGATAGAAACTTTATATTGATTTTTTGAACCAAATTTACGGAATAAATACTATAGTCTTTCAGGAGCAGTGCCTTTACTCCCTCGTATAAGTGCTGATGATGGCAGTTCCAACTTAAAGACAGTTGTATCATTAACAACGCACTTATATGCTTTATCACGAGCAGTCAAAAATCGTGGGTCATCCGTAAAAGCATCTTTCACTAAAGTAGTTCCTGTTGATTACCTACTTTTTAAATTATAGAAATCAGACCTTCCATTTAAAAGATATTACGAAATTATAAATGTGAATATGGTAGATTCCCGTATATTATTTGAAAACAATTAAATTACTGGCGCTGTAACGGGAGGTCGAACTGTCGAATATGTCGCTTCCATATATTTTCACATAATTAACAATCTGTCAGCTGTATCTCAACTCTCTTGTGAATCAAGTTGGATTAAGAATCCGCTTGAGTATTTTGGAAGAGTATGTATGTATGGCGTAAAGTAACTTTTACAAATGCGTTTTGTCAACGATAAAATATTACGCAACTGGCCCCGAAAACTGAAGTCAGCCGTAATATAATGACGTCATTACTATAGTAATTTTTGTGAATATTCGCAGCATTCTCATCATTTAGTGAATTATATGGGTTCATTGTGCGATAGTGTGATCTTAAAACTCACAGTAACATACCGGCGCACCCAATGATATATTATAAACTGGTGGCGCAGGGCCACGTGCGGTAGTGGACTGTATTGCGGGAAGTAGCTAACTGTTCCATTGACGCTTTACACACAAAAGACAGGTGGTCGGGTTGCCGCGGGCGTGATCCAAGCAATGAATGCAACCCGAGAAATTAGGAGAGGATGCACTAACCTTCACGACACACGTGTTTTCATCGCAGCCGGTACACGGATCTTCTCTTCCTTGCTCAGGAGCTGCCGTCAGCGTCACTAGATCACTTGAGGAACACACGAGAGGCACAATCCGATCGGTAAAGGTCTATGAAGCGGTAAAAATGTAACAAATATTAATCATTTTTGAGAGACGCGAGCGCGGTCCGTCCTTACGCTGGCTAGTTCAAAGCGAGACTGAGTGTCTATATTTCACAAATGGCGGACGGAAGCTATATTATGGTTAGTGCGGGAGGGGAGCTGGGTATAGAAAGAGTGTGTTTCCGCGTCAAGAAATACAGCTTCTACATCGGCGCAACCATTCCCCCCGGCTTGAAGGGTTACCTTCGAAACGACAAATGCGAAACAAATCTAAAGTCTAATCTAAATCTAGGTTTGGGAAATAACAACTAAAATATAAACCTAGATTGGAGCTCGTGCCTACTGCTGGCTAGGCAGAGGGCAGAGGCGAACAAACAACACAACGCAACAGTCTCGACCAAGACGAGACGCGATTAGCCAACAACAAAATAAGGGTCTCTTCACGTGGGACCGATACAACAAGCGAGTGCTTCTTCTCCTCGGGTGGTTCGGAAACCGTAGTGGGGTTGAATTGACTAACTGGCCACTTATCTAACGCGGCATGAATCCAGGACGGTCCACTAAACCATAACGGGTGATCTAAAATTTGCGAAGGAAGCAATCCACGAGAGAGACAATCGGCTGGGTTGTCGGTGCCAGCAACGTGAAAGAGATTATGTGGCGCCAATTCAGATTGAATTTTTGCCACTCTATTAGCGACGAATGTGTCCCAACGATGGGGCGAAGAGTGGGCCCAACACAAAGCGACTGTTGAGTCCTAAAAGCTAAAAATTACTAATATTAATGCGAAAATTTACAATTATGTCATTAAGCGACACGGAAGTGCTAGTCTTAGCACTGCCATCCAAAACTACACGGAGTTTTAGTAGTAAGCTTATCTTCTCTAATAACTCCGCGGTGCGGGATAATGTACGAAGGCTGGGTCCCGCCAGTGTCCGCAGGCGCAGGTGAGATGTAACCTTTATCTAAATATTCGTTAACAACCTCATCATAGGCCCGCTTCGACTTTGGGGACGCCTGCATCTTTCGTTCCAAACAAAGAAAGCGTTTTTCAGCGGATACACGGGAGCCACCGAGCGAAAACTTGCGGATGGTAGACTCCAGTGGCGGCTCGACGGTGCAACAGAACGAAGCAGTCGAGTGACTAAAACTATCCATAGAAGCGGGTGCGGAACCAATTATAACAAAACCAAGAACTGTTTCCAGTGCGTGCGGAGCGGGGTACGTCGGTCCCCCTTGAACCTTACGTGATAACTGGAGGTGCGGGAGAATCGAAGCGCCGATCAATATATCGACGACTCCAGGAACAGCGTAAGTCTCATCTGCTAAAGGCAAGTCTTTAAATTTCGTTAATAAAGACGTGTCAACCGGGACGGTAGGCAACTGCTCAGCTATTCTATCTATAACGAGCGAATCCATGTCAAACCAAATATTATTATTAAAACGAGATCTAAACCTTGTTTTAACGGTGCCACGAACAGCTGACTGTAAGCTTCCAAAACCCTTCACCACTGAGCGGGTTGAACGCTTATCAACATTGAAACCAAGACGCCGACAACAATCTTGAGTAATGAAATTACTTTGCGAAGCGCCATCTAACAGCGCTCGAACAATGCGCGGCTTACTTAATGCATCAACAATAACAACGCGAGCGGTCGCAAGACACACAGTAGTGAGTGCAGCACTAGCGGAGAACGAACACAAGGTGACGTCATCCGCGGCGGTCACCGGGCGGGCCGGAGCGCGCGCGAGCGCGGGCTGCGGCTGCGGCGCAGGCTGCCGTGTGTCACCGCTCGACAAGCCAACCGTGCTCACATTGGATGCGGCGTTACTATTCTCAAAATGAAGCAAAGTGTGGTGTCTCGCTTGACATTTGCGACAACTATTTCTACTATTACATAAAACAACGCGGTGTTTAGTACCGAGACAATTAAAACAAAAATTATTAGCGCGAACAAATTTATAACGATCACTAGGCGACAATTTTAGAAAACCAGGACACCTGTACAGTTGCGAATGATGAGTACTACACAAAGAGCAAACAGGTGATTGTACATGTGCTGGTGCGGTACTAACATAAGTATGAGTTGACCTCAGTGACTTCGATGACGCATCTACTTTGCGTGCAGAATCAACAACTATCTTCGCGCCTTCATGTTTCGATGAAGAGCGTTGCAATACCTTTATATGCTCGCGAACAAAACTTTCTAAGTCTTCGAACTTAGGAATTCTATTGCCGCGATGATCCGACTCAAACAAACGAATGGTTTCGGAATCTAATTTCCTTAAACCCATATACAAAAATACGAAGTCGCAGAGGTCATCGATCTTTAGGTTCTTTACGGCGCGAACAGCTGACGCGAAAGTATCTAGAAATTTCTCTAAGTTTTGATCGTTACATGCCGTAATAGATTTCAAATCAAACATCTGATCTAAATAGGCGTTAGCTACCGATCTTTTATCCTCATACCTAGCTTTCAAAGTATTTAAAATTAAATTATAATTCTCGGCACTAAACGTAATTCCAGCGCAAACGGTTATAGCTTTACCAGTCAATTTTTCAACGAGATAATGCAATTTTTCGTGATCTGTCAACGAATCGTTCTTATCTATTGTATTCTCAAAACTATCTATAAATAGACACCAATTGCGAATGTTACCATCAAATTCGGGTATTTGAATTGGTGGCAACTTAGGTCGGTCGCGAGTGGGGTTGGGTAGGTCAGCCGGTTTCTCCAAACTCCTAGCGACGCGTTTGATACGACAATACAAATCGTCAAACGACGACAAGGCTTGATAACTCACTGAGTAATCGGGATTCAAATTCAACTCTAAAACGTTGATGTCATGTACTAAGGTTTCGAAATCCGGCTCGAAGGACCAAAAATGGTGGCGCAGGGCCACGTGCGGTAGTGGACTGTATTGCGGGAAGTAGCTAACTGTTCCATTGACGCTTTACACACAAAAGACAGGTGGTCGGGTTGCCGCGGGCGTGATCCAAGCAATGAATGCAACCCGAGAAATTAGGAGAGGATGCACTAACCTTCACGACACACGTGTTTTCATCGCAGCCGGTACACGGATCTTCTCTTCCTTGCTCAGGAGCTGCCGTCAGCGTCACTAGATCACTTGAGGAACACACGAGAGGCACAATCCGATCGGTAAAGGTCTATGAAGCGGTAAAAATGTAACAAATATTAATCATTTTTGAGAGACGCGAGCGCGGTCCGTCCTTACGCTGGCTAGTTCAAAGCGAGACTGAGTGTCTATATTTCACAAATGGCGGACGGAAGCTATATTATGGTTAGTGCGGGAGGGGAGCTGGGTATAGAAAGAGTGTGTTTCCGCGTCAAGAAATACAGCTTCTACATCGGCGCAACCATAAACTATAGATATGTTGTCCATACTCGAAAATGTAGTCAAAAAAATGATGACGAACGTCACCTTTATGCACCAGAGACGTGACAAGACGCTACGCAAAAAAAGTCTTGAATAATAATGTAATTTTAAGTGATATAAATAATAATGTAGTTTAATAATTTAATACTATTGACGTATTATTAGTAATTGAAGGAGGTAGGAAACGGTGGTATTTCCGCCCAATTGAGCAGTCCGACTGGGGAGGTACCTCCGCCCTACAGAATACCGCTGTTATAATAACTTCTTGTTGTGTTCCCAGCGGTGAGTAGGGTAGCCAGAACTCACTGGAGAATTTGTGCTGGCCTTGCCTTCACTCCTAGAGTTACTGAAGCACCTAGGCTTAGGAACGACATCGATAAGGAACCCAATGCAGCTACTGCTGGTTACTCCTTTATACAAAGAGGATCGAGTAGGTTCAGGAACGATAGGTTGCTACCTGTGCCAGTAGACGATAGTGGATATTGAATAGAACTATAGACTATTGAAACGGAACTTACAAAACGTCGAAATCGTAAAATGTGACAGACTATTTTTGTTTATACCCCATCTGATGGAAAGTTACCTCTTTTCATAAATAGACCAAAAAAAATCCCCGCAGAGATTCTTGAAAGAGTCTTCTCAGGTCGGGGCCGCGTTTCGAAACGGTGGTCCATTTGCTAAACTAGTCTTTCATTTTTTTACCACTTAGGTAGGTGGACACGAACGGCTCACCTGATAGGAAAAAATCTGTCTTGCATGTAGACTTTTTCCTATTTAAATGTAGCACCTAAACCGGTGTTGCCAGCACAAGTACCTTGTGTACGGTGGGAGGCGAGTGCTGCTTGGGCGGGCGCTCGCGCTTGGCGTGCGGCTCGGTGGCGGCGCCGGCGTTGGCCGACACCTCGGATTTAGCCTCATTGAGGGAGAAGACAATTTGTTTTTGTTGAACAAAAGAGTTGGGATTCAGTTCAATAATTGAACTTGCCAACAATAAATGAAGTTTAACTCGTCTTTTCTGATTTAATTCGTAACTCCGTTGATATTTGAATAATAGAGACTTTTAGGGGACAAAATTTTGTCCGGCAAAAAACTCAGCGGGCATTTCGAATAAGGCTGGAGCGACTTTGGGTTGCATTTAGCTCTCTACGTGTCTCTCTGATTAGCAAATGGGATATTGGAGAACTGGTAAGGGGGTGGGTGCTTCGAGCTCAGGTTTTGACAGGTATGGTCGCCTGTCATCCCTTTCAAGCGCAAGAACCTTGTTTCAACGGAACGAAAACGTAAACAAAAGTGTACTTATGAATCTTTCTAGAGACGCGCTCAAAGTTAGCGTTCAACACAACTTTCAATACTTTATAGACGTTTCAAAAATGTTTAGTCCATTGGCGGCTGAAACCGTGTTCAAGTCTGTCAGTCTGATGTGCGATAGAGAGAGCGCTATCCGAAGCAAACCGACCGTTCTTCCCGAGGTGTCAAATCATGAGCCGATAATAATAGTTACCGGTATATTCATAGATTATATCAGGCCATTCGATCGATCAGGGTATCGTTTGACTCGCGAGTCGTGCTCAAGATATATGCCGGGAACTTACATACATACCTACATATAATTACGCCTCTATCCCCGGAAGGTGAGGCAGAGGTGAATTAACACCCACATTTCACCAATCATTGAATTCAGTCCCACGTAATAGGGAGCCGAGCCATTCATCTGAGACTGAGTCTGCCGTCTGGGCTGTATCTATATCTGAAACAGTAGGCCAAAGCCTCTCATCATTGGGAGATGCCTATGTCCAGCAGTAGACTCTATGTAAAGTTGTACAGAATCGCCAAAATAAGCGGTCTCTGGACTTTATGGTGAAGTCTTCAGATACAATCGGTATGATGATGATGCCAGAATCTACATGTATTCGATAGTTCAATATATACTTCTTGGATTTATAGACACTAACTAGGTGATATTCATTATTTACATAAACAAAATGATAGTTGGTTGTACCTATTCAAATTTTTCAATGCGTAAGATACAGGTCTGGGCGGGCCTTTCTTTTATGGACGAGCACGGATGCGTGTAGTATTATTACGTAAAAATATATTGTTTATATTTTAAATGATTAAGTTGAATCCAGTTGCACTGTTAAGTATCGCTCAATCAATAATGTCGCACTTAAAGCTTACTAGACGTTTGATGTATGTGTTGTGAAAAGTTACTTTGTTTATATCACTTAGATGGCAGACAAGCACACGACCCACCTGATGGAAAGTGGTCACTTTGGCCTATAGACGCGCGCAAAACCAAAAGAGTCACACTCGCGTTGCTGACCCTGCAAGCATTGAGAGTTTCTGTGCCGTCAGCGTAAAAGACAAAGCAAGACAAACTTTTGGTCTTTCCACTGATAGCACAAATACCCTCCAGTGAGCTCTGGTTTTCCTACTCTCCGCCGGGAAATCAAACACGAGGTTATTATGGCCGCAGTATTCTGAAGGGCAGAGGTATTTCACTACAGAGGGCAGAAATACCGTCATGTCTGAAAGAGACACGCAAACAAACAGACAGTAAACACAACGACAGAAGCTTGATGCTCGAAGCTCGCTTCCTCTAGTAGCCAATACAGGGTCTAATTTCATCAAAATGATCTCAGCGCCGTATTTTGTATTCACTCGACTTCATTATGCCAATAGTATCAGATGATTCTTTACAGCCAATCAATGTAGGATTTAGTGCTTATGTTTTTTTTTGCATGCATGCGTGCATGACATGTCTAATAATATTACATCATTAACAGTAGACCGATAGTAAAACAGACATAGTTATGTGAATTCACTGAATAACAGAACTGAGCTGCGCAAATCTCTTCGTGTTAGGTTACTTACGCCCGCCCTGCAATAATAGGGACTGACAGCACAAATTCTCCAGTGAGCTCTGGCTACCCTACTCACCGCTGGGAACACAACACGAAGTTATTATAGCCGCGGTATTCTGTAGGGCGGAGGTACTTCCCCAGTCGGACTGCTCAATTGGGCGGAAATACCACCGTGTCCTACCTCCACAATCCTCTATATGGTAAACTCTGTAGCTATCTACCAATATCTTTATGACAGCGTGGGTACTGTATTCTTCTCTTTACTATTTTTATACCACTTAGGTGGCAGACAAGCACACGTCCCACCTGATGGAAAGTGGTTACCGTGGCCTATGGACGTGTGCAAAACCTAGTGAGTCAAGGTAAAAACAAAAGACAGTCAGATGAAACAAACTGTATTCTACAGCCAAAGAGTTCTATTTTCAAATGTTGTAATAAATTTTTAAATATTGTTTATGTAAGTGGCCAGTTCCGGAAACTTTTAGTGTAACCTATGTATATAATAATCAATCTTTTTTTGTTTGTTCGTATTTCGTACACTGAAAGGGTACTGGCTTGTAGGCGAAGTCTTGCCTGCGGTAAACTGATACACCTGCTAATAAACAGATGAATGAGGCTTTGGTGCGGACTTGTTAGGAGTCAGATGCTACCATAAAAACTGCAAAAGTCAAACCTAAAAGAGGCTAAGAAGTAAGGAATTTGAGCTCCATTATCCTAAGTGTCAAGTTTTTTTTTTATACAACTTAGGTGGCAGACAAGCACATGGCCCACCTGATGGAAAGTGGTTACCATGACCTATGAACGTGTGTAACACCAGTGGAGTCACATCCGTGCTGAAAAAAGGAAGATACGGTATTCGATCATTTGTGTGGGCATGCCAAACTAGGTCCATGGACCTAGTTTGGTTTAGTGTATGTCGAGTGACCGAAGCGCTTACAGGTGTATGCTCTTCTTTCAAGTGCTGAAAAAACCCGTGATAATTAACAAAACTGAAAGGCTTTTTGCAGAGTATGTTATGTAATAAAACTCTTTCCGTATAATTTTGGACCTAAATGGTATAAAAATACGGACTAAATTTTTACCGCATCTGAAATTACCGCGGTAGCCTAGTGGTATGGGTAATGGACTGCTGAGACGAGGTCTCGGGTTCTACGCAAAGATACGGGTGTGGCCACCGTGATCCGTACGTACCCAAAGAGTTGACAGGTCCCTGTCTTCAAGGCCTTGAAGACGGCGGCAGCAAATATCATCCCGGACGTACAAGCATACCCCGGCGCGACTTAGGTAGTTATGCTCGAGTTTGTAATTTGGTATTAAGTGTTGGCAGTTACTGCGTTAAATAACAGTAAAAGTAAAAATAAAAAGTTACTACGAACGTGATCGAGATCGGGTTCGAGTTTGTAGTGAGAGTGAAACCAATAGTAGTGCAGATACGCGTAGTAAAAGAACTCGAAAGAGGGTAGATCGATATAATTATTGCAAGGAAAAAACTTTTTCTCTGTTCACCGCCACCTTTGCGGAAATATGTTTTGGACAGTGCCGACAAGAAACCGCACAAATTACTTCAAGTAGAAAGGGTAACTACTCAAGTAGTAGCGGGTTCTCTAACTAGAATTGACTTTGTGGCTGCACCAACTGATAACTTGCTTTCTGTTAAAAAGACATTTTCTTATTGTAATGTGATCTGACTGACCTGTCACATTATGAAGCCATTTTTTTCTAAAATACTCCACATAGAAACAACCAGAGCAATGCAGATATACTTGTACACTCAGAATCAAATCGATTTTGAAGAATAAAGTACTCAATAATGATCTTATTGCCTTGGTTTCCCCCCTTCCTGTTGACTGTTTGACCTGGTATTTGGCACATACCTTCAGTTCAAACAACATACATACATATATCACGCCTTTATCCCCGGAGGGTTAGGCAGAGATGAATTAACACCCACATTTCACCAATCATTGAATGGCAGCACGGATGTGACTCTACTGGTGTTACAAACGTTTATAGGTCACGGTAACCACTTTTCATCAGGTGGACCGTGTGATTGTCTGCCACCTAAGTTGTATAAAAATATATAAAAAAAATAACTTATCATAATATTACATATATATATTTATACTATATCAGGATATATGTTGGCGCAAAACAATCAGATTATCTAGATACTGATTATAAATGCCGTTTAAAATGACGACCAACCGCTAGCTGCGACGTAATGATATAGTAAACGCCCTCATAAAAATGTTAATAAATATTACTTTAACACGAATAAAGTAATATGTAGGCCTACTACATTGTCAAGAAATGCAATAGGCACTTTAGTCAAAGAATACAACGTGAGCTGAACAGAAACAACATAGCTGCCATCTCACGCGCGGACCTTACTACCAGTACCAGTGCAGTCTAGAAGGTTATTCAAGAGGAGTCCAGGGTGAATCGTTCGCGGGAGGTGGCGAGGCGTTAAGTCGCCATTTTGTTTCGCCAGATTAGACGTTAGATGTCTAATTAATGACTGACGTAAGAATTGTTACGAGATTCTCAAATAGTCCTTTTACTACGGGTCGTAGATTTGTTCGCGCCGCAAGCGGCTAAGAATGCTGTATGAATTGCCCCAGAGCTCTTTTTGAATGAGTTGTTTCGCACCGCGGTACGAATCGTCCAAAATCACTTTGTAACGACTTAGGCGACATTAAAAATGGTTCTGCAATTAATTCATCCGATCGTCAATTCTGATTGCATTAAATATTTGCCATTTGGAGCCCTGGGTTCGCTCTCCCACTCCTTCTTATAATTTGGTTCATATTATTTTTCAAGGACACGACTGCCGTCTGATTCCCCAAACTCAAGATGAAACCTGTGCAAGAGACTAGTACATCAATCAGCATAAGTGTTATTCCAGGTGAGGTTGACTGGAACCCCTAAAATTTTGATAGGGCCTCCTAGACCCTACTAAATATTCTTACTTAAAAGCTCACGAGACTTGTTCATAAATCTCTACTCTACAGTTTACGACAGGCATTTAATAAGGTTAGTGATGCGTGTTGTCGGGAATTAAATATGCATTAGCGGCGCCTTCGACCGTGGCACGCACCGGGACGATGCTTAGTGTGACAAAATGGTTCAAGTAGGGATGTTTAACCTTCGTGTGCGCACGCATGGATCTGTCAGACCCACGATATATGTTTGTTTTCATTATGATAAAATAATGAGTTTTGTATTCCTTGAAAACTATAGGGTTGGTAGCCAATTTCAAATAAATGCTGTGCGAATGACTTTTATTTTAAGAATGCTAGTAATCAAAATCTATTAGTATAGTTACTTTTCCTGACTTATCTGCTAACGCAGAGGGTGAGGTTCAAAAAGACATCCATAGCACTTTCGGTCTCACAGACCATGCGGGGTATATTTGTAACTATTTAACGCGGGTATTGGAGGGTTAAGTTAAAACTGCATCCATGTTTTTCCAATGCAATTTATTGTAATGTAGAGTTAATGTTTTACGATACATTGAATGCAAATGTCGATATTGTAACGTTTGATGTTTATATCGGTATCGCTCGTAAAAGGGATGTTCACCTATACAGTAGGTACTTTGTAGCGATGGATGGTTGAAAATGTAAAAAAAAATCTGTAAGAAGTGTGCTATATTAAGAATAACAATAGAAAATCATTATTACATTGGGACCTTAACATAAACTGTTGAAATGTAGGTGCTAGCATCTCTGCCTACCCCTCCGGGGATATAGGCGTGAGTTTATGTTATGTTTTATTTTATTATAAATATGTATTGCCATATAATATACATTTTTGCTAAAAACATTCGATACCCGCGCTCATGAAGGTCATTGGAAATTTTTATTCTTACGCTAGTACTAAGTTTATGGCATTCGGAGGAGATAAATATTTATGTGATAAAGCTATATTACTCTTTGATTTATATTCGTTCAAACAAAAATAACCTTTATTTTTCTAATGAATGATAAAAGTTTAAAGTAAGGCAATCTACCAATCGTTCTGTCCAAACTTCACACGCATCACAAGGTCAAAAGCATCAGTAGATTCTGTGGGGCAATCGTAGGATAACGTGCGTGTAATAATATATTTGTCATTATGCGGTATAAAACATTGAGTGAGTGTTATACGTTGTTTGCTACAAAATCAAAGGGTATTTTTAGGTAAGTGACTCCAGATTCTTCATAAACATAGAGGTAGTGGGAGAAATATAGAACGATGAACGAAACGAATGGTATGTTTACGGAATCGCTAGTAGCAATTTCGGATCCATTATTATAAATGACTAGGGTTGACACACATCAAGGTTATACTATTCTACCTACTCAACTAGTATTTTTTCACCATACTCTTTAAAAATGAAGAAAACTATCGAGCTTAAAAGCATTTTGTAATCACTGAATAAATATAATTCAAATTGATTACTTATTCTGAGAATAGTCTTGATTAGGTACTACTAATATTCTAACGCATTCAAGTTCTATATAGCGTTATCTAGAACCAAAGTAATTATAGCTTAACTAGCTTGTGTTATGGGATCTAGAATGCGGATAAATATACTTGTTTTTTTTTTTATAATTTCATACTTATTATACATACATAGAACAGGATAGCCAGGCATAGCCAGGAATATTCAGGATGAACTTGCTCCAGAAAACGCCTATTAGCAGATCCATAAATAAATGAATGAAGTACTAATTGATGGATATGTTAATACGAGTATAAAGATTAATCAATGAGCTCAGATTCAAGTTGCTTCTCTTATAATACTGAAAGTTCTGCTGCATCTACCTGGGAACGGAATCAGTACTTTTGGCGGGCGATTAGGTATGCAGGTAGCATCTAGTACTAATGGACTGCTGAGACAAGGTCTCGGGATCGATCCCAGGTTTTACTATGGCACACACCAATAACTTTTCGATGCTTTTCGAAGTTATGTGTGTATTTATCGCAGGTTTATAAGTGCCCGGTTAATGGCAATAGGCTCGCCACCTATGATACAATAAAAGTTAACTTTATGTTATTTGTAATATTTTTTCTAGTACGTGTTGATGGCTGCGGCGAGACGCGCCGCGCGGGAATCAATTTAGGACAATGATAAAAAACGCCTGCAATAATATTTTGTTGTTAAGGCAATTTTATGAAGTTCACTTTTTTATTGTGCATTATTTTCTCTGTAAGTTGCTTTCACTGTCGTTTCTAGATTATTTTAAAAAATCATATAATTATTATATTGATAAAGTACGATGAGTCATGCTGATTATCATCATATTATTACGAATGAAGAAATTATATTAGTTCAAACGGGGCCCCCACTAATACATTCGACACAAGTGGTCGGTAAACATACTTATAACGGGGATGGCTTTCCTCTTGAGACTGGGAGGTCTGGCGACAGTCGCTCTCATAAAACGAGTATAAGCCGAATCAAAATGAGAAGGAGTCGGCAATGGAGGAGAAAACCTTGATTTCAACATTTAATTAAAAAATAATAATTTACCCAAAAAAATAGAGACATCAAAATCTGACACGAGGCACATACAGTCAGCGTCGGAACGATTCCGACCACAAAGTCCCAAAACGATTTCAACACCAAGGCATTAAGACCAGATTAAAAATGTTTATTTATTTTTTATTGTGTAAGTACCAAATATTTGAACAATCAGTAAACAGAAATTCATCAATACACCAAGCTCCCCGCTAGCCAAGATCGACCCGACGCCGACTGTACAATAAGTCAGGGATAATCCGTACAATAATATTATGTAATTGTTATCACCACCACTTTCAAGCCTTGTTTATTTCAATCAACCTCTTAATAAATTATCACTCATGACAACTCTCTAAATTCGTGGCCTCAACATCTCATCAAATACTACGTAACTGTGGACGGAGAGCATGCCTCTGCCTTCATTACTCAAGTAAATATTCCTCCCCACCGGAACCGGTGGAAGAGGTTATGTCGGACACGAACCGACTAAAACGCACGCCGCCTGTTGGTCGTTTTGGTTGCCGAAGGTGAGGTTGACAGGCATATCCCTCGCACCCCGGCTGACCCAGGTCCATCTCTCAATTATCATGACAATATTTTATTACGGCTGTACAGATTTTAATAAACGAGTTCGCAAATGAAAGGTATTTATCTCACGAGTGTCATAGGAGACATGACATGTGAATAAAAAATATATGATAATATTCAGATATTCCCCTCCGCGGTATGTAACTTTTGGTTAATTAAAAATGGAACTGACTTGGAAAATAATCTTGGCGTAGTAAAATCTAAGATATTAGCACGGTAAAAACAAAGTATTCTTCACTTACATGTTTTTCAATTATTATTTGAAAAATAAACGAGTTGATGATTTTATCGATATTTTTATTAAATTCGAGCAAAATAATTCATATTAGTACCACATCTCTATCAGCTACTTAGAAACACCTGCTCTTCGAGGAATAAAATTTAGTTTTGTTTTTATGCCGCGAAGAGCAATGATCTTGCAGAGATACATTGATTTCAATTGCGCATACTCTAATATTTTGTTGACGTCACTTTAGCGCGCAATTATTGAAATCTCACCCCAAAATGGGGATTTTTCTGTAGTCTGTCTGTCAATCAATCAACTAGCCCATCGCAGTCCACTGCTGGACTAGTCCTCTCCCAATGTTGGGAGGCTTTGATTCACTACACAAGCACAATTATCACTTAATTAGAGTTAGGATTGACTGCATGTATCTATATTGTAAAGTCCTTGAAGTAAGGTTATATTCTAAGATTTTTTTTTAAATTAATGAATATAATCTACAAAATATCCAAAATTTCATATGTTTTATTTTGAAGTTTTCTTGAAGCAACGCTCTTCATCGAAACATGAAGGCGCGAAGAAAGTTGTTAGTTCCGAACGTAAAATAGATGCGTCATCGAAGTCACTGAGGTCAACTCATACTTATGTTAATACCGCACCAGCACATGTACAATCACCTGTTTGCTCTTTGTGTAATACTCATCATTCGCAATTGTGAAAATCTTGTGTTTGCCTATGGGTGTGGTGAGTGTGAATTTAAATGTAAATTTGTATGTTAGTAACCTCTTTACGCTGGAACGATTAAACTGATTTAGGTAAATTCAATGCACTTTGGCTGCTTTTCATTTCTAAAAAGGTTCACTCCTCATCTGAGCGCCAATCTCGGTAGTATACAAAGCTTTTAATCCAGGTGATACACAACTACTTTTGATTCTTCTGCCGTATCGTCGACAGACTTATTTCCTATAATGATCTTTGCTGCCAGCACACGCGTATCCACCCCTGCTGTGATTAACGTAGAGCCAAATTGATGTATTCTCCATGGTAGGAATAGTTGGGTTTATTCATAGGCTGACTGTAACCAACAATAATGTGTCTCTGTTCCATACGTGTCAAATTGTATTAAAAATAATGTTGTATCGAAATGATTACTATTGTATAGATCTCTCTTAAGACAAACCCGTTTATTATAAACATACTTAAAAATTAACATCATTAATTCATGAGCTGACATAAAATGAAATGAAATGGAATTTTACTTTAAATTTTGATTTACTTTCAAACGATTTTATGGTCAGATCGTCTGAAACCCCAATCAAACCTTATTTAATATTATAGATGTAACTGCTAAGTAGGTACTGTAAACATAGTTTATTTCAGTTAATATTTTGTTGGCTATTTTATTGTTATTATAAACCAATTGAGGCCTGCGGCTCCGTCTGCGTGAATGTCAGTTACGTAGGACAATATAATTATTATGTATAGTACGTATTTGGATATCGTCATGGTTTACACCTCACTGGAGCCCATGACGAAGTTCCGAGATGCCGAGGAACAAACTCATTTTTTAAGCATTCACGTGCTAATTCCAATTTTCGTTCAAAAGTACGCCGACTCATGCCTAAACGACTTGATAGTCGTTCATTTGGTTCTCCCGTTCTTATTTTCATTAAATAAGCTCCTAGCACTGTTTTTTGACGTTGCGAGTGCTGGGATATAGAGGGCGTTTGCTCCAGAACAATAACGGAGTTGCCGTTTTCAGATATTGATAGATGGCAACACCGTATTGCCCGTAGACAAAAGCTATAAAGAATTATTAGTTTTAATATTTTTTACAAACTATTGTAACAGTTTCGATGCGTTTCGATCGATAAAATGTAAAAAATATATTTTTAGTATGAAACGTAATACAAAGATTACAAAAATATATACAAAAAGCCATTATGTAAACAAGTACATATTATTGAAGAAATATTATTTTATAACAGGGTCTCGTGTTAGTTTAGCTAAGGAATTAAGTTTTACATCTTCGAATTTACTCCTTTATTCCTTTGAATGTGATTTGTAAGGCCTCCAGCAAATAACTTGTGTTAGGAGTGCCTTCGGGGATATAGGCGGAGATTCCTCCGCATCGCATGCCTTTTGTAGTAGCGTTCCCAGAAGACTGGCAGTATTGCCATTATGTATGGCAGTGCTGCCAGTCTTGTCTTGTAATTGCTTATTCTCTGACCTAAGAAGAGGCTAGCCCTGTATTTCATATAGTGACGGATTCGTAAGTTGACGTCAGATTCTTATTTTTATTTGGAAAATGTGATTGATAAATGGCAACTAAGAGAATATAAAATGAGCTGACAGTCGGGCGTTGTGTTCGAAGGCAAAGTTTCACGAGCATGGCGCTTTCAACTTTTATTAACCCGTCAACCTTGCTTTTATTTTAATTTGATCGCCGAAATAAAAAAAGTTTTGTGGACCACGTATCTAGGACCTAAATCGCGAGACATACTCTGGCGTGAGGAGGAAGGACATTATCAATTTTTTTTTATATATATAAACACCTCAACAAAGTCTAGGGAACAAGATGACCCCAATTATTTTTTTCGTGTAAATCTTGTTTTGCAAATAACTGGCAGCAAATAAATAAAAATAGAATAAAGTAGATTACAGAGTTGTTCGAAATTTAATAATAAATTTAAATAAGTAATGATTTTCGAATATGGAGGGAAAACTTTTAAAAGTGTTTGATTGTGCAGTTTCTCTGAGGCTTTCATTTTGTGTGCACTATTGTAGCATTTTTCAAAGTTAAATTATAACCCCTGTTACAAAAAATCTAAGTAACAATGTATTTTCAACGTTTTCTGACGGGGCGTTGAAATTGATTTACTAGTCAAGCCCTTAATTCAGGAAGTTGTGAAAAAATATATACGCCGTTCATTTTTGGCGGCGGTCATCTTGGACCGATTTTTTTTCAAACAACGACACCCGACTAACATACCTTTCAATAAATACTAAATTCAAATCGTTTCATACGTTCAGGAGCTACGATGCCATAGACAGACACACATACACACGCACGCATGTATGCGGGACATATTTGATTTTACTTGCCCCTAATAACAATGACAAACCTAAATTACCCTACCTCCCAAAAAATACTTTAAAAAATCTTCTGTTTGCTATACTAATACCTACCTACATTTACCTACGATACCTACCCACATTTACCTACGATACCTACCCATGGTACCCCAGTCGCAAAAACGACGGCTAACCGGTCACTTTTAAACCTGCAGTAAATACACACATAACTTCGAAAAGCATCGAAAAGTCATTGGTGTGTGCTATGGTAAAACCTGGTATCGAACCCGAGACCTCGTCTCAGCAATCCATTACCCATACCACTAGGCTACTATCTGTATATCTCTATGTAAAACTGTAGTTAAAGATTCTGTAGGGCGGAGGTACTTCCCCAGTCAGACTGCTCAGTTGGGCGGCAATACTGCCGTGTCCTACCTCCTAAAAAAAAGTTAAATTTGGGTATAGATTGTTTTATGTTATTAGGCTTCCTCTCATTGGAACTAACGACGAAGTAAATATATCAGCAGTGAACCGGGGTGAGAAAGCCGGACAAACCTTTAGTCTTCCCACTGACAGCACAAATTCTCCAGTGAGCTATGGCTACCCTACTCACCGCTGGGAACACAACACGAAGTTATTATAGCCGCGGTATTCAGGTACTTCCCCAGTCGGACTGCTCAATTGGGCGGAAATACCGCCGTGTCCGATCCCACGTAGGTGGCTAATTTATTGCTGTCAAGCGGGCGGTCTTAGTCATGGACTATTTTTTTTATGACTTAGGTGGCAGACACGGCCCACCTGGCGGGAAGTAGTTACCGTTGCCTATCATATGTATGTGTGCAACCGGGGGCAATAATGAAGTTGTTATGGTGAGCAGTTCTTGTTTAAATGAAAATGCAGCTGATCATCTACGATATCTTGATACCTGTTACAATCAGGGTACACTTCATTATAAAAGTTTGGGTATTGCATCTGTTATGTACACATCAGATGTAAGTGAATCCTGTGATCTGTACAAAGCCCACTGTTCATAAAAATACTTTAATAGAAACACATGAATGTACTGGTGATTTATTTTAGCCGTATAAGTGTATTTCGATGTGTTATATCCCCATGTTACGCGTAGGTTGACGTCGTTTTATTTTGACAAACGGACGTGGATTCCCTTTGTTGTCTTTAGTACGATATATCAACGGTTGACACTTAATTCTCTACGAAAAAATATATGAATGGAACCTTTTTTGGAACGAAAATCGATAAAGTTTGAAATTGACAATATTGAATAGAACGTTATCAATTTTTATCGATATAAAAGTCGATTCCTTGTCTGCATTAACAATTCCATTTATAAAACGTACTAACTTTTTACGAAACGTTTTACCGTTGTAAAACTAGTGAGATATTGTTTTGATTTACATAAAAATGTCACCTGTAGTTATCGTAATAATTAAACGAATGGTTTCTAATGATTTATAATCACACTATGAGAATTTCAATGGAGTCGACCACCCGCCGCACGCACTAACGATGTCGTTCTGTAGACAATAGTTGTGGTACAATACAAGAATAACGACCTTCCCAGACACTCCACCATTGATACTGATGCTAGCTAAACAGCCAAAAACAAAAGACGAATATAAATCACTGGATACACGCGTCCAAATGCAAATACACCTTGCTTTCCATCCACTAAATAATGCACTTTAAATCAACAGAACTAAAGTCCTTCATTCTGTAAACGAGAATCATGGGTTCGAATTTTAAATTGCAATATTCCAGGTGGTTAAATATTTCTGTGCAAATTTATTCAAGGTGAACAAATTTTGTCACATTAAGTTTATTCAACTGTCTTACACACATTTATCCCACACTTAATGTGGACGGGCCCAAGCCAACCACACCTGAATGCCAGTACACCTGCTGTCTAACCGATAAGACTCTAGCAGACTTTCCTCTCA
This sequence comes from Eilema griseolum, assembly GCA_963662185.1. Classification (NCBI taxonomy): domain Eukaryota; kingdom Metazoa; phylum Arthropoda; class Insecta; order Lepidoptera; family Erebidae; genus Eilema; species Eilema griseolum. The sequence goes on from OY759251.1 coordinate 3,607,944, forward strand.
GGGCATCATTAGGGATGATGACCAGATCGTCTGATTCTACCCAATACCGCTTGATATCTTAGCTTTTGCTGAAAATACATGACTTGCAAAATAAAATGTTCTTAACTAAACTGAAACTATGACTTTTTATTAGTCTTAGTTCCCAAAGCAGGTCAAAATATAAACAATTATTTTTTAACAAATGAATTGGCTTGTGACTTCTATAATAAGTTCTTCTACATACCTTTAGTATAGGTACGTAAGAACCACCATGTTAAAACCGGAAATGGTCTTCTTTTACGTGCGAAGAATCCCCACGGACACCTCGACCACCGGAGCCGGTGTGAGAGGTTATGTCCTGCTCGAACAGACTAAAACGCAGCGTGCATGTCGGTCGATTTTGGTCGCCGAAGGTGATGTTAACAAGCATATTCCTCGCAACCCGGCCGACCCAAGGCCATCCCTCGATCTGGCCCTCCTAGGGTGTAGGGAACACAGAGTAGCCAACTCGTCCCCGGAAACGGGGAAGCGCGCAAGACGCAAAGAATCCCCTCGATTTCTTCCACTGAGGCGACATTGAGTCGGTCTTAAGAGAGCCGAGGACGGTAATCACCATACACACGAGTGGCATACGACTATTTTCAACACACTTGCGAATAAAATAATACTAAAACAATAGTAAAATCTACTACTTGTGAATAATAACAATGAAAAGTCAGTTTGATAATAGGTGTCATTACGTGCCTAATTGCGTTGAAATAAAACCCTATTTGTAAGCGTGTTGAAAAAATACTTTTATAATTTTTATAAATGATTAGAAAAATATATCTTCACACTAAAATTAACCTTGGTCTGTTCCGAAAGGAGCAATTATGCGCAAGTGTGGTACGACTAAGTATCCGGCTCGACCAGGACCAAAAAGATTGGAAGCGCGGTTCTCATGCCACCTGAGCTAGTGGACTGTATTTTTTTGTCTCAAAATAGATATTCTTGTCGTTTTGTACGCCAAGCTACTTATAAAAGAGCTTTGGCTTTCCAATAATGGTTGCGCCGATGGTAGAATTTGTATTTTTTTTGTTAGAGTAGCCGCTGGGAAAGTGATATCTAAAACACATGCTCATACCGAATCCTGGTGAGTACTTTATAGACTATTAGCTGTTGCCCGCGGCTCCGCCCGTGTGAAGTTTGAACCTATAAAATTTTATTTTATATAGATTGGGAATATTCACCATCGACAGGTCGATCGCGCCGGATTCTTTGATATCCCCTACCAGGCAACCGTCGAATACGCCAAAGGCCACCGTCTGCATAAGTACAGATAATAAACAATGAAGCATTTCACTAGAATATAGATGGAATGAAATAGGTTACCGTACTTACGCATCAAGTTCGACTGATACTGTCCATGATACCGTATAGTCATCAGCACCCAGTACAGGCTATAGTCAGCCACGATGTGTATCAGCAGCTTGAATGTGGTGATTAACATGAATACCGCTGAACGGGTTAAGTACATCTTCTCAGAAGCCGGTCCCACGTAATAGGGGGTGAGCCTATTGCCGTTTTCCGGGCACTACTGTTGCCTCGAGCCATGCATCTCGGGCTGAATCTGGGCTGTAAATATTTGCCTGATGTTAAACATCGTCTTACCCCTTAGTCGCCTTGTACGATACCGCATAGGAAGAGATGGGGTAATATAATATAATATAATAATAATTTCAGGACATACCAATCAGGGGTACACAAAGTCATTTTGTCCAAAACTAAGCCTAGGCTTGTACTATGGGTACAAGACAACCGTTAAACATACATAAAAATACTTTTCTTTTGTAAATACATACATATTATACATAGAAAACACCCAGACCAGTTCTCTAAGTTTTAAAATGTTCAACATTACTCGTACTTTGATTAATAATAAATATAAACGTAATTAATATCTATTGATGTTCATTGTGTTATCTTCTAAGTAATACTTATTATGTGTTCTCGCAGCTAAAGTGAAAACTAATGTGTGCTATACGTGACCAAAATTACCACGCACCTGATGGGAAGTGATTACCGTGGCCTATGGACGTGTGTCCATAGGCCCCACCAGAGGAGCCACCCTCGCGCTGCCGACCCTGTAAGCGCAGAGTTTCTGTGCCGTCAGTGTAGAGGACAAAGCAGGACAAGTCATTATTCATCCCACTGATAGCTTTGATTTTACTCAAAGTGACATAATATGCATTAAATATTTCACATTTATCTGTATTAACAAAACTTACAATAAGGCACAACATTATACCATTAGGGTCAACATTCACTGAAAGAATAGCGGTCGGCAGCGGCATTTTAAGGTAATTTTGAAACTCGTCCGCTCGCCGTAGCAATTCCTCGCCCCCACAATAGCCAGTTTTTTTTGTGCGACACACACACAGTCGCACAAAAAAAACTGGATGCTCCACTTTGTTCTGTAAATTTTTATTAAAGAATTGTTCTTTTAGAATATTAAGTTTTATTACTCATGAATATAAATTATAATTGTCTAAATATTCTTTGTATATATACCATAATAATATTTATTATCCGCAGTAATATTTTGCCAAATAAAAAAAATGTCGAAATGAAAAAGTGCGTACTAAAATTTTATTATTCCAAACATTGCTTTGGTATAAAAAAATGTGTTCAAAATTTGTTTGCATAGGAAAGATGTTTGCCTTGCAGACCCCACATTTAACGTCTCATCAGAAATCGATTTATTGATTGGGGCTGATATATTTTGGGATTTGTTGAACAAAGATACGATCCGTCTCTCTAATGGACCATACCTACGAAAATCAAAGATAGGGTGGTTAGTTTCGGGTCCCGTTTTCTATCATAACTCGCGTATAAATAATATCTATTGTCATGTTGCTCAAACATCAATTATTGATGATCAACTTCGCAAATTTTGGGAATTAGAGGAAGTAGGGGTGACTTCCACTTTAACGAAAGAATGTTCATGCGAGGAGTCATTCGTCAAAATAAGAACGAGACGTCAGTTAGCTTATGTTAGTTTCACGGGAGAGACTGCCATCTGACTCCTAATCCCGGCAGGAAAGCCCGTGCCAAAACCTCGTCCTTCTAGTACAGTCGGATAATTATCTACCCATTATAAAAGATGCGTGTGTGTTTTGTCCGGTGGTACTCAGCTTAACGGCCTCATCAGATTCTTTTTGCTTTATGCTAAAGGACCCGTGAGCTAGTAATGAATTCCAGGTCTTGGTGGTGCGGCAAAGAAAAAAGTCTCCGAACCGCTTGGTTCTTACCGCAGGGAAAATTTTCGTTTTACGACTTAGATTACCATCGCTAGGGAATTCGCCCTTAATTTACAAAAACCACATAATTACCAAATCAACTAGTTTTCCCAGGTCAATACAGTTGCATCTCGTCCTTTGCATTTCCTCCTCTGTAATAGATAACTGAAATTACATTGAAGATATCAATAAAATTCCAATCAGAGCAGTTTGTAACGTGTAGCGGTCCATAAACCTGCCAAAACTTATTAAATTAATTATATATTCATTAGTAAATGACAGCCATTACAGCCGTGAAGGCATAATAAATTATTGTTGCAATAATATTATGAGTCTATTGCCATTAACCGGGCACTTATAAACCTACAATAAATACACACATAACTCCAAAAACCATCGAAAAGTCATTGGTGTGTGCCATGGTAAAACCTGGGATCGAACCCGAGACCTCGTCTCAGCAGTCCATTACCCATACCACTAGACTACTGCGGCTTAATGATAATTCTCGTTTATTCCCCACCGGAGCCGGTGGAGGAGGTTATGTCGGACTCGAACCGACTAAAACGCACGCCGCCTGTGGGTCGCTTTGGTTGCCGAAGGTGAGGTTGACAGGCATATCCCTCGCACCCCGGCCGACCCAGGGCCATCTCTCACGATCTGGCCCTCTTCTCTCGGGTGTGTGGAATCATTAGACAGCACTAAATCTAACACTCTGCCAAGTGCGTTTGCTACACCGTTATATTGCCGTAAATTAAGCAGATACATCGAATCAATCAAAGAACACTCGTCGGCGGTTTTTACATTACTGGGTAGCATGTATGGGTTACAACCAGAAAAATTGTACATTAGTTTACTACCTTAGTAGTACAAAAAAACGTTATATTATCTTCAACTGAGTACAAGACTATAAACTAAATTAATTCATAAAAAGTCTAGATCATTAACTAAACATGCCACCGCGAACACACAGGTGCTACTCTATAAACTGAATGGCGGGGGTTAGCTTTCCTGCTATACATAATATTTATAACTAGTGAGTTTCCTGGGGAGACCATCCCCAGGATCCCCCGTGACAGTGGTCTATTAGTAAGCCTGGGACCACGGCCGGTGTAACATTGTATTATATATTATACCTATACCATGATCGCGTAAATTTATTTATCCGAAAGTCATAAATACGAATTTTTACTCTTCCGAATATCATTAGCATGAATAATGAAAAATCCGTAAGTAATGGGAATTTCAATTAACATTTGTTTACTTAATGCGCTCGAATGGTTTTGATGTATTTACCAGTATACTGGTTTCGAACTACACTATTTGCTGTTGAAACCCGTCCAGGTATTTGAAAAAAACCGTTTAGGTATCTTGGATATGTCGTCAACTTTGACTGGTTTTGGAAAACAAATTTAGTTATGCGTATTTAGGATAATAATGTCGTTCTCAATTCTCTTCAAAACAGGATATTCTCAATTCGATTGAATGTTCGTTTTTTTATTTCCATGTCTATGCTATGGTGGTTTTTCAGCGACGATCGCGCGAACGATCTCCACGAAGCCTGGAAGAAATTGCGTAAAGCGATAAGGCCGCCCATTGTACTGCTCTTGTCTTCTCAATTTCTGTATCATGAATATTGTAATTGGCGTACAATAAAGTATATAATAAATAAATAACTACTTCGTTTCTAGGTGGAGGCCATATATATAAGTATCAATATGTATCAAACATTCCACACAACGCTATCTAGACCCATGGTAAGCAGAGCTTAACTAGCTAGTGTTATGGAATCTAGAATGCGAATAAACATATTTAGAAACTGATTTCTTTTTGTAAATACATTCATATTATACATAGAAACACCCAGACCACCTATTGATGCATACAAATATTTGCACGGCCCCTGCGTAGCAGTAACGTTCTACCGCTACACCACAGAGGCCGTCAAAACAATTTAAAATTATTAACATTACCATTAACTGATTAGTGTTAAGCCAGTACTTGAACAGAGAACAGAATATATCTTTCCACCGTGTGCGGGTGACATCTAAGACCTGCACGTGTAGGAAAGGTGAGGGTGGGACTAATTGGAAGAGCTCATCAGAACACTCACCATGGTACAGACGGTAAACCACACGCATTTTAGCAGCAAAAAATCACCGCATAGCTTTTGTTGATATTTTATGTATCCGGTGATTGTGTTTTTAGTTATTTAAATGTTTTGCTTGCGATCCTTCGTCGCTCCCAAACGTGTTTAGAAATTATTATTTTGTGTACAAAAAAAATAATCTAAAAATTGTCCATCATGCGCGTTAACTTCCGCCTATAAATACATGAAAGACAAATAAATCAGAATCAGAATTTACCTTTTCGTATGAATGAATATTAGATCGTTCTGTTTCTGCTGCATATCAATGACATGCTGTCTGATGGCTCCATTCATTGTTATGCGGGCGACAGTACCGGGGACACGTGTTATACGGGCCGTGCAAATATCCCTCAGTCCAAGGTGGAGAAGAGTCGCGAACAACTTGTGTCTGAAATCGAGACTCTCAGGGTGCAGCCCCAGTGGTGACAGTTACGGTCGCCTATCAACCCAGTAGAAGCAGGCCCTCCCGTTTCATGGGATGGATGGGCCGTCATCTACGGTTAAAAACCTGAATAGAAAAAGAAACAAAGAGGCGGGAAAGGACAGTTCATTTGCTATTGATTTATATATGTAATAAAGAGTAATTGTTGCATTCCACAGATGAATCAGGTCAAGGATGAAGTTCCTTTAGTACCTGACTATGTGTACCGGGAAGCGTTGGATGCGGGCTGCTTTAGATCGGTCATTCTGGAAGTCTGTGGGAGAGGCCTATGTTCAACAGTGGACAATGCATGGCTGACATGATGATGATGATGATGATGTGTACTATTTTAGTCGCAGCGTTTGAGGATGTATTCCCTGCCTGTGTCGAATTCTCATTCGCCAAACATCCACAATGTCTTTTTCGTACATTGTCTGTTTCTTACTAAGTACCTATTTAATTGTAAAATTGCTTATGTTCACTGATGTAATGATAGTTGAAACCTGTGATAAGACAACGTCTAGTCACTACTCTCACTGTATAGTTTAAGCGCTTGGAAAATTTCTTATTCGTATGAACTTTAATGGAAACTGTGCAACAACCGCGCCAAGATGGCACTAAATAGCGCGAGAAACCTGAGGACTGACATCAAACTGACCGTCACAAAAGAAATCGAGCGCCTCTATCAGCTAGTAAAAGAGGCCGAAGCTGTCATAGAGGGACAAAGGTCTATAAAAGGACCAAATTCGAGAGTCGAGGGAGGAACCGTCGACAGTTTGAGGGTACTGGCTCCGGTGGAGAGGTATCCGGGGGGCTGCCGATCTTCGAGACGCCTACTTCCGCTACAAATACAAGATTACATTCCGCATAGAAATATATTCAGATTAGAAGTCAAACGCACCCTTCTTAATAGACGTTTAAAAGCTACAGCATATTGCTTTTGAACTGCGAGAATATTACATATATTACCTGTGACGTAAATCGCTTTGAAATCTTACCCATCGAAAGTACAACACAAGGTTATTATGGCCGCGGTATTTTGTTGGGTGGAGTAACTTTCCCAGTCAGTCAGTACCTCCTATAACGTGCATTTATGATAATCCTAATAATAGTCAGTTAGTCAAATATAAAATGGGATAACTCACCATATCGTACGTATCCATGCTGCTTTATGTTGCCTTTTTAGACCCGCAGTACGAGGTGAGTATTAAATTATCAGACAACTTCAAGCATCTCAAAAGCTACATATGACTCTTCACATTTAATAAGTTATACTTATATTTTAAATACGCGAAAAGTCGCGTATTTAAAATATAAGTATAACTTATTAAATGTGAAGAGTCATATGTAGCTTTTGAGATGCTTGAAGTTGTCTGATAATTTAATTAACTTAATATAATAATCTGATAATTTAATTAAATAATAGCTTTTACAGTAGGTAAATTGCGTAAAGACGCAATTTACCTACTGTAAAAGCTATTATTATAAGTAAACCGATTCATTGGACTAAACTCCGCGTAGTTTTGGATGGCAGTGCTAAGACTAGCACTTCCGTGTCGCATTAATATTAGTAGAATTTTAGCTTTTTCGGACTCAACAGTCGCTTTGTGTTGGGCCCACTCTTCGCCCCATCGTTGGGACACATTCGTCGCTAATAGAGTGGCAAAAATTCAATCTGAATTAGCGTACCTAACAAGTTTAGAGGACGGAGCAAGGACGAGTTGAATACTGTGAGTCAGCAATATACAAATACGTGTTTGCATGAGCATGAGTCGATATTCTTGTTTTAACCAGATCCATTCCATTTTTAAAATATCAGCCGTTTATAATGACGTAAGACTCTTGCTCTAGCAACTTATCTTGCCTTGTCAATAGTTTCATCAAATTCCTTCATCTTCCTAACCCGGTCATTCAGGTTCGTCTAGACCCTCTTTTTTCTCTTCCTTTCAAAGCCATTACATTCCGCCCCCCTGTTGTGATCGATTTAGGAGTACAAAAAGCACAGATACTTGAAAGTCGCGACCGTCTTCACGAACAAATTCCTCGACGCCCAGGGCTTGCCAAAGAGCACTCACTTCAACGCGAACCAGCCAGAGAAATCTATCACGGCTTTAATAAACGCAATCTAAATCTAATATATTGAAATTACATCATTTAGGTCAATTTCGTCCTTATTTGCAGATGCACATTATATCAACATCCTCGAATTCGATGGTCCCGCAGACGTCGGTCTATCCCAGAACCAGAAATTCGTCAGCGCAGGTCCAGCTATCTCAGACAATGGTAAAATATATATTAATACATACATATATACTTAAATATATAAATAAAATATACATACACATAATAATATCTAACCATACATTGATAAATATAACTACAATGAAGTTTCTTCCAATTTATCCAGCATGAGCTTCCGAACTCCCAATTTAAATATGTGACCTGCCGGACATATCCATAGTATGTAGTTACTTAGTAAGTCAATTAGGTTAGGCTGACACAAAAGGATTGACGATTGTTATAAAATGTGACATAAAATCGAAGAAATATCAAATTTTCTGCAATAGCATGTATTTTTATAATAAATAGACATAATTAATTGATTAACAGCTGTGTTTTATTTCTTTCCACCACATACCTACTGAAATCTGTAACGTCTTTAAACTGTGCAAAAATAAAACTTCTAAGTCAACGCAGTCAAAATAGAGAATTTCATCCCATGAATACAATTTTATACGAAACTCTTGAAGTACGAATCCGACTCGCACTTGACCGGTTTTTATTTTTATTTAACGTTAAACGGGTGCTAGTGAAAAGTATTATTGTGCTTTATCGATATTTTACATGACTAAATTAGGTTCTTCTAAAGTTTGAAATCTTATTGTAGTGCAGTGCTTACCATATCAAACACTTGTAATTTTTTCAGGCCAAACGCACGAAGAAGGTCGGAATCAACCGAGCAACCGTGATTTATCATAACGGTAATGATTACACCCAGCTGTGCCAACAATTATCTCAAATTTCAATACACGACGCGTTCCCGAATAAGGGACATAGCAGACATAGCAACTATGAAGCGTACCGTATCCGCATCATCTAAAATAAATACGCGTTTACTGCACATGTGCGCGTACGACTATCATATAAATTATTTCAGGATCCAACGACCATATAACTGTATGATTCGAAGTTATTCTCTACGGTGAGCTTAACCGTTTAGATTTTTATGGATATAAAATAATAGGAAAATATTCTATAGTTACTATATAGTATGAGTATTTTTTTATACCACTTAGGTGGCAGACAAGCACACGGCCCATCTGATGAAAAGTGGTTACCGTGGCCTATGGACGTGTGTAACATCAGAGGCGTCACACTTGCGCTGCCGACCCTGTAACTAACGGCACAGAGTTTAGAAGACAAAGCAGGACAAGCCTTTAGTCTTCCCACTGACAGCACAAACTCTCCAGTGAGCTCTGGCTATCCGCCTGCCTACCTGCCTATGTAAATATTTTAAAAAAATTAAAAAATGATACAAGATTAAAATCAATTTGGGCGGAATTCGAGCCGCGCCTGTGCCTTTTAATCTTAATCGACGTAGTCATACTTGCTAAATCGACTTTGATGTGCAATAAAACATTTGAATCTTCCAAATATCAAAATCGGTCAAAAATCACTTTGAGATTGAGACAAGATCGAGATTGAATTTAGATTTTTATTGACATGAAAATTAGGCCTTGTACCTTATCTTGACTTTGACTTAATTGTGGAGGTCAGTAGGCACATGCTGTGAAAACGTTTCGAACTATCGAAGGAACTCGACAATACAATCTCTTTCGAAAACATCCATGTCCAGTGAGGAGCTGGGACAGCTCATAGTCCGGCTCGACCCAATGCCATGCAAGCCGCTGTTCTACCAAAGGGAAGAAAAGGTACGTTGTTCTTCCCTTCTCCTCTGTATCCCAGCGTCTCTGCCAGGTTCGCAATGCGTCAGCCCTAGTGGTCTCCCTCCACTGTTTAAGCTCCTCCTGCAGCTGCCTACTCGATTCCCCATGTTCAGCCAGAAGACTCAGCCTAGCTTTCTCCAGCGAACCAGCACGGATTACCTCCAGGTCAGCCGGCAGCACTCCCGCAAGTACCGCTAGCGCGTTCGTGCTAGTCGTCCTATAGGCCTTTGTGAGCAGCATTAAACTGGACCGCTGCGTTCGCAACAGGGGGCTGCGAACAGCATGCAAAAGGGCTCGTTCGTACCAAACGGCCGCAGCATATGTGACCGTGGGGACATAGGTGCCCCTATACACCGTGAACAGACCCCTATATTTAACACCCCATGATGATGCCGATACCCTACTCATTTTGCCGAAGCATTTGGCTGCTCGTTCGCCAATATCAAGGTGGTAGTGGGGGTATGCGTGGGAATCTTTCGCACGTAAAAAAGCATAAGTACTACAGTACTGTAGGTATGCACAATACTTCTAACATTTTATTTTTATTAATGCCGGTTTTGTTCTGGGTAATTTACGCAATGACTGGCTCCGAACCACCCGAGGAGAAGAAGCACTCGCTTGTTGTATCGGTCCCACGTGAAGAGACCCTTATTTTGTTGTTGGCTAATCGCGTCTCGTCTTGGTCGAGACTGTTGCGTTGTGTTGTTTGTATAGACCGATTGTTTGCACACGCTGCAGTCGCGTCAAAAATGGAATACTCCATCTAACCCAATTACTGTAGGTACGGTGGTAGTCTATGTATTCATAAGTTGCGATAACCGCTTACCCTTATTTATTTATTTATTTAAACTTCATGCACAAATGTACGCAGGCGGACTTAATGCCACAGGCATTCTCTACCAGTCAACCCAATAGGTGTGCAGATAATAACAAGGTAGGTGCATTATGAAAGGTAACTAGTATAGATGTTGGAAGAAGTTCCTCGGCGACTGATCATAATGCTATAACAACTTTTCTCCAAAATTCAGCTTCGGCAACAAATTTTAATGCAGACAATATGAAAATACCAAATTCTACGACATTCACCATGTGTTCGGAAGCTGCAAAGCTTATGAATACCTTAGAATTTATTAATTTCTTTTGTTAGTTAGACTTTATCCACACATAAACATGTGGACTTAATACAAGACTACCATAGACCACAGACCACAGACGAACGGTCTGGTATTAAGTCCTATCAGTTATCCAAATTTGTTGCAGAGAGAAACTTTGTAGGTACATCATTGAGAGACCATTACATCACTAACAATGTTACAATGGTGACACTCAGCTTGAGAGTCTCATCAGATGCCTCTTCACACCTCGCTTAAAGGACCCGGGACTGTAGGGAGAATTTATTATTCTTATAACGCTTCTTACCGACTTCACAGAAAGATTTACAGAGACCAGCTTGCCCTCTGGTCACGAATCCTTGGCACGGGTCGGCTAACACCTTGGATCGGGGTTTTTTCTCGGGTATGCTCCCTGAGAGTTGGTTTTATTTCGGAGTGACCTTCTCCTAGATGGTTGCAGACCAATACTGACGAGGCCCATCTCCCCGGTTTTGATTTCAGAGTTTTCCTTCTCTTAGACGGGTTAGAACTCAAAAAAGAGTAGATCGATATAATTACTCCTAGAAAAAAAATCCCTGTTCTCTGCCACTACTCCAGTTCCTCTGTGATCATGGAGCTTGCAACAGCACCGAAATAGAAACTCAAAACTATGCAACATGGTAAATATCCCGATTATTTTGATACTGATGTGAGTGACCATGATAGTAAATACCTAGATGGTCTTATTGTCAACAGACATATTGATCAACTCATTCAAGTTGCATCGCATGTCGAAAGCCATAAAATGAGAGAAGAGAGATAAGGGAACACTGGAGACCTGACAGCAACTCCTGTAACGATTGCCATAGACATTCGTATGACAACTAGGACCAAAGGCTTTAACGTGCTATCCGAGGCACGAAAATACCCAGACTAATGCAAATACTATTCATGCATACAAAATATTTGCATTGAGCGAGAATCATTAGAGATTTTGTATAGATTAATACAATAAATAAATAGAGAACGAGACCCACTTTATCAGTGAAAACAGCTCTGATACAATATCGAACAAAGCTGACATTAATTTCACTTTTACCAACCACCGAGCACGCTTCACTAATCGCTTAAACAGCTCGATTGATTGAATTACAGACTTTCTGTTCTTGAAACTTAATACGCGAACGTATGGCTTGAACACGTGTCTATATTCCATGCTCGTAACCTGTGACAAAGTACCTTACAGGCAACATTCGCCTTCAAGATGAACAGTAATATTTTTGTATGTTTACATTTTTCCCTAACCTAAACCATCGCTATCATTATAACACGAGTTTTATAATGCGTATAAATATACTTAAATACATTGAATTTGGAAAAAACGCTCACTATTCCCACAAATTCTTTTAAATGCTTCGGAGTTAATGATTTTGGGAACAGTTTTGGGAACAAGTTTCGATACTACAAATTTCCTTAAAATGTACGGTTTTGACGTTTAGTTAAAAGTAACTAATTTGACTAGTCAGTCAAATACCCAATTTGCCATTTGCTTAATTAAAGATGGAGTTTCTTTCCTTTTTTTTTCTTTTTGATGACTCCTGCCAATGTTAAGACTTTCAAGTTGTTAGTTGGCAGACAAGCACACGGCCCACCTGATGGAAAGTAGTTACCGTGGCCTATGGACGTCTGTAACACCAGAGGAGTCACAGTCGCGCTGCCAACCCTGTAAGTACAGAGTTTCTGTGCCGTCAGTAGAAGACAAAGCAGGACAAGCCTTTAGTCTTCCCACTGACAGCACAAATTCTCCAGTGAGCTCTGGCTAGTCGCGTTCACTATTGCCACGCCACAGAGGCTGTCAAGGAGCTAAGGACCTCATTTTTATTTAATCGATTTCTTGCGAAGCATTTCTAATTGAATTTCACATTAATATTTTTACAAATTTTTACATCTATGAACTATTCAAATGCTAAACACATTCTTTATATATAAGCCGCAAATAACTGGCAGCAAATAAATAAAAATAGAATAAAGTAGATTACAGAGTTGTTCGAAATTTAAAAATAAATTTAAATAAGTAATGATTTTCGAATATGGAGGGAACACTTTTAAAAGTGTTTGATTGTGCAGTTTCTCTGAACGAGGTTATCCGACAGAGAACTAAAGTTACTGACATAGGGCACAGAATAAGCAAGCTGAAGTGGTAGTGGGCTGGCCACGATTGTCTTATCAAGTCAGTTGGACAAAGGCTTATCGAGGCAACCGATTACTCTCGCTCCGGAGCGTTCCTGGTGCAAAGACTGGCCATCGCAATCCAGTGTGGCAAAACTGTTTTCTGAAGAAACACAAAGCATTTTTTGTTTTTTTTTTAGCAAAATAATAAACATGGTAAATATACCGGCGAGGTTTACACCATTAATGTGGATGACCATGTCAATCTTAAATAATAGATTTTAGTTGTGCTTGTGTATTTATACAAACACAATTAAAATTTAACAGTAGCTGACAAAGTTTAATCTCACTATATTAGGAAAAAATATTTATTTTCGTTTTTATTTTTGTTTCTAAAACAATTAATTCATACATTATTAATCATACATGGCTAATTGATTTTATTGAAATATTCACATTCTGGTATTGTTTTTTTTCAATATAAAAAATATATGTATTTTACATATTGAATGTGTGTTTATATTTTTATTATTTGTTTACTCTTGAATGGAGCAAACAGCTAATTGAGAAAATCATAACATCGAGCAACCTGCCGTGTCCGGAATTTACTTTTGAAAACCCATTAATAGACAAAAAAGTAGCTGACGCTGTTTCTAAGAGTTTTCTGAAAATTTACAACTTATCAAGGCAACCAAATCAAACCTCGAAAGTAAACTATACCCCATTTATAAATAAAACCCGGCTGGTCAGTATCTATGAAAGCGAGCCATCCATTTTACATCGATTGTACTCGTATCTACATATGTTTGTGCTTCGGTAAAATTTATTCTTGATCCATTATAGATCAGTGTCGGACGAAGTGGGGTCTGCGACAGAAGGACCGCGCACAATTTGTTATTGTTTGCTTGGGTGAATCGACTAGATTGCTACATTGCTGTGCCGCACAGTTCAGCACACTGGTGGAATTCTACCTTTTTTGTTTACATGCGAAACAATACCCACGGATACCTCTCGCCGGAGCTTTTGGGAGATAATAATTCATTAGATTCATTATTATACTTAATTATAATAATATATCTATTTGCTTTCATTGTGGTATGTAGGACACGACGGTATTTCCGTCCAATTGAGCAGTCCGACTAGGGAAGTACCTCCTCCCTATAGAATACCGCGACCATAATAACCTTGTGTTGTGTAACCGGCAGTGAGTACTCTACTTTAGTATTAATATGTTATCTGTGACACAATTCTTATATTTTTAGTCTTCTTAAAAGTTCGTAAACCACACTGCGCGTCATCTAATTCACATCTAATTATATCACGATTAAGTTAGGAAAAAAATGAAATTCAATTCAAGCTGGAAAAACATCTGTCAGAAAATTAAATACATACTAAACTGTTTTTTTAATACTTTCAGGCCCTATCAACTGGTTACTGTCACACAGAATGTGGAAGATTCTCGGTCGTCTATCGTATGCGATGTACGTCACACATTACCCACTTATGTTCGTTGTCAACGCTATGCCAGTTGCAGTCCCGCCTAAACCAATTCAATGTTTTCTATATCTTAATTGAATTGAATAGTTCCCCACCTTGTTCATATTGGGAATGGTGGGGTACAATGAACTACGGGTGAGGATTGAAGTCGCGCTGGTATCGTATATGTTGGCGGTACTGAGGGGTAAGCTACATAACCCAGCAATACTGGGTGCTTTGTGTCTGTGTGTGCCGTCTTCCAATATGTATCGTTTAGTGTCATTGTGCGAAAGAGATATTTTATTAACTTTTTGTGTGTATATAGTATGTTTTGTTGACTTAAATCTTAACATTTCACTATAATGTATTTTTTCTTCTAACAAACAGCTTTTATAATCATTTAAAGTAAATTTTTTTGTAGAAAACTGAGGACGGTTCCGTAGGACGCGTGAATGTTTTTAAAAAATGTGATTATTAAAATGCCGGCACGTTGCGGAGCGTCGCGACGTTCGTCCGCGTCGATCGCTCCTGGCGTACTGACAAAAGGAAATCGAATGGTGGCCGAGTGTAGTGTGGCGTCTGAGTGAGGGTTAGGCGTTTGCGGCTGCATGTATACCGTATGTGTAAGTATGCGAATGTGCATCTGGATATGTAAGGATTCAAGTTCCTAGCGGTTTTTGTATAAAATTGAACTAAATTTTTGTAATAAAGCCACTGATAGTGCGGTTAAGAGTACACAATATTATTTGGGAACTGAGACAAATAAAGCCTAGGCGCGTGCTGATAGTATTATAATAATCTATACTCGAGTTGTTTGGTGAATTTGAGCAAGTCCACCGTCGTAGCACGCCGTTCTTTTCTCAGAAGACGCCTAAGTATGAAACAAGTGATGCGTGTATAGAACACATGTTAGGTCCAAAATATATGTCTTGAATAATCCCACTCACACTGTACCATCATCAAAAGTAGATGATTATTGATAGCCTTTGGACCAGGAATGAGTGTCACCGGTCGCTTCGACGAGCCTCTGTCCGATATTCAATGTCTGAAAAATTAGAATAAAAATGATTTTTTATATGTTAAAACTATTAATTGACTTTTTCGACTTAGGGGCGTAACTAAGGAAATGTTTAACGTTAAAACTTATTATTTTCACACGTTTATATAATCTGTTTTTTAATTTAGATTTATTTATTTATATAGAAAATAATTTAAAATATATAAAGTGACTATAGTGGCCCAAGGGTGGTCAAAATTTCGCCCATAATTCTTTATTTTTGTAGCTCAAACAATAAAAAGGTTATTTTTTATCAATAAGTTAAAATCTCTTCATATGTTTTTATATCTGTCAGTATTTTCAGGACGTAAACATAAACTGGCGAAATATAGCACCTCTGCCTACCCTCTCGGGGTGGTAGACAAGCACACGGCCCACCTGATAGGAAGTGGTTACCGTGGCTTATGGACGTATGCAACACCAGGGGCGTTACACTTGTGCTGCCGACCCTGAAGAAACCTTCTAAACTTGAACAACCCCATATTGTAGTCGCTTGGGAAAACCTCAGCAGGAAGTTTATTCCATAGCTTGAGCATGCGTGGCATGAAGTTGGTATGAACTTTTATGCCGCACAGTGTGCACCGATTTTGGTCGCAATGAGTGGGTATGAATTCCCTGCCTATGGCGAGCGGTGCAATGATAGAATGTAGCTGTAGGCATCATGTCAAACAAATAATCTGAGCACAAACCATTCTATAGTCGGCAGAGGAGTCACAGTCGCGCTGCCAACCCTGTAAGTACAGAGTTTCTGTGCCGTATGTGTAGAAGACAAAGCAGGACAAGCCTTTAGTCTTCCCACTAACAGCACTAATTCTCCAGTGAGCTCTGGCTACCCTACTCACCGCTGGGAACACAACACGAAGTTATTATGGCCGCGGTACAGTGTTTTTTTCTTTGGTAGAATCGAGGGCCTGTAAGAAAAAGAGAACAAGCATTGTGGAAGATGGGGATTTTTCGCACGTAAAAAGTACATGTACTTACTTATATAAGATATAAACCGTACGTACCCAGTATTCGATGGCTAACTCGGTTGCTTCTACGTCATCAGGCGTCATTTTGAAAATGTGAAATGTTATTTTATTTGTTATTCAGAGCATGAACACAAATTAGAATAATTAGGTAACGTTTATGCCCCTAAAAAATAAATCATAATATTTTATGTTGTCCAGAGCAGGTATTTATTCTTATTAGAAATATTATTTATGTAATAGAATTTCAGATAAACCATTTAAATGAAACACTTTATATAAGTTGTATTACTTAATGTATGAGTAATCACTGACCAACAGTGATTATTCAACAGTAACAAATTTTATGACATAAATTATCCTAAACATCTAACCTCTTCTTAAAATTTGCGAAGGAAGCAATCCACGAGAGAGACACTCGGCTGGGTTGTCGGTGCCAGCAACGTGAAAGAGATTATGTGGCGCCAATTCAGATTGAATTTTTGCCACTCTATTAGCGACGAATGTGTCCCAACGATGGGGCGAAGAGTGGGCCCAACACAAAGCGACTGTTGAGTCCTAAAAGCTAATGTTCGAAATTTATAAATAAATTTAAATAAGTAATGATTTTCGAATATGGAGGGAAAACTTTTAAAAGTGTTTGATTGTGCAGTTTCTCTGAGGCAAAATAAAAAATATTTTTTTTGATTGTAAATAACGTTTATTATCAATAATACGTCTTTTACGTATGGTTTGTGCATTTTTGTGACTGTAAGTTCAATAGTCATGTTCATTTATGGTATCTGTGTTAGACGATATTTTGTGTATTCTATTTACAAAATAGATTTTTTTTTCCTATTTAATAGGCATTGACCAAAATTAGGGTTGCCAAGAAAAAAAACAGGTTTTATTATTTAAAGTTTTTAAAATCATTTTACAAGTTCTACGGTATTCAGTAGAATTTCGGTGTGGTGGTACTTTCCCAAATAGGGCCTGGCTATACATTTTATCCTGAATTCCATGATGGTCTGTTTCCAACAGGGTTCGAAATATCCGATATTTATCATAAATATCAAAATTTCGGATATTTATGATATATTTCCATGAACAATGAGTCTTTTTATTTCTATCAAACGTAATAAAATAATGTCTGAAGTTTTCAAATTGCTTTCCGACTTTTGTTTCATGGTTTATGAAAATAAAATATTTGGTTTATGCTCAATATTTCATTTCGCATTCCAGTTGATATGCGAAAAAATATTGAAAACCGTACTGTCGGTCGCTCAATAGATCGTTTCCTTTAAGGTACCTCAGGAGCTGTGTATTAATAACACGCTCCATAACCTTCGAGAGAAGGGAGGTTATAGCGATAGGCCTGTAATTGGTCGGATCTGTCCTGTCACCTTTCTTAGGTACAGGACCTGTCACGGTTGCTTGTATTTGGATTCACAATAATGTATGATCCGTATCTTAATGGAATACTCAGTATTATTATACACTTTGTTATACACCCAAAAATATGTTGCGTTTTTATTAGACGCAATAGGAAAACCCGCGTCCCAACTATGACGCGATGATTCCGTTTTAGGATTTCCAAGCCAACACGAAACTTGTCAGAAGACAAGGGACTTTTCAACGAAAGATGTTGACTTAAACATGTCTGAAGATCAAGGAATGCACAGAAAGTTGACCTTGAATTTTAGGTGACCTTAGTGGGAATGGATGGAATGGTGGAAGAGAATGGCACTTCAAGTGGTGCCGCGCTTGCAAATTCTTCCCCTCCTCTCTTCACCCCGCAGATTAATTATTTTCTATTATGTGCCATTATCGCAATCTATAAATGCTGTGTAATTACAATATCTACATTTTTGCTTTCAATATGCTTTAATTAACTAAGTAAATGAAATCACTAATTAGGTGACTTTCAACTAGTTTAATACACCTATTAAACTAAATGCCCATTTTTTCGGCAGTGTGTACATATACGCTATTATGGTGGAAAGTTAATGGTAATACCAAATTCCAGCCCCTGCAATCAATTGCTCGTCAATTTTTGTCTTGTCCACCAAGCTCGGTAGCGAGCGAACAACTTTTTAGTGGCGCTGGCCTAATCTACGACCCCTTAAGAAACAGATTAGAGGGAGACAAAGCTTCAAAGCTTTTATTCGTCAAATATAATACGCTCAATATAACCAGTTTCATATATTACTATATCTCTTTTATACCGACAAAGTTTTGGAGAGTAATGACAACATTTGCACAAACAAACATCCTCTCACCCCAAATATTGTATTTACCATATATACCATCTCCGTTCCGAGGTGGGTAAAATGACATTGCAGGTGTGGATTATTGATATTGTATCATTTTCTTAGATAATATCAGGTTTTAGTATTTAAAATAATATAAAATATAATAAAATTCTAAACAGAAAAATATTAATAAACTACGTTTTTAAAGAAAACATGAAAAATACACATCAAGATTGTTGTTAACGTGTAGTAAAACTAGGACGTAATTTAGAGACGGGAAAGAATTTAAACATTTATCTTTTGAAGTTTTTACTTACAAATATAACGTGTCAATAATGTTTTGAACAAAGCCATCGTATTCAGTTGGCTATATAGTTATTTTTATTACATAAATCTCAAAAGTGAAGAGATATTATTTTAACAACATAACCTAAAATATAAGAGAATATTTCTGTACTTACCTGATTTGTTTTTTGTGTCGGTATCCGGGGAACAAAAGTGCACAATGCAATAAAGTAACATCCGCGGAGAAAAGTGCAAAGTGCATTGAATAATTAGTAAACACGAAACTTGAGACGCTACTCCTTCACCCCCATTCTCTAGATTCTCTAGAGGTATGCTTTAATAATATTTGTTCTATTTTTATTAAGTACACGTAGTTTATTACATTTCGTTATATGGATTTTTTCTTTTGGATTTTTTCTTTTTCAGTTTTTTTTCCCTATGGACCAACAAAAATGTACGGCATATGAAAAAATATTATCTATGCATAAAATACTTTCAGAATAAATTTATTTCATGTTGTGTCAAATCACCCCCTGGACCATGGAAAGAGAGGGGATTGCAACCCTCGATTTTTTCCCCTTGTCGCATGATTTTTGTACGGCGTTGCGGAATAATGGATTAGAAGCAGTATTGAAATAGTATGACACAGATGCCGTACAAGGTCAAATGACCAAATTTACCCTGGTAATTGTCGGAAAATAATAAAAAAATTTACCATTTCCTACAAGTTAAGATTAAAACTAATAATTAAAGATCCGTGTTTGGGTACAAGCTGATAATAAAGTCATGGTGACTGTGTTATTTGATTTATTTATTTTTGCTAGTTATACATTGGTAAAAATATTTAATGCTATGAAACAATTTGACTTAGCATTTGGTTTGTAACAATAAAATGATGCATAACCGATGCTCGAGAACTAAAGCAATACAAAGTTCCCCAAATAGACCAGCTACATGATAGGTTGTAGCTATTTAGAAATTTAAATGCATTTAGTTATAAATTGAGAGACACATTTAACCTGACGCAAAGCTTCAAAAATGAACCAGTAGTACTTTATCTTATGTACCTAAGAAATAAAAACTTCCTACAATATTTTACACTTGAACAAGTTAAACTATTAAAAAATTAAGCAATCCATGTCACATGAAATCAGTACTAATTCCACAGAAATAAAATCGTTACATTTTAGACTTTAAATATAAGAGTTTGATAAAAAATACATTATGCCCAAAAAGATTTACTTGAAGAATTTTCTTCTAAATTCAGGAGTTTAGGAATAAACTTAATAAATGATAGAATGGGCACAAAAACCACTTACCTAAAACCAAGATATCAGTAAAACTAGCCTTAATCATACCAAAAGCAAGTTTAACTTTTAAAGGCCACAATAATTTAGGTAATATGATAAATAATAAATGTGTGTTACCTTCTAAATGGGTAGTTAAGAGCTATTTTAGATGAATTCTTACTTATCCACCCAATCTACAATAATAATAAAAGTAGTTTTGCACTTAACACAAAAGATTGACTCAGAGCACAATAAATGCAACACAGAAATCTAAGATACACACTAGCATAGTATTACTTAAATAAAGTCAAAACCAGTTATAAAGAAGTATAGTCATCTTTAAACAGTGAAGAAAATCGACAATTGAAATAA
Source organism: Eilema griseolum (assembly GCA_963662185.1). Lineage (NCBI taxonomy): Eukaryota > Metazoa > Arthropoda > Insecta > Lepidoptera > Erebidae > Eilema > Eilema griseolum. The sequence continues at coordinate 3,628,653 of OY759251.1, forward strand.
TAACAATATTATATTCATGTTATAAATATTCAGTAAAATTTATCATCTTCATATCATATTATTACATAAAATCTACTTGTATATTTACAGTTTATCATCGATACTTCATTTGGCTTTCTATCAAATAATAATATATAACTATAATATAATATAATTATATACATTTTCACCACACACTAAATATTATACTCATAATAAATAAAATACCTCATAATGAAACCTTATAGATAAAGTGTGTCTGTTTGTGCCTGGAATCCATTAAAAATTTCATCAATGAACCAGCGAAAGAATCATTTTCCAATGGTTTATTTTTAAATTATTTAATATTTTTACATTATTTCTTGACATACATATTTGTAAAAAGCCGCGGTAGCCTAGTGGTTTGGGTAATGGACTGCTGAGACGAGGTCTCGGGTTCACGCTATAGAGGCTATCAGTCAAGTTGCTTCAGGGTAGAATGATGACTTTGGTGCATACTTTATTTTCACGTCATATATATATTTCCTTGTTTAACGGAACCCATATATCCATAAAGAATTCTCATAAAAATGGCGTAGGAGTTCATTTAACCACCTATACCATTAAGTGCATTCGATCAATTTCATGATATGTTTTCGGTTAGGTGTTCGCTTGGCAAAAGGTTAGGGATTAGGAGTATCCTGTTATACACTGTTTTTCCAGCTATTACCATTATATTATTTCCGTCCAATTGAGCAGTCCGATTGGGAAGTACCTCTGCCCTACAGAATACCATAATAACCTCGTGTTGTGTTCCCGGCGGTGAGTAGAGTATCCAGAGCTCACTGGAGAGTTTTTGTACTGATACGTTAATTTAGAAGTTTTTTTTTTATACCACTTTGTTGGCAGACAAGCACACGGCCCACCTGATGGAAAGTAGTTACCGTGGCCTATGGACGTCTGTAACACCAGAGGAGTCACAGTCGCGCTGCCAACCCTGTAAGTACAGAGTTTCTGTGCCGTCAGTAGAAGACAAATCAAAACTTTTATACGCAATCTTGTAAGTTTTTTAAATTAAATAAAAAATATTAAAATTTGGACCACCCCATCTTCTTCCATGCGGTGTCGTACAAGGCGACTTAGCGATAGGGCTGTTTCACATCAGACAGTAATATACAGCCCAGACTGGTATACAATCGCATCCGAAGTTTCCACCTCGGAGTCTGGGGTCCGCTTTACTAGTGTAACTGCGGATTTGGCTGAACTTCACGTGAAGCGACTGCCAAAGGCGGTATCGAAGTATTGCCGTTGAACTTTTGAAGGCTCTAACTACCAGTAAAGACTATACAATATTTAATACAAAAATGAAATAGAAAAAAGGAGGGAGACTGCAACTCTAGGCAATATAAATGAAAAAATAACGTATCGTTTTTTTTTCAGGCATAGTTACTGAACCCTCAAAAGTTTCGAGAGTTAATATATACGACATAGATAGTTTGGCGTTCACACGCGTTATGGCACACACCAATAACTTTTCGATGCTTTTCGAAGTTATGTGTGTATTTATCGCAAGTTGCTAAGTGCCAGGTTAATGGCAATAGACTCGTCACCTATTACATCGGTACCTAAAAATAAACTGGCGAAACGCGGGTGTTAGCACATCGGCTTGACTTTCCCAAGAGTCTGGAGCACCGTTATTGGACATTTTAAAAACAGACAGTGTAAATTTACTAAATAAGTCTTTCTCTTCCAGTTATATTTATGAATAAATCGCGTTCTTTTCTCAATAGATCCGCGTGTGTCTTTATCTTGTACCAAATTACTTCTTTAATATTTTTCTTCTACCTAAATAATGTCCATGCTATAAAAGCGTGAGTTGTAGTCATTCATTGTTTGGTATCAACATCCATCAGACCATCTTATCAAAAACAAGAAATAATTCAATAAGTGATTAACACAATGATTATCATAGCATGGGACCGAAGACTCGTGTCACAGAATAGATTATCTCGTATCTCTCATATCAATGAAATTAGTTGTTTTGGTTAAGACATATTTATGTACCAATTCGTAGAGAGGCAAGTCTTCCTCGCCATGCTGAGGTCGCTGATATGAGGACTCACAGAGCAAATACAAAGAGGTGGCCCGGCCGACCCAGGGCCATCTCTCACGATCTGGCCCTCTTCTCGGGTGTGGGGACTACAGAGTCCCCAACTTGTCCCCGGAAACGGGGAGGCGCGACAGGCGCGCCACCGCCGCGATTGATAGTGTATTAAAGATCTTATTCCCCCTGTAAGGGAAAGATTGCGGGTTCGAACCGGTCTATGGACGTGTGCAACACCAGGGGAATCACACTCGTGCTGCCGATCCTGTAAGGACAGAGAGTTTCTGTGCCGTCAGTGCAGAAGACAAACAAGTTGTCCTGCAGACCAAAGGTAATAGTGGGTGCGAAGACTGCCACCCACTATTGCCTTTGGTTTTCCCAATGACAGCACAAAAAGTGGCTGCACTCATTAGCAGGTATACCTATACCTTGAATATTTTACAGTGATGACTTGATTCATGATCACGCTATCCGAGGATGCACAGGAGAGGTATTTCAATGATTTCGATCTGATACGTTTTTACAGAATATCTTACCAATACCTACATGTAAACGAAGACCAGCCTTGTACGACACCGCATGGGAAGAGGGAAAAAATGTGGTGGTCCAAATTCTACTCTGCTGGGAACCACGCGGCTATTAAAACGTAAGTAAGCAGATCCATGGCCATCGAAACCCTGTCTGCTAGCGTGACTGGAGGCTTCACCCGTCAGCGCGTGCCTGTGGTGGACGAAGGTCGGTCAACGACCTCAGACGAATTGAAACTCGCTCATTATACGGACACACCAACCCCAAACTGAGACATGTTCGTATCTTGGGAGTTGGTGGCTCACCGTTCTAAAAGTCATTTGTGTAGCTACAATCACAAAATATTTGATTTTTACTCATTTTATGTAAAATGCAATGCAAATTTTTCATATTTACCATTATATTTATGTAGTTCTGCGGATCTCTCGCGTGTCCAAGTGCGGAGTTGCGAGAAAGGGATTAGTAGCAATGGTAGCGGGCCATCAACGCTCATACCAGAGCCTCTCTTCGCAATCTCGTCCGCGGCATCATTGCCGTAGGATCCGCTATGCCCCTTTATCCGGTACAGGCAATTAAGCATATAAAGTATAAATTATTATCTATATAATACATACATACATATAATCACGCCTCTATCCCTGGAAGGTTCGACAGAGGTGAACTAACACCCACATTTCACTAATAATTGTATTCGGTCCCACGTAATATGGGGTAAGCCTATTGCCGTATTCCGGCCCAACACGTTACGCTTACGAACGATAGGCCTCGGGTTCGAATCCTGACCATTACACTACCGTCGTAAACCCAATCCTAACACAAGAAATTTAGGTTAGCTGGAGGGCTTTTTAGAAATATTAGTACTTTCAGATCTTTAAAAAAATGATCGAGGTTCTATTCTTATAGTTCTGGTCGAGTCTATTTAACTTTACTTGCTTTAAGAGCGTTTTTTACATATTCACATCTATATGCAAGGGGTAGACAGAGGTGTTGAACCAATGTAATCCAGAACCTCGTAAAAGACTGCTCCAACGATATAACGGGTACCTATTTTGTGTTTATAATTGGGTAAATTCACGAGTTCATCACATATACACATAGTTACATAACATGCTATATTCACTAATATAACAATTTAAAAAAAACAATTGAATTCATAACACTCCATCATTTAAAGACTGTTATGCCAATTAAAGTTCTAAATTCAAATCTTTTAAACATATTTATAACAAAGACTTATCGCTGCAGCAGAAATAAACGAAATAAACTCAATTTTTAACTTTAACTACGCGAGTCCTCACAAAGTTCAGATCACTTTTTTATTTACATACGCAAAATACCCACGGATACCCCATCCCACACCGGAGCCGGTGGAGGAGGTTATATCCTACTCAAACCGACCAAAACGCACGCCGTCTGTGGATCGTTTTTATTATAAATGGACCAATCATGGCAGTGAACATAATATCAGTGCTGTCATTGGTCGATTTCTTCCACTCTTATATGTCTAGCAGACGCTAAATTAAGAACTGAGGTATTATTTTCGAATTTCGAACGTTAACAGATAGCTTTGAGAATTCGAACTTCGAACACAACACACTGATAACGGCGGGCAACGCCGCTTTGGTCACTATGCAGTGATCGAGCCATATTCAGTTAATTCGTTCACGTACTAACTACGGTAAAAAGACAATATTATTTGATGGAGCACAGCTCTATAATAAACTACCTAACCATTAAAATATTGATAATTTGAATGATGAAACTATGTACAACTAATGTAATCATTTAAAGTAGGCAGAATATAGTACAGCTAATACCAGCAATGTACACATATTTAACTAGTATTGCAACAGGATATTTAAATTTATATTTGCAAACAAAATTACACAGAAGTATCGTTCTTTTATTCGCATAATGGAATTTTTTTAAAACACGACACATAAAATTAAATAGTAATGTTAGGATATCGAAACATTTTTGTTTAGGCCAGAACGATATAGTGGAAACGCGCTCTAAGATCTGAGTAATATACACACCACTACATATGCAAAAATTTCTCGAGACTAATTTCACAGTATCCAAATATATACTATATCGAAAAATTGCAAAAATAGATCAAAAACAGTGGAAAATCAGTGGAAATAAGTCTAAAAGTTGCGAAACCTAACCTACAAATGTGTTTACTAAGAAAATAATAGCAAATACCTGGATATCTTGATATTTGCACTGAGTGGAAATCGAATCCGTGACCTCTAACGTAACTAACGAATACTCTACCGCTACCTACACAACAGAGTTGTTATAGTAATTAAAAAATAGTAGATTCTTCTCTGTTTGGAATACAAGTTTCATTTCTGTGATCAGTACATGTAAGTATATTTTTAAGTAATTTTATCAAGTTTGTTTAGATTTTATTGTAACTGTGTGGCGAAGTGTATACCGTACCTGTTCTGTGCATTGGCTTCTTGTCTTTTGAGTGCGTACTCTGCCCAGACTCTTTGCGAATCGACGAACTCAGCCTCCCATGGCTGTATGTAGCGAAATTCAATTGTAATTTGTTATTTTGTATGTGTTGGGCCTGACAACTGTGACTCTGTACTTTATTACAGACCTGTGCGAGTATATATAAAACGGTATATTCCCATCTTTCCCCGAAAACCTCTGGGAAAAATTTGAAATTTATTTATTTTAAATAAATTTATTCTATTCTATTCCACAAACGTATTCCCACTTGTCTAGAGAGTCAAATCTGACGAACGATTGTACAGTACTCCCCCGTCTCTTTGCGCACATACCCCCGGGTTACCGTGGCCTATGGACTCGTGCAACACCAGGGGCGTCACAATCGCGCTGCCGACCCTGAAGAAAACTCCTAATGCCCCTTTTGAAGAACCCCATATTGTAGGCGCATGGGAAGACCCAAACAAAATGTAACTTAAGAAAGAAAAAAAGACCTTAATTATGATTATATAATAAAACTTTATTTAATTATGCTTTAGTTTTATTTAGCTCTAGTTGATGCCCATGTCCCAGTAGTAGCATGGTACAGCTGGGAAAAAGGACATCTCAACATCCAAACATCTTCACAAGCTTTTACAATATTGAGTACGGTCGGTGGGATGTTAAATTACTTGCTGTGTTGACTCCAGGTGGAGTGGAATAGAGTCACCCCATCTCTGCCCGTGGCTTTGTATAGCTGTATTTTTCTTCTTTGCCAGCGGCAAATCGCCGCAATGCAAATTTCAACGACTTGAATGGGTCACATAGGGCTAATAGCAGTATCTAAAAATCTTTTGCCTGTAGACAATTGCCTTTAGATACATACCACTTAGGTGGCAGACGAGTACACGGCCTACCTGATGGGAAGTGGTTACCATGGCCTATGGACGTGTGCAACACCAGGAGTAAGTAAACAATTGTTTCTCGACATGACACGTTGCTGCGGTGATACAGGATTTTACCGCGGTGATACAAGATTTTGCCGCGGTGATACAAGATTTTGCCGCGAATATACAAAAAGTTGTTACACAGTAATAGAATTTATGCCGCGAAAGTAACAATTTTAATGGTGCAAGAAAACCTTGAAAAATTCAACGGAGGCGACTCAAAATCTGTTTATAATATCTACACAGGTGACGAATCCTGGATCTACGCGTACGATCCCGAAACTAAACAACAATCAACAGTTTGGGTGTTTCAAAATGAGCCCAACCCTACGAAAGAATATACTCTTAGGTAACAAATATTGTATAATTAGCGCCCACCTGCTACTTCGTATGCATAGACTTGTTTAACCCCCTTTGAGGTGAAGTTTCATAAAAAAGTTTAGCATGAGTTTGATCCTTGCTCAGTGCAAATATTTGTTTGCATGAATATAGGTATTTGCCTTTAAACAAGGTTAAATATTAATATTCTGATAATATTATACTTTACACTTACCGATGTGGAATGGCTGCAGCTGAGAAGATGTACTCGCTCATGAAGGCTGACATGATGATAGGGATAGCTACCAGGAGCAGGTTCCTCAACTGGTAGAGACCACTTTCAATATGTACTGGTTTTTCACTTGTACACTCAGGTTTAGTTTTATATACTTATATTTACTGTAGCACCACTTTTTGCACTGTTTTTAGAATATAACATCAATAAAAATTTGTAACACGTCCGCTCACATCAACGCCGCAGTGGGTCTTTCTGAGTCATCAAAAGATGACTTAGGACTTGCAGCCTATAAAAGACGCACTGGTCATTTTTAACTGATAATTTAAAAAAGAATAGGGTGGTAAAATCGAAGCAACTGCTGAAGCGGTACGCAAAGGGAGGTCACAGAAAAATTTTGTTTACGGATGAAAAAATCTTTACAATTCTTGGCCGGCGCTCGAAGTGGTTCAATGTTAACCAGCCAGGAAGCGGGCTGTTAACCATTTGTGCGAATGTGTCTAGCGACGGAACAATTCGCGGGGGCGCATTATTTGGTCCCAGGAGGTATAGTATTGCGCAATGTAAAAATATTTTTGGATTCATCACAGCGTACCTCAATGATGTTAATGCGTGGTCAACATAAGTCTTTTGCTTGCTCGCACAAAATAAATTGTAAACTAAAGCAAATTTTAAAAAGAAAAATAATCTAGTTCTAATGTAGTTCGCTGAGTTTCTTGCTGGTATCTTCTCAGTAGAACTAATCTACCAATATTTTCACATCACTGAAACATCCTTAGATCTAAAGATATGCTAAGTCTGATTATCCTAAAAAAGCATGGTTACACATACATAGGACATACTCGTAACGATACTTACATACACTACAAACAAACAGACATTCCAATATTATTGTTAAGAGAACATCTGATCAAGAACCAAGCAATTCTGTTATCAATTCTATAATCAAACCGCTTAAACATGTCTTCTCGGCGATAGTACCTACTTGAAAGTTCTTACACTTAAATCTATATAATTGAAAGTACTGTTAATGGAATATATCATACCAATCATCCATATGATTAATATCGCGATATTGGAAAAATGAGTATTTTATGTTCTTGTTTTTATTTTTATTAATCTGTTAATTTTTTAAAATTAAGATAGTATTAAATGTTTTTTTTTGGTTGTTTGATTCCTTAGATAAGATTTAGTATCTTTCTCTATAATATAATAATAATAAATAGTTTCGTTAGTATAATCGTCCTAAGAGGGCCAGATTGAGAGAGATGGCACTGGGTCGGCCGGGGTGCGAGGGATATGCCTTTTAACCTCACCTTCAGCAACCAAAAACGACCCACAGCCGTCGCGCGTTTTAGTCGGTTCGAGTCCGACATAACCTCTCCCACCGGCTCCGGTGGTGGGGGTAACCGTGGGAATTTTACGCACTTAAAAAAAAAGTATAATCGTTTGATTTGGCTATCGGTACTGTTCAAAATCATTTTGTGCCGTCATTAAAAAAGACAAAGCATGTCCTTTGGGTTTTCCGTGTGTGTTGGAGGTATTCACCGTTACAATTTGATTATAGGGAGTTACCGGGTAATTGAAGATTTAGGGAGATTCTGCACTCACACTGCAGAATATACAAGCAAGAACCAAGCGGTTCGGAGAATCTTTTCTTTGCCGCACCACCGTGGCCTGGAATTCATTACCTACTCCCAAAATCAGGGCTGCTTCTCGTTTCGTCATTTTAGGTTCAAAGCCACCTTTATAATATTTAGAGTTGGCTAAAGTTTCGGCATCAAATTTTGGAAGATTCTTCACAGCTTCAGCAAATTTCAGAGATGCATTGGGCATCTGTCTGAGAACGTAGCTTGCATTTATAATCTTATTACAAAATTATTCTTTCATATAAAATCTTTGAGATACTTGCAATATTTTTCAACTTGACGCAAAATAAAGAAAATACTCAAGGTAGTCAGTCTTTGAAGATCTCTTCGAGAATGTTTGCAGAGGTATTCTGAATAACTTTTTTAATATACCTACGACAAGCGCACGGTAAGACATAAAAATTCATAACTTGAAATAGAGGAGCATTACCACGATTACTCATTGAAATTCGAATCTTCTGATTGGGAAGTTACTTCCAACTTTCAGAAAACCACACGTAATACTAATGGTGAACAAAGCTGCAGAGTTTTCTCTCCAAGATCGAGCAGGGTCTGTTCCGTTTTGAATTTTCAGCAGAATTTTCATGACCGCTGAGAATTAAACGAAACGTCAGGAACAGTATCCTATCCTTGTCTTTTACGTGCGAAAAATCCCCACAAATACCCAACAGATCCGGTGGGAGAGATTATGTCGAGCTGAAATAAATAGAGTACTAAATACAAACAGGAATAATATATTAAATCAGCAATTGGATTTAAGTCACTCACCTCGATTGCAATAATGATGACATCTATATAATTATTTATTTCATTTTATTTTATTTAATCTCTTAATTTAGTATTTGATATACTATTTGACATTGTTAATTTTCATCTGACGGTATTCACATTTGAAATTAATAATTTTTCAATACGATATTATTAGTTCGACGTTTATAAGTTATAATATAATTATTTATTTTAAGTTATACTTAAATACATAATAGTAATTATTCACAAATTTAAAATATCCTTAGGACCATCTATATATTGGTTCCCCAAATTTTGGAAAAGAAAAATACCTGCCAAAACGTAATCTCCCCTACAAATTGTAAAATAGTAGCAGCATGTGTTTCATGCACACATTGAACTTTCTGATTTTTATTTAAATAATGATAAGGTTAGTTTAATGTTAGTTATGAAAATAAACTATATTTACATAATAGATATAGAACAGTAGTACTTAGATAGTAAATCAAAGCTATCAACATTGGTCGTATAATGGCGATGGCCTAGTAGACAACGTAGGTATTGCATTATGTAAGTTAGTGGACAGAATAGATTCATACAATCTATTGGATTTTGTTGGTGTGACTTTCTTTGTATATGTGTGTTTTAAAATACGCTGTATTAGGTATCTAATATTGCGTATTTGGGATACTACATATGGTTTAAATAAAAATTTTTTCGTATACAATATCACCTTATTTTGCTTATTTACTACAGAACAACGTACAATAGTTTCAAATATTTACCTTTCTTTTTCATTTTGGCAACAACAGCTGAAACGTAGGCTAATATATCATTCATTCCTGAAGAAGAACCCTCAAAACTGTTTATTCTGGAGTCATCGCCGGACAATGAGCGGATGTACAGGAGTATGGCCTCGATCAGTTCGAAGCTTAGCTGAAAAATAGAAATAACAACAAACAAAAATGTATTACAATACTTTATTGTACACAAATTAAAATCAAATTCGAGGCTGGTTGACAATCCCATACTCACAGGTAGAGTGGAACCTCTTAGCCTTAGGAGGGATTTTGCCTCACTGTGTGTGTTCTACCGCCTATACAATGGTTTGTGCTCAGATGAATTGTTTGACATGATGCCCGTAGCTTCATTCTATCATCGCACCTCAAATTCGAGTTGTTTATAGTTCGTGATTTGGTTCCTTATCAATGTTTATGATATTGAGTCTTGAAAAGTTTGATAAAGGTCTATTGCCAATAATCTATACTTAATTTATAAATGCGAAAGTATATGTTTGTCTGTTACACTTTCATATCACAAATAATAATTTAGAAATTAGGGTATTTTTTTTTTTTTTTTTTTTTTTTTTTTTATATACGACACGCCAACTTGACCTCACCTCGCCTGATGGTAAGCTAAAGGCAAAGTCTCAGGAAAGAGGGTCACCATTACAGACACTAAGTGCTACAATGGTGGCACTCAGCTTGGCGGCCTCATCAGATGCTTTTTCACGCCCCGCTTAAAGGCCCCGGGACTGTAGGAAGAAGGAAACACGTGTGCTGGTAATGAATTCCAGGTCTTGGTGGTGCGGCAAAGAAAAGAGTCTCCGAACCGCTTGGTTCTTGCTCGTATATTCTGCACAGTGTGAGGGTGACATCTAAGGCCTGCACGTGTTGTCCTATGTAGGAAAGGAGATGGTGGGATTAGTTGGAAGAGCTCGTCAGAACACTCACCGTGGTAGAGACGGTAAAATACAGCCAAGGAAGCAATATCTCTACGCATCTGCAAAGGCTCGAGGGTGTTCGTGACCTCAGGGTTCCCAATAATTCGGACCGCGCGTCGCTGCAACCTGTCGAGAGCATCTAGTAGGTATTTCGCGGAGCCATCCCAGAGATGCGAGCAGTATTCCACGCAGGAGCGAATTTGTGTCTTATAGAGAAGACACCGCTGCTCCGGCGTGAAAAAACGTCTCACTTTGTTTAGGAGTCCGAGTTTCCGCGAGGCTGTTTTGATGATGCTCTCGATGTAATTTCTGTTATTCAGTTTGCAGCGAATATCCATGCCTAGGATATAGAGATTGTCCTGCAGTGGAAGTGGCGTGCTCTGAAGAGTGGGAAGGGGAAGGAAAGAAGATACCTTTGCTGTGAACGCACAAGCCTGCGTCTTCTTGGCATTGAACTCGACCATGTTCTCGGAGCCCCATTGAGAAATGTGATTCATGATCCGGTCCAGTTCAGTGACAAGAAGCTGTCTTTTTTCCACGATATCAGACTGTTTGGCCGCAGGTTGTCCGTGATAACTCCCGTGTACGGTGCTATCGTCTGCATAGCAATGTATGCTGCCGGTGGACAGCATGTCGTTGATATGCAGAAGAAAGAGAGTGGGAGATAATACAGACCCCTGCGGTACGCCAGCATTTATTTGCAAGAACTCCGAAGCCCGTCCATCACAGAGGACGCGGATACGGCGCTCCTGCAGGAAACTAGCAATCCAGTTGCACAGTCTAGGAGGCAGACCAAAGGCTGGTAGCTTGGAGAGAAGCGATTTGTGCCAGACTCTATCGAAAGCTTTGGCGATATCAAGACTAATTGCCAGTGACTCGCCGTGCTTGTCCATAGCCTCACCCCAAAGATGGGTAACGTATGCTAGAAGATCACCCGTTGACCGTTTCGGCCTGAAGCCATATTGCCGGTCATTAATTAAGGAGTGAACCTCTAGGTGACGCATGAGCTGTTTGTTAATGATGTGCTCGAAGACCTTGCACAGCACTGAGGTGACGGCTATGGGTCGATAGTTGGCTGGCTCTGAGCGATCCCCCTTCTTGGGGATCGGCTGTACATTCGCCTCTTTCCAAGCCGAAGGCACTGTACCCGAGCTGTAGGACAGTCGGTACAGCCGCGTAAGCATCGGAGACAACTCCGCTGCACATTTTTGTAAGACCACCGCTGGAATACCATCCGGGCCACTGGCTTTCCGGACATCGAGTGATTGAAGCACCGCACGAACATCGCATTGCCTGATACGTATTTCAGGCATTACGTGGTCACCATTGGGTAGTGTCGGCGGCTGTATACCGCAATCATCGACTCGGGAATTGGCCGCAAAGAGATTTACTAGCATATTGGCTTTCTCTTGCGGTCCATGGGCCAGGGATCCATCAGGGTAGCGCAGCGGTGGCAGCGAAGGCTGACAGAAGTTGGCCTGCACGGCTTTGGCCAGTCGCCAGTATCCACGGCTGCCCGTGGGATGTGCCACTAGCTCTTGACCAAGCCGCGCAATGCGCAGGGCATCCGCTTTGACGTAAGCCCTCTTGCAGACCTTTGTGGCTCTGTTGTACGCCGCCTTGAAGTGGCTCACATTGGGATCGTGCGTGGCACGCGCCCTTACCCAAGCGCGATACGCGGACTGCTTTTGATCAACAGCCCCCGCACACTCGCGCCCGAACCAAGGGCGCACTCCTCGGGCACCGGTGACATCAGTGTACGGAATATAGTATTCCATACCCAGACCGATCTCACCGGCAACAGCAGTAGCACAATCCGAAGGTTTCTTACCTTCAAAGCAGCGTTCAACCCACGGGATGGACGCAAAATAGTTGCGCAGCCCATCCCAATCTGTTATATACTTTGAGCAAATTATTATCAAATGATTGGGTACGTCGGGCTCACGGAATTCGGATATCTGTGGTGGGGTCACGTTAAGATCTGCCAAGCCTGTCTATTGCTTATTGACGGATGAAGACTCTAGCGCGAGGAGTAACTACCATTAAAGCCGTAAAAATCAAACCAAAGGGAGGAAAAGATTTCCGGGCTCGGAGTACAAAGCTTTGATGAGCATCTCTATGGTGATGATAATGACTTAGCATTTGAATATATAAATCTGTACTGTTATGGCTTGTAGTCTGTTCACCTAATGAGTAATGAAAAAGTTATTTAATAGTTTGTTTCTTACCAAAATTCTCATTTTCCTATTTTTGAGTTTATCCGTTTCCCCATTGATCTATAACATCGGACAGATATATACAGCCCAGACTCAGCCTCAGATGCATGGCTCGGGTCAACAATAAGCTATTACGAGCTAACATTGTAATCCATGACGAGCTAGTAAACTGTGTTGAGTTAGTAAACTATGATTTGATATTGATATTAAACCAGGTAACCACGGTAGCCTAGTGGTATGGGTAATGGACTACTGAGACAAGGTCTAGGAAGATGGCAATAAGCTCACCCCCTGTTACGTGACCTTACACGAAAGTTATCACGGACATCCTGCGGCCAAACTGACTGATTTCGCGAAAAAAAAGCTTGTCATTTCCTCAGTCACTCCCTTCTTTGACATATCCTCTTTAATGCAATCCATCCATCTTTTCTTGGGCTTACCTCTGCTTCTAAGGTCACTTTCATACTTTGAACCTCTTTAGCAACATTACTTTTATCTCTTCTCATAGTATGTCCAAACTAGGACAGTCGCTCGGTTCTCAGTTTATCATTCCCTAATGGCTTGCTCCCTTGAGTGCCATTGGCTCTTTTCGGCACTATACCTACCAGTGCCTAAAGGCGCAAACGAGTCCTAGAGTAGACCACGAAGTAACCGTAAAGTAAACGGAAGGTGGGACGATGCTCCCCCATCAGATAAACTGGTAAGTCTGATGACCTGAAAGAGGTGGATAGGATTGCCTGGACGCAGAAGACGGGGGATCGGGAGCAATAGTGTTCCAAACTTTTCACTTGCATCGTGTTTTTTCCGTAAAGGTCGCCGAGGTGGCGCATGCATATTAATTCAAGCTACTCACAAGTATAATCCTATTTGTGGATTAAAGTACTTTTGTGTGGAAGGATTAATAGAAGTCGCAGGGATAGAACTTATAGATCACAAATTGTTAGTGTTTACAAACAAAAAATACTCATCCAATCACTAACAACAAGCAGAGATAACATCAGATTAAAGAAACCCAATATTTTATTCCAATTGCCGCATTCACAGAACATTCGTAAATCATCTGTGAGCGCATATTTTCTCGTCGCAAAGAAAAATGTAACGTTCGAGGGGAGCATCTACTTTAGGGTGACCGTAATGAGAAAGGCACAAAAAGGAAAATCTTTCCGTTAGTGGCAGATCCAGTGGCATAAACCGGAATACATCACAATAAGTAAAACGAGAAGAAACAGGAAAAATGTTATTATTGTAAAACGGCTTTTATTCAATAAAATTATTTCTTAAGTTTCATTGTAATTTATTTTTCAACACTAATTATTATTGTTCAAATAGTGGGTGTAGATACGTGTACGGGGCATCCCACGCGAGTACCACTGAGCTCCCCAATAAGGTCATTAACATACAGATTGAAGAGCGTGGGCGAGTTCAGGCCTCCCTGTCTCGCCTCACCGTGGCGGAGGCCGGGGGCTGCCCCCTAGATACGGTTAAGGTCGGAGCGATCCGCTTCGGCCGCCGTGGACTGGGGGCGGCAGTTGTCGGCTGCCCCATCGCAGCAGAAAAAAAGGCTGCCGACCGGGGGTTCCTCGCCGTTGGAGGCGTGGTGCGGGTGCAGGTCCCAAACAAGCCTGTTATAACACACTAACTGACTAATTAGCTTCGCCCGTGAGACCTCATATCACCGCGGTAGCCTAGAGGTATGGGTAATGGACTGCTGAGACGAGGTCTCGTGTGCGATCCCAAGTTTTACCATGGCACACACCAATGACTTTTGGATGCTTTTCGAAGTTATGTGTGGAATCCCGTCGTTTTTCAGGCGGCGGGTGTGATTTTACCACCCTATTCTTTTTTAAATTATCAGTTAAAAAATGACCAGTTCGTCTCTTATAGGCTGCAAGTCTTAAGTCATCTTTTAAAATGCGCGACATGGTTTTGGGTGCTATCTTCATCTCCCGAGATAAAATCTTTTGCTTTAGCTTAACTAGCTTGTGTTATGGAATCTAGAATGCGGATAAACATACTTAGATACATTTTTTTTTGTAAATACATACATATCATACATAGAAACACCCACACCATTGCAAATATACATATTCATGCATACAAATATTTGCACCGAGCGGGAATCAAAATCTGTGTGTTATACTTAGTTTCAGCTGAGAAACTTCGTATGAGTTATTAATTAAGGATTTTCGCTAAAATGTCTTCTATCGTATTATTTATATTATATTATCGTATATATTTTGTCAATAATCGAAAACAATATAGGGCATGTAAACCATTCTTCACAAAAAATAGTGTAAGAGCACTACGACTAAGACTGATCTTCCTATATACCTCAAAGAAGACCTCTATAACATTTATTTATATTTACATAATTGTTAGAATGGCGAGGTAAAGGAGAATAAATCAAGGAATTCACCTCTGCCTAACCCTCCAGGGATGAAGGCGTGATTATATATATGTATTTATGTATTCAAAAGACAAACATCGTATAACATAATGTCATCCGATACGCAATTAGCAATAAAAATCCTACTTTCCATGAGAATTGTAATTCTAAATTATGTAGTAGAGTAGTAGAAGTTTCTCCAAGTCAAGGAGGAACTCCTCCCTAGACAGTTTAACTTTGCCTAGGACTTGTCAATTGTCATAGTGAAACCATTTGACAATCCGTATTCGTGAGTCACTACTGCTGATCCACGTGTACGGGTAGGGCCTGTAGGCGTGTGAAAGTTGTATAACTTTAAAGAAAGGCCCGTTTAAAGAAAACATTTAATTTCTTCTTTTCATTCCTTTGGGTGAACCGTTACGGATCCGCTACGGATTGATGTTTTGCCAAAATAATTGGTGGTTAATTTTTCTGGTATATTTATTGAATTGGCAAAAGAAACTTTGCAGACAGCGGGGCGTAAGGCGATGTAGGAATCGTTATAGTCTGGCATGATCAAGTTGTAACCATCCTACAGCTACTTAATAGATTAACGTTGAAGGCATTATCAAACTGAGAAATTCTATAATAAATTACATTGTAATATTTTTTACTTTTGATCGTGTAATAGGAGCATCTCCGTCGCTACTGATGTACCCAACCCACAGAAATAGCACAAAGGTATTACAGATTAAGTTAATTATTGCTAGACCTGTTAAGGACTCAAGCATTTTCCGAAAGTCTTAAGTGGTTTTTATTGCTTCGAAGTAAAATTTAAATAGAAAAACTGAAAACAATGGTACCTACCCAATGTTTTTATGTCTAGTGCAATAAAATTGATTGACGAATTAATTTATTTATTTTGAATAGTTTAAAACATACATACAGCCACATATTTAGCCAACACATTTTTTACACCAATAGATATTTTCTGTTTCCCATCACTGACCCATCTGTCAAAAAGTTCAAGCTATGTTGTAGGTACAAGGTATAGCTATCCGCATGCGGCAAACTAAAGCTAATATAATAAGCGTAGGTATTGTAGAAAAACTACTGGTACGAATTTAAATATTATTTATGTGTTGAATAGTTTCATGTTATATATCATCACGATGCTACTTAAGGGAACGGAGCAGTGATCACAAACGTCAACGAATCCGGCAAACTCCCATACATTACTTGAAAACTAAAGAAATACGTATTCAAATAGGTGGTATAAAAAATGGTATAAGGTCAAGATTAAGTTTCGATCTAATCGCGATAGTAGAATGTTATTTGTATAAAGTGTTCTGGTATCAAAGATTTCAATATCCTGCAATTGTTGTAATGAGATTATGATGAATTGTGATCGAAAATTGAAAATGTGAAAATCGGTATTCTGCTAGACTTTGTAATTCACATTATAATAACGTATCATAATTCGTATTCTCTTCACTCTTTATGCTTTAGGTGTGACATTTTATACGATCGTCGTGTTACTGAACAGAGATTATATTTTGATTAGACTTAAACTAGTACCAACCATACTTGCCATAATTTACTTATTATATTAACACGCAATAATATCTCATACCACACATGTAAAGATACGATAAATTCTAAACTTAACATTTCATTTAGTATTGAATCGCAATCACTGAGAGTGTCTGATTCCTCCGTTTGATTTTTTAAGTTTTTTATGCATTCAATCTCCCTACTGTAATGCCCGGGTTCGAACTTGCGACTTAAGCTAACACCTAAACTAATCAATAATTGTTTTGAATTACCCATGACGAAACCGAGTTTATTATATATACGTAATGTATCAAATCGATTTGCCGTGTGGGTCCCGGCAGAGTAGAAATTGGACCACCCCATCTTTTCCCATCGCAAATAAAATATTTTCTTTTCTTTTCTTTTTTTTTCTTTTAATCTGGACATCACTGTCTTTATAATAACTAAATTTTCCATTTCAAAATCTATCCCACTTGAAGAGGAAAGAGAGAACGGAGAATAAAAAGGGAAAGAGTCCATACCTGTGTATGGGTTTCTGTTTGGTTTGGGACGGCGGCAGACTATGCGAACTTTAGGAAAGTCAGTAACAAGTGTGTGGCACTGACTAGAAGGTTGAGAAGCTTGTTTGAAATAAGAATACTGAAAGATGGCGACAAAGCATTCTATTCGCATATTCGCCGCTGTGGTGACCCTCTCTCCTGAGGTCTTTACCATACCATCAAGCGTGATGCCATATTGATGCAAAAGAATATTACTGTATCAACGTTCAAGACAGATCCAAAAAAATAATGTAAAATAATTTGTATTGTTAAATAGCGAGGGAGTGCAACGAATATGATTCAGTAAGATTTTACCTTGCACGCCTTCCTCCTCAGAACCTTCGACGTATTTCACAGAATGTTCACATTTCACTATTTTGCACACGCGTCGTAGGTGACCCTTTTGTCCGCATTTACGACAGCTAAAGTTTTTAAAACGACATTCGGCCGATTTGTGATTTTTGTACAAAATAGAATTTTTTCCTGCACCCGTGCAAAAAAGTAATTACATTATTTTATGAGAAACCTTTTTGTAATTAGGGCAACACTCAGCGCGATCAAAACGATATAAGGCTTTATTCACACTTTCAATATTATATTAAATTTTTGTGCAATTTCGATAAATTTGGCTAATACATCTTTGATGTTGTTTATCGTGACGTACCTTGTGATTGGCGTAGCTAGTATTAATGTAGATGTATCATTAAGGTATATCAAAATGTAAAAAAGGTAAACAGGTGTATAATATCGTGTTGTGTAAACGATATAAAGGGAAAACGATTACCTCAAGAGGACCGGGAAGAGTCTGAGATTACGTGTAAATTGTTTAGCTTGACGGCCTCATCATATGCTTATTCACGCCCAGCATAAAGGACCCGGGACTGTTGAAAGAAGGAAACATGTTAGCTGATAATGAAATGTCTTAATGGTGCGATAAAGGAAATAATATCCGAACCGCTTCGTTCTTGACCGGATATTCTCTTCTATAAAATTTCTCTTCCTCTACTGTAAAACAAAAGTAAAAGTAGGTACTGTAGTCAATCACGTGGCGGATTATATTGTAAGTACGTCTTCACAGTGTTGTGGCACACAAGCGCGGCACACATCCTCTTGATTTTATATTCTGTGATTATATAAATCCTATGTTTGGACACGCCTAGAATAGATTTCCCCTCTGCGATTGAGACTTCCCGTGTCTTGTTCCCGGCGGTGAGTAGGGTAGCTAGGGCTCACTGGAGAGTTTTAGTACTGTCAGTGGGAGGATTAAAAGCTTGTCCTGCTTTGTCTTTTACACTGACGGTACAGAAACTCTTGTGCTTACAGCGCGAGTGTTATTCCCTTGGTGTTGCACACGTCCATAGGCCGGAGTAACCACTTTCCATCCACGCTTAAATGAATATTTAGTTTTACACGATGCGCAGTTCGGCTTTCGGTCGGGTCTATCGACTGAAAGTGCTATTCTAAGCTTGAAACACACAGTACAGTATTACACGGACAGGAGAACACCTATAATGGCTTGTTTCTTGGACCTATCAAAGGCTTTTGATCTTAGCAAACCCGGGAGTGCACAGAGGAATTGTAATCCGATGAGAGGCAAAGTCTTGTGTACATTAATGTCAAGATTTAATAATGTAAATATAATATACGTACATATAAAGCCATCATAGACCTACATACACATACATAAAAAACTCTTACATATACCTAATTAAGAATATATATATTTACATACATACATAAATTGTTACCGGCAAAAGGGAAAGAGAAAAAATGATAGAGGAACGGAAGGGAGGTAACTGAGGTAAGTCCTCCAGCAAATTCACCTGGGTCATTATATACTTGTTATTTTTTAGAAACAAGTACAACACAATAGCGCGAGTACGTATTTAAAGATATAATATCTACAAGAGTAAGGATTTAAATTGGTTAACAAAGAAGAAAGAAAAGTCAGCCTCTATCACGTGGCAGTGATGAACACTACTGCTATACAGGAGGCGCGAGTTCAATTCCCATTCAATGCAAATATATTTGTATGCATGAATATAGCTATTTGCATTGGTTTCGTCGCGCCTTGCAGAAAACGTTAAAACGTCGGTCCCGATTGTTCTACGAACCACTATGGCAGTCGCTACAGGTGGTAGGAGCCCTAAAAATTCCAACAACTGACCTAACTGTAATGCTTCAATATCGCCAATGGCTTGTAGAAGCCAGTTAGCAGTCAATCCCCCATCGACAGCAGTTCGGTCAAGATTTTATGTTCATGCAAGATAATGCACGGTCACACACCGCGAGGGTAGTGGTCAATGCGTTAAGCGAGCACAATATGACGACGTTGGAATGGCCTGCTGAGTCTGCCGACCTCAATCCCATAGAGCATGCCTGGGATTTGCTTGGGAGAAGAGCTTTCAGTGATTCTTTCAAACAGCAGCTAGAGAGGCAGAACGTTTATTCAACGAAGGCCAGTACTTCAATTCTACTACACAGTGGTCGAATACACAACGAGCAGTTCAAAATGCACTCACTAGAGTCGATTTTTACAATATATTAACAAAAATGACAGTAGCCAATTCAATACTACAAGTTATACTTAAAACAACGGATTGGACTGACAAATGGGTGATCACCGGTTCGAAACGGGACCCCAACCTGGGAAGACACCGGCCACCAAAAAAAAAATACCCGCTTAGTTTCTTAAGCGGGTATTTTTTTTTGAGATAGATAGACTGTATGACAGAAGATGATATAATGGTACTATATCTCAATTCTACTAAAGCAAAACCACTGTCATACTACAGACAATGCAAAAAATATTTCCGCCCAATTGAACAGTCCGACTGGGGAAGTACCTCTGCCCTACAGAATACAGCAATTATCACGCCGCCGCCAAGTGACTTACTTACGTACTCTGCCACAGTTGTTAAGTGACGTTTCCAAATTGTAATACTTTCGTAATAGAAATAACACAATAAAAAATCAAATAAGGTTCTTACTTGTAATATCCCATGATAATATCCTAGTAAAAGCATTACATTATTCTGCCATTATTCGGTGGTAGAATGTTAAGGATACAGTAAAAATATATAGTAATTTTATGTTTTTTTTTTTAATTTTAATTCATAAAAAAAAATATTCAAACACACGTTACAAGTCTTTAAATATGAGAAAAATGTTTAAAGGCGTAGGTAATCATTTTCGTATGGGATAGGTACTAAGTTATTTATGCGGGTGACATCTATCCCCTGCACGTATTGTCCTGTTTAGGCAAGGAGAAGCTGGGACTAATAGGAAGAGCTTATCAGAACACTCACCATAGAAGCGACTGTAAAAAACTGTCAAGGAAGCCACATCGTACACGTCGCTGACCGCACGTCGCTGCCGAGAGCATCGAGAAGGTACTTTGCGGAGTCATCCCAGAGATACGAGCTGTATTCCACGTTGGAGCGAATTTGTGTCTTGTAGAGAAAACTAAGACTGCTCCGCCGTGAAAAAACGTATGTGAAGCTGTTTTGATGATACTCTCCATGTAGTTTTTGTTATTCAGTCTGCAGCGAATATCCTTGAGAACTTTGAAGCCTTTAGTATAACTGTCTTAATTACTTGCATACGTATAGACCTATCACGCTCAATAGAATTATTTATCAAAGATTGTTTTAAATGAGGAATTAGATATTGTTTTTAAATTGGCAATAATTAATTTATCATTGTTGACATGTTTTTGAATCACACCCAAGAGGGCCAGATCGTGAGAGATGGCCTTGGGTCGGCCGGGGTGCGAGGGATATGCCTGTCAACCTCACCTTCGGCAACCAAAACGACCCACAGGCGGCGTGCGTTTTAGTCGGTTCGAGTTCTACATAACCTCCTCCACCGGCTCCGGTGGGGAGGTGGCTATTCACCCGTGGCACAGAGGGCACAACTCCTCTTGTAGCTTTGTTATTGGTGTACATAATAGGCACATGATCACTGGAGAGGCGCCTGCGTGTCTTAATAGCCACAAGTAAAGGACTACCACGGCGGGTGGCAACACACTCATTAGGGAAGTAACGAGATTTAAAACACAAAGCAAAAGCACCTTCTAATTGCTGAATTACCTGCTCAGCCAGTTGCTGAAAGCTGTAATCTTTATGTTGATGATACAAGTGATGAATTAACTTGGCAATGGCTTCTGTATCAGTTTGGGATTCAAAAACATATCCTTTATTTTCAAGAAACTGTTTAACTGCTTTGTAATTTGTGATGATTCCATTGTGGATGACCACGAAGGCATTGTCGTCTCCAGACCGTTGTGGGTGAGAGTTGATGGGATTAGGCTCTCCGTGAGTAGCCCATCGCGTATGAGCGATACCGCAATGAGACTCCACACAGTCGTCTACTGACAGTTCAACACTTCGCTGCTGCAACAGTTCCTCGAGAGCGGCTACTTTGCCGCTTTGCTTCACGACAGCTATATCTTTCAAATCAGCGGCATCAATAGCGTCAACAGTGCCGTAAATAGGGCGGGTGGTGCCACCGGTACCCAGGGCGTAGGTTTTGGGGGTCACAAAAATAGTCAGACTAGCCAGGATTTTTTTTTTCGGTTTACTTCTTATAGGTTCCCGCTAGATTCCTAATGCTCCATTCCGATTTCTTCCAGGCAACCTTGGGATGGACAGTAATGTTACAAGACAAAATATATATGGTGTAGTTATCATATATCGTTTGTCTATTTCGATATCAAAGTTGATGACTAAATTTAATTTTGATTTATTATATTTAGAGAGATTTTAAATTGTACAACATGACATATTTGCTAAAATAATCAGAGACAACGATAAGATGAATATTTCTATTGCTTGACACTGGAAAAGGTCCAAGCAGATCACATGAAATTGCTTCAAAAGGTTTAGATACCCGCTTTGGGCTACCCATTAACCCATGACGAGAGGTGTTTACAGGCTTGTAGTAACACCTCTGGTGTTGCATACGTCCATAGGCCTCGGTAACCACTTCCCATTAGTTGGGCCGTGTGCTTGTCTGCCACTTACGTGTTCCTGAACACCTTGTTCTCTTTAACTCGACACAAAAAGACTATACACAGATTCTTTACTTAAAACGCTACAAAAAAGACAAGATAGATGATACACTAAGAGACAGGGTTGACAGGCATATCCCTCGCGACAAAATCTATGGCTGATGTTTTGGGAATTTGTATTGTAATTGAAACCACCCTCATTTTGATTTGAAATGTATTTTTCACCGTAATGACAATAATTGAATGACGATTGCCAATTCACGTTCTGTTTAACACCAATGATCGGCTGAGGGGTCACCACCTCAAACTCTGCACCAGACTATCCAACAATAACCCTCACAAGCACTTCTTCAGTAACAGAGTGGTTAGAGAGTGGAATAAACTGCCCGATGACATCATTTCAGCACAAGCCATCAACCAATTTAAGAACGGGCTGAATATAGGTAGAACGTTCGACTGCAACGCAGGAGGCGCGGGTTCGATTCCCGCTCAGTGCAAATATTTGTATGCATGAATATGTATACTTGCATTGGTCTGGATGTTTCTATGTATGATGTGTATGTATTTACAAAAAAAAAAGTATTTGTGTATATTTATTTATCCGTATTTTAGATTCCATAACACAAACTATGCTTACCATGGGTCAAAAATAACACCCTGTGCTATCCTCAAAAGACACCCAAGAAACGTGACCTGGCTGTACAGAGCACTTTTTGAGCACGTTCTTGGTCCAAGATATATGTCCCGAGCAATATAAACTGACTGCGAGCGCTATACCGCTCTAGTGGTACGCGGGGCGTGGCGGGGGACGAGGTAAAGAAAGAGCACGAGACGACGAGAGCAAAATTTCTTTACTCGCGTTAATCCCTTTTTTGTGAAGTAAATACTTTAACTTTTTATACAGACTATTTTCACTTCTATCGGCAGTCTCTAAAGACTGATCCGAATGTATTTTTTATTAAGTAGTAACCGGTTGGGTTAGCACATTGTAAGGTTAAGAAATACGAGTACTAGCTAAGTCAGTCTTATGCGCCAAGCCCAAAACTCAGCGACTGGCGCCTCCGTCTGCGGTTATGCTCGTGTAGGAGAAGGCAGGGCGGGAGCGGAAGCGGGAGCAAAGGAGGATCGCAAGCCAAGCCGCTGGCGAAGTATGGCAACTCTGGAAACGAGTTGGGGACTTTGTGAAAACAGAATAAACATATTAAGGAAATGTATAAAAAATGTCCACATTTGTTATCAATCTAAGATTATAATTGTGTATAGTCAGCATCGTATTGACTAGGTAAGTACTCAAAATGATCTTATTGCCTTGATTTCCCCCCCTTCCTGTTGACTGATTGTTCTAATATTTAAGGATGATCTCTGTTTAAAATGATGACTCGATGCCGACCCTGCACTGTCACGTTGTCTGCACTGCGTCTTAGAAGACTTTTCCGTTCCGTGGAAATTATTATGGTCATAATACAAAATTAGCTTGTGTTTAAATATTAATAACTACTCTACAGCTAAATTATCTTACATGTATGCTTTCGATATTTTTTTTTCTAGTTTAATAAAAATGGATGTGTATAACATTTAAAAAATCCGAATAAGGTGGGAAAACATGTTTTGATTGTTAATTTTATTACTTTATGGACATAATTACTAATTAAACTTTATATTGTTTAAATTACTTGTCATGCCAGAATTTAATTGGAATTTAGGGTCCCATATCTATTCCATTACGTTTGTGCAAAATGCCCTGAGATTTAATAATTATTTACGTTATCAGTCATGCTAATAACCAACAGGCACTTAGGTGAAGCAAGCTATATACCTATATATAACTAAATTTCTAGCTAGACCGAAACCAGTGGTAGTGCATACACGCGTAGCAAAAGAACTCCAAAGAGGGTAGATCGATATATTTACAGTACTCTTAAATACATTTTCACTGTTTACCGCCAATACTCCAGTTCCTCCGTGATTATGATGCAACAGCGACGAAATATCTACGGCTTTCTCATAAGCTTACGTTGACAGTTTTGATAGAAAATTGTCAATCTAGGACTTTGAAATATCGCAAGGCGAAACCGTACAGGTTCATTAATAAAATATTGTGGAAAATTAGAAGGGTATATCAATATGGGTTACCTCGATTGTCTTATCCAAGTAAGGACTCAGAAACTCTGTGCTTACAGAGTCGGCAGCGCGAGTGTGGCTTAACACCAAGTTACACACGTCTATAGACCACGGTAACCACTTTTAATCAGGTGGGCCGTGCGCTTATCTGCCACCTAAGTGGAATAAAAAAAATTGTTTAAAAGTCTCAGTGACGAATCACGCGATGGTCGGCCGTCCACCGCTGTGACCAACAAAAACATCGATGCTGTGCGCCGTATGATTGAAACAGACAGGCATGTGACCTACCATGAAATTCGCGCATCCTTAGAAATAGGCATGAGTCAAATACAATCAATCCTACACAAACATTTGAGTGTGAGAAAGCTGTGCTCGCGGTACTTACTGCGTCAGATCTCGCTGACGACACTCTGCCTGCGTCAATTACGTTGACATCATTGTTATGTTTACCACTTTGTACTTCTGGGCATAGGCAAAGAAGGAGTAGTATCGAAAAATAAATGCAAAATTAACTCCTAAAAAAAAAGTTAGTACTAAAAATTGGATTTCCTCCAATTTCTACAAAAAAAAAACGCCAATTTACCTATTTAAGAAGTTCTATAGACATCAACATTCAAATTCTGACATTTACTGGACGTGACGTGACAATGATGCGAGTTCTATGACTTTAGTTCACCCTACGGAAAACTACTACCACCTTCTAACATTGCTGGAATAACATCTGAGTTCACCGCTTTCCGAGGGTTTATATCAACAACTCTGAAGACATTGCAGCAGCAGATGGAGATACTGGCAAGCAGAATAGATCATCTGGAGATGGAAAGGCGTCGGAAAATTCTCCTATTGCATGGAATAGTTGCCCACCTAGACCCAGATTTCAAGGTTTCTAAACTGTAATTTATTTAGTGCGAAACGGTTACGGAATATGGTCTAGCTTCCCGAAACTGTGTGCCTTCTATGCGTGTATTTGTTGTTTGCATTAAATACACAGTTTCTCGAGAAACTTACTGTTCTTGTAAATCAACTACTGAGAACTACGGTATCGTTTCTAGAAGTCTCTTACAATGTGCCTAACCAATTTCATTTCTCGAAATATGTTACCACAATCTCTTTTCATATACATATCACCGTTTTAATATTATTTATTCTTACTTAGCGCCCCAAGGCTTCTAGCAAATGCCTATTATGTGTCGTCTTACTATCTGTTGTCTGCACGTATATACACACAGACCAAACTACAGTTTTTCGGAACACTTGCAATTAATATGAATACACTAGTGCCACTATTGACACGTATACTATAATACTTATAATCAATTATTCACCTAACACTCGTCCACATTTTACTCCAACTTGCATAATCCACGTTATTTTATGTTGACAACAGATGCGATGAAGCCAGCCATGGTCCTTTACGATCGGCTCGTACCATCACCTGTATAACTTTAACTCCATTGCACATTCACAAATTACACTTTTCCAAACATTTATTAACAATTTTCTATAGGAATTTCACAGTTAAAACGAATAAGCTTTGCGCTTAGTGATAAAAGAAATACACTGTCACGCCACGGTCCTCCGTCGCTACGGGCCTGCCTCGTCAGAGATCAGAATGAGTTTTTATATCTTACCAGGTACAACATATCCCACTGCTACTCGACTCCCGTCCTCAGTGCCTCCGACTATACGGAACCCGAAGCCGGCAGCGCCTCGAGCTAATCGTACTATCACATCTGCTGAGGGGTCCTTTGGTCCACCTCGAGTTGGTAGAACTTGAGGTGCAAAGAATCCTTGAGGTACAAAGCAACCTCAAACTAACAACTAATAAGGTACCTTCGAAAAGACATTCTTCTTCATTCTGGCGTTAATCCCAGTTACATCCGAAGCTTTCAGCCGGTCTGGATACCGCTTTGTGGAAGGACCGACCTCGTTTGGATACGGGGCAATTTGAATGCAAACCAATACATTCAGGAGGTTATACACCCCATGGTAATCCCTCATCGACAGCAGTTCGGTCAAGATTTTATGTTCATGCAAGATAATGCACGGTCATACACCGCGAGGGTAGTGGTCAATTAACCCCTTCAGCTAGTAGTGTAGGTAATGTCCAGTATTCGAACTCGGGACCTCTCGATCGTAAGACTTCAAAGGTAGGTACTGAATCACTGAGCTACCGACGTTTTTAGAATACATTAAACTAATTTAGCTTTTATCGTCGATATTAATCGATGTCCAATTTCTTGAAGGATCCTTCCACAGAGCCGAAGATGTCTGAAATAATATTTGCTATAAAATTAAATCATTAGCAGTATATCACAAATAGTGTTAACACTAAGTCAGCACGAAAAGGTAAAAACGACACGAGTTCACGAAAATTTCGTTTATTTGTGATATTAATTTACTTTCCATGAGGTGGGCCGTGTGCTTGTTTGCCACTTAAGTTTTATATAAAAAAAGATTGTCTTGAGTACTTTGTTTGTCAAAATACTCTAAATCATAAATCAAGACCAAGCGGCTAAGTTAACCAGATACTTGAATGATGGATCATCAGACAGACAGCCATACAGCCCAGACTCAGTTTCAGATGCATGACTCGAGTCAACAATAATGCCCGTAATATGGTAATAGGCTCATCCCCTATTACGTGGGACCGAATACAATTATTGTTGAAATTTGGAAGTTAATTCACCTCTACCTAACCCTCCGGGAATAAAGGAGACCACATGTAAACCAGGCCGGACGGGGCGATGGGTGAGTCTCTCGCCGAAGAATACTGAAGCTACCTGTTTTTTCTATCGATTTTAAAATTCCCAGCAGAGTAGAATTTGGGCCGCTCCATTTCACCCATGCGGTGTCGAGTAACAATACTGTCAACATCTTAATTAATATCCTTGGCTATATTCTAATAATGAAAGATCTGTAAACGATTGATTTAATATTACATAAACCTGTAAAAAAATTTGAATGATTTATATTATATATTTTGTAAACATCAAAGAAACAGTAGCGTTGTGTAGAATGTTGTAGAATGTTGTAGAATATTTATTTATTTATTAAATACACCAAGGGGTATGCATAGTTATACATATTAACACCCACATTTTACCAAATTAACGTTTCTTCAGTGTCGGCAGCGCGAGTGTAACGCCCCTGGTGTTACAGACGTGCATAGGCCATAGTAACCGCTATTTAATACATTACGTTTTGTACACTTCGTACAGTACTTTTCACTGCTAGAGTTCACATCTTGTGATATTTCAGATAGTTAAATTGAGTTTAAAAAATATACTAACAGCGTTGATATCTAAAGTTTAAAAAATAAAATGTTATTCTATAGAAATTTGCCCGGAATCTAGATTACCTTATGTATATTGTGTACTCTTTGTAGATTACATACAAAACAAACTAATTGGGGCATATTGTCTTGCCACACGAGAATCAGATATTTAAAAAGCCAATATCCAATTATTTATCTAGAGGTAAAGTTATCAAGAATGGTATGGCAGATTAAAATCAGATGAGGTGGAGCTCTGGAAACATTACGACTACTGCATTTGGTTTGAGTTTGGGTAGAATACCGCGGAACCAATCCTCGAAACACTCTGCATTCATCTCGTCATGGTAGTCTTCTGTACCTTTCTTTGCTTCAAACATAAGAAGTCCGTCGTCCAGGAAGCCTTCTTCTCCGCCTATGTGACTAATTATTAGTCGTTTTCAGAAATTTTTTCTGACGCGTCAAATAGTGGGTGGGGTGGCTTCAGTAGTGATAATCAATGTTTTGGTTATTGGAAACAATGGGAAAGAAATCTACATATTAATGAATTAGAATTAAAAGCAGCACTACTCGTTCTAAAGTGTTTCACAAGGTATCGGAGAAGTTTAAAAATACTTCTTCGTATTGTGCTTTTATTAGATCAAAACCAATCGACGGAGAGTCGGTTCGAGTCAGACATAACCTCTTCCACCGACTCCGGTGGGGAGGTATTCCTAGGGATTTGGCGCACGTAAAAAAAATAAGTAGAAAGAAAATCATATAATAATTTTCTACAATATTCTACACAACGCTATCTAGACCCATGGTAAGCATAGTTTAACTCTTGCTGCCGTCCCTCCATCCTTTATCTGGAGCATGGGCTAATTCCTTCATCTCGACACTCTAAACCTGGACACTTGCAGGTCTAAAAATACCACGTTGTTTATGTTTCATATTATGATTTCATATTTATAAATCACTCTATTTTACAGTTCAAATTGGTAAAATATACCACATAATCCATGGTGCGGATACAAGGGCGACTATAATTATGAGAAAACAATTTCCGGGATGCATCTTAAAGCCTCCCAGGATTACGTCGTACAAACGCCGCTTTTTCTGGTGGATTAAAATTGGTGAGTGTATTTCCTGTTAATCTTCTGCAAAGAAAACATGAAAAATTGCATAACATTGTAATGTGTCGCAAGCGATAATATATACCTACATATTATCGTATTTTAGCAAATTCAAAATTTAAAATACCTTAGTGGTATCTAAAAAAAGGTGTAATAATCCTTCTTATTTGGGTCATACCAGGTTCAAAGACGTGACGTTAGATACTTTGTAGGTTTTAAGGCACTTTCTTTTGATATTATATTCCATGTTTAATACTTTAATATTTTCTTCGTTGTCCGAAGTCTGTATTAACCTAAACTTTGCTTAACCGTCGTCTAATTAAATAACAAAAATCAACCAAATCCTAAATTATCCATAATACATAATTTACTTTAGAATATTTAAACTGCCGTTGAAATTACGTGTTAAAACAAGCATTATAACCAAAAACTCATTTAATATTTTAACATATTCAAAATGTGTATTGGCGCATTATTTGTATTTATGGCCAGATTAAGTAATTACCAACAAAGCAATATAGTTTAGTTTTGTGTCTCAAATAAACTTTAAAGTGACCCCCCTTGACATCTAACAAAGAAACGTGAATACTCGGAGAATTGTAATTCCCAAAATTATAATCAGAACCTAAAAATATTAACATTGCCTTGCATATATATTTTGGAGGTATGTAAGTTTGTCCGGAAATATACAGAACAATCAATCAATAAAAATATATAATATGTTGCCCGAGCCCATTAAAAATGAGGAAAAATTTACCATTTTTGTAAACAAGTTAAAAAACTCAATCAAGGTACTTTATAAAGTTTATTGCTGCTATACTTCTTGTAACTATTATTTTAATGAGTATAAATTTAAATAACGAATATTTAAAATATTCTTGTATTTATTAATTACTATATAAAATACTTACGATTCCACTTACCGGTTACATGGCTACTTTCCATCAGGTGGGCCGTGTGCTTGTCTGCTAACTAAGTGGTATAAAAAAGTAGTACTTTCCGACCATGTGGCCTTTGTTGACAGACAAGCACACGGTCCACCTGATGGAAAGTAGTTACCGTGGCCTATGGGTGTCTGTAACACCAGAGGAGTCACAGTCGCGCTGCCAACCCTGTAAGTACAGAGTTTCTGTGCCGTCAGTAGAAGACAAATCAGGACAAGCCTTTAGTCTTCCCACGACAAAACATACAAAATAATAATTATTTTATAGCATTGTTTTATGACGTTCATCATAAATGAAAGAAATAGACGTGAAACATTATAATGATTACGGGTTAAATCAATCACGCTATCTTTTGAAACACAGTAATGGTTGCAAATATTTTAACTACCTATAATATGAGTCGTAAAATGGTTCTATCTGCGGTTTGTTTTATAATTCATGATGCTTGTCTATCAATCAAAAGGGTTTCTGTATTCTTCAATCTGTATTACTAGATTGAAAGCAGATGTGATCTAATTATGGCTTATTATGAAGTGATTGAGAATTCAATAATAAATCATAACAATTGACCTCGTAACATGCATGAATAAGGTCTCAAAGTCATCAAAGGTGAAATCCCTGAACTGCTGAAGAGAGTAATGAGATGTACTAGTAGTTAGTTGTAAAAATTGAATGAATGTAATGAGCATCTCAATTTTTTTCACTTAAGTATGAAATTATCACTTTTTACGGTAAGTTTCAACATCCTAACCTTCAGCCGTGATAGGTATGAATATCAAATCTCTTCTGAGACTAACTCCCTCTTAAGAGCAAAAGAAATGCAACATAACGCATTTCTTAAGATATAGCAACTTCATACAGAGAGTTTGTGTTCTCATTATTCATTCGTCCGTTCAAATTGTAGATAATTTTTTCCTTACCACTTTTCATTTTAAATAAATCATTTGTTTGTTTGTATAACTACTAATATTATATTCTTACTCTCTGCTAGGCTCTTCGCCATATTGGTCCCGCAGGCAAAGTTGCTGAATATCGTGCTCTTTGGCTTCGTTTGAGCAAAATATCTCGCGATACAGGCGTTGCTAATTGCAGAGCTCACTGGAGAGTTGGCGTGGGAAGACCAAAGGCTTAACCCGCTTTGTCTTCTACACTAACGCCACAGAAACTCTCTATTCTTGCAGGGTCGGCAGCACGAGTGTGACTCCTCTAGTGTTGCACACGTCCATAGGCTATGGTACTTTCTTTCAAGTTGTATTTTTGAAGTCTGAAATATATAGTCCAAAAATCACCAGTTCCATACTAATAACACAAACTCATGTAGATTTAAAAAATTACTGTAAAATTTATTTTTAACATTAATTTTAAGTATTTAGTTCATTCTTATGAACTTAATAGAGTTAATAAGAATGAACTCTACTAAGTACTTACTGTGTAATAACATTTTCTTTTCGTTACTACGGATTTTAATTTAGAAACACATTTAATTCTTCTTTGACCTAGCAACATGAGAATCGGTCGTTGATCGCGTGTGCGTTAATTTGAAAGTCTGCTGGATAGGTAACAACCTTGCCTATATAATAACTGTAATAAGTAGCATGCATTGTTCGACATGCTTACAGTCTAAATGCGATTACTTGCTATTATTTCATGTGTAATGTGCTACCAGGACAGAATCATTTGATTTGACTTCCCATTATTTTTCTTCATTTTAGAACTTACTAAACTTGGAAAAGTAATTTAAAACTTTTGGCATGAACAACAAATATATTGCTCAACCGGTGAACTCATTTTCAAATTATGAGCGCTTAACGAGTATTGATGAAGTGTGTAATATGTTTTAGTAATTTCAATAAAACAACAAAATAAATAAGTATGTGTCAATCAAACTTACCATCTTTGACGTTCTTCGAAGATTGCGATGATGACACACCGGGGATAGTTTTATCGGTAGCACAGTACATTGTAACTATTTCCACAGGTAGATACTAGTAGTTCACTCTCATCTGATAAATATGTACATATTTATAAAATGATTTGATAATTTTGTTGTTTTTAGTTTCCCCTTCGTTGGTAGGTATGCTAAACTTTGTTTTTTTTTTCAAAAAAAGAACAACGAACCAATGTTCTGCCACTGTTTACAATAAAAGAATTAGATAGATAGGATAGAGATAGAATGAGTATTCGCTCGTCTGATGTAAATCAACCTTAACGTAACCATGCGCGTATAAAATTTTGTTCCGGTGATAAAACTTCACAGCTTGCTTGGTATGTACCTACATAGACTTTGAAGTAGGTACAGTTAGATTCTAGCGAGAGAAGGTAGCTGAACTCAAATAGAGGAAATCATAAAATTAAAACATTAAATTAATACAATATCTATACAAAATTGTTTATAATAGCTATCAGAAGACCAAGACATGAAAGGCGCTGCTGGTCGCCGCAGCCAGTCCCCAATAGACCATTCTCCATATTACACAAGCACTGTGGATAGTCAGCGAGGCACTCCAGTTGGTGCAAGTGGTCCCAGCTTCCTTTCAGATAAAAGCGTAAATATCACAGATTCAGTCACGATAGCATCCATTGCCCTCTCGCCATGTACCTGCCCGTAGATACGTAGTAATACCTGCGAAATGGAAACCATTTATAATATGGCAACAAAAAAAAAACAAACGTCATCTATTGTAGCCGTGGATGAGGACTGAAGGCTGAGGGTCCTACTAAGGTCCTTATCCTATAACTACAAGTCCTATTGGTAATAAGCTATTGCCACTTTGATGTCCGTCGTAGTGCGATTGCGGATTTGTAGTGTTCTAGGTCGATCCAACTGTAATTATTTTTACCCGTGGTGAATAAATTTATTTTATTATTATTATTACATACCTACCTAAAGTATTGTATAAGTGTATAAAATGCAAGGACTGTGAAGCATCCTAACTATAAAATAATTAATATCTAGAATAATCATAGATAATATGTAATATTCTATATAAAGATAAGTTTATCACTGGATTATCTAGAGAAAAATCGTAAATATGGATAGCACGCATACAATGTTTACAGTGACAAATGTATTTTCATGTACAAGGTAAAATCTTCTATGACATCACTTTTACTAATATCGTACTTAAATATCGTAAGTTACTACCTCAACAATACTTAACGAAGTCCACTTTTGGGAAATTTATTGCGACCCAAAAATTGATCTAGGTATTTTATGAACCTTGGTTAAGTGAAACCTTAACAAAAGTACACGATAACTATAACATTCATCTTTCTACCAAGACTATGTGGCGATACTACAATTGTACTCAGTGCCATCTAGCGGCGCAATGACGCTGAATTACTTTGAAACAATTGATCCAGCATCACGCGATTAAAGTTCAGTAATGTCTGGTCCGCAATTAAAACATTTTCTCTCTTTGTTTCTTTCAACCGTGGGCTCACGGCCCACTAAGCCTGATCGTCGTGGAGCTCGGCTCATTACTCTACCTTTTTACCCGACTACGGCGAATCAAAAGGATGGTTATAAAAGTAAACGGCTTATACTTATGACTTTTATGAGAGCATCGAGTTATGAAGATGAGGAAATTCAAGTAGATCAACCAGTGTGTGAAATTGAAGTGTCTAGTGTCGAACGAAATGTGTTTGCAAGTTCAGCTATTGTTGACCTAACCGACAATGATACATATATCAGTACTCACAATATCGATGACTCCGATATCACTGAGAATGTC
The DNA here is from genome assembly GCA_963662185.1 of Eilema griseolum. Taxonomy (NCBI): domain Eukaryota; kingdom Metazoa; phylum Arthropoda; class Insecta; order Lepidoptera; family Erebidae; genus Eilema; species Eilema griseolum. The sequence goes on from OY759251.1 coordinate 3,662,156, forward strand.
GTAACGCGGAAACAAGACGATCCACGGGCAGTAACAATTTCTTTCGCACTTTCACATTTTATCGGTGATTTTCTAGATTTATCATAGCATTTTCCTGGGTCCGGACAAGGAGTTGGCCTGGGTCTACATTTGTGGACGCCGCAGCTTGGTGGTAGGATAGATGAGTGTTCAGAACCTCAGATTTTACCACTGTTCTCTTCAGTATTGGTACCCAATAGTGTGGTACTCTACGACGCCGAGGGTCTCGTTTTTGGAAACCTAAATATCAACATACATTATTTTTATATCATAACCTATGATAACCAAGGTTTGTTTCCTTTGCCATTGAGAGTTAATGGACAAAAACGATGATTGATTCTTTAAGGCCACTCCACACCTCGCTGTTTCGATAAATATTTGATAGATAAGACGAAAACAAAACACAAATTTTAGCAAGTTCGTGATCCACTTGAAACGAAGTATAATATTTTATTAAAATACCGGACGGATGAACAGATAAATGGAATAAACCCAGGATAAACAACATTTTATTAGTTGCTAACTAGCCTACGTGTTATTTCAGACTGTACACTATCCCTGTACCGAATTTTAACCAGATCCGTGCAACCGTTTGAGTATGATTAATGTAACGAACATTAATTAGTTACGAGATCAATACTAAATTAAATAATTTTTATTTTTTACGTGCACAAAATCCCCACGGATACCTCGCCGCCGGAGCCGGTGGAAGAGGTTATGTCGTACTCGAACCGACTAAAACGCACGCCGCCTGTGTGTCGTTTTGGTTTCCGAAGGTGAGATTGACAGGCATATCTCTCGCACCCCGGCCGACCCAGGGACAAAATCTGGCTTCTTGCATTTCAAAAGTAGTCCGGGAGAACTCTCAAAGAGCTTGGGAACAGCTTCTCACTTTTCCTTACAGGATTCTACACATATCACATGTCTCGACTTCTAAGAAATCTTTATCACTACAAATTAAAGAAAATTTCCTCACCTCTTTGCCGGAGCGCCTGCATACCAGCTTGACTCCTTCGACTCTATGCCATGAAGGGCGTTGAAGCTGGTTGACAATCCCATGCTCGCCAGAGATGTGGAACCTCTCAGCCTTACGAGGGACTTTGTTTCATCATGGAAAGAAAGGAACAACAAATGCAACTGTACGGTGCTTTGAAGGAGCTACTACCAGTTAACTAGCTACCATACATATAATTACGCTTTTATCCCCTGAGGGTTAGGTTAATTGAATTAACACCCATATTTCACCAATAATAATTGTATTCGGTCCCACATAATAGGTGGTCCATTGCCATATTCCGAATGAAACTTTAGTTCAATAACAAACTTTTAATGAAACATGGTTAGTTGATCTCTGTGTTGAATGTTTTTGATTAAGTAGAAGTTAAAATGTTATTAGATATACAACATTATTTGAGTACAATTAGTAGAAAATAATTAGATTAAAATTTAAGTTACTTGAATAAAAAGACTTCGGACTTCTAATTAAAGGTTACGGTAGGAACCTAGCGCCGTTTTTCAACTGGATCTGTACCACAGGTTTCCTTTGCAAGGCAAGCTGGTAGGAATTGAGTTATCAATTTAAGTTAACTTCGAGCCACGTATTTTGGCCCTAAATTACGAGACAAACGCTCGCGCAGATTAACACCTGGGAGAACATTGCTAGATGAAAAAGCGATATACGTAAGACAAAGACCATGTATATGTCTATAATTCTGTGATTGTCTTAATCGATTTCAATAATTGTGGTTACTTTTTGTTCTATAAATTTATATTGGATAAAATCGATGTCCAAGACCGATCTTGAACAGGGCAATGGAACAATAGTCCCATATAGCAATGAAGTAAAAAATCTGGGGATCGTTATTGATAGTCGCTTATCCTGGGGGCCGCATCTCCTGGAACTAAGGCGTAAAGTATTTGCAGCGGCAGGGACTCTTATCAGGGGGAGCTATTATAGGTATATCAATAGTATTAGCATTGTTATGTTTAGTACTACTTGATCTGTTATTGCTATTCTGGAGGCAACAAGGTATCATCGCTAGTTGCTGCTACAAGAAGAGTAAGAAGAAGCCAAATCCTTTGCATACACGGTGAGATTTCATTATGTCATAATTCTTAACTTCAACATTAAAAATCTTGCTACATTCAGTGGACGCCGCCGGGTGGTAGTTTGTAAAGACGCAAGAAGTCCAACGAAGAATATATATATATATATATATATATAAATATATATATAAATCGCGAAGGACTTCTTGCGTCTTTACAAATTTAAGAATAGTTTCAACTTTCAGATCAACCTGGCATTCGAACCCATACACCAAAGGAAGCTACACTTATGACAATCTTGAGACACCACTGCACACAAACGCTAGAAATATTCTAGCGGAGCCCCTCACTGACGGCAGTGGGGCCCCAAGAGTCCTATTCGCTGGTGAGGCTGTATCCAAGTGCCAAAAGGTACTTAGGACTGTAACCACAAAATTTCAAAGATTTGCAGTATTAACATTTTACTTCTATTGTCAGTCATATTAAGTAGGTGAGGTTTGAAGCCAGTGCATAAGGTATCGGCCTCAGAATTTTGTAACTCTGTCTGTCTGTCTGTCTGTCTGTTACGCTTTCACGCCTAAACCACTGAACCGATTTTGCTGAAATTTGGTACAGGGGTAGATTAGATCTTGGGAAAGGACATAGGCTATATTTTGTCGCGATAACCGACATCTACGCGGGCGGAGCCGCGGGCAAAAGCTAGTATGATATAATATTGAAATTTTTTAGTTAGGTTAAATTCATATGACAAGTTTATTGAAGCACATTTTTGGTGTCATGGGACTGTACTGTAGCTCCAATTAGTCACATTATATTACTGATATTACTTATTACTTCTCTATCAAGAGAGTTTCTGCTTCCTTCTGCCATATTCGCGTCGTAAGGATAACGGACATAAGGTTCTGGCGGACGCGACGTGGGATACGGGTCTGGCGGACGACCAGGAGCATAATGATCAGATTGTCGAGCAGTTGGTGTTTGCACACGATGTACTGCAGGTCCTACACTTACCTCCGCGGTGTCCTCTCGCATTTGGTGCACTTAGCCCCAAAGCACTAGCCACTAGCTCCTTCATTCTTCATCAGCTGTAAAAAGAATACAAGATTCAATGAGAAGCAAAGTTATATAAAAACTAATTTGTACAAAATGTTAAAAGTGTTATTGAACCAAAAATGTTTTTCATGTTATCCTAAGAACTTAGCAAGAAAATGTTCTAAAGTAAAGTAAAAGTAAGTAAATAATTTGTAATGCTTACCTGTTTTTCACTGGAGATATCGTCGAGCTCCATAGGCCCAGTCGCCATCGGCGGTGCTCCATGCATCGGCGACTTAAACCCAGCCGTGGAGCTTTATCAATTTGCACAGAGTGGTATGGGGCATTATCCATTATAATTGTGCTGTTAGGAGGGATATTCTGTAATAAATTTAAGAACCACTCTCGGAACCTTACTGCGTCCATTTCTTCATGATACTCTTTAGTGCTTTTGGATTGGAAAGCTAATAAAGAGTTTTCCACGAAGCCTGTAGACGCTGAAGCTACCGGTGGTTAGGACTCTCGAAAAATTTAGATGTAGACCCTCCGACTCCACCACTCTAGACACCAAATCCCATTTTAATAGAGTTACTGAATGCTTCGGTTACTTTCAGTAAAGCCATTAATTGAGGATTGGTGTGGGCGAATAACTTTAAATCATTCATGTAAAGCAGGTCTCCGAAACGGCTTGACCGTTTCTTATGAAAACTTTGTGCATATTCTGTAGGTCTGTGAATCAGCCATAAATCTCGGGATCTAATTCTCGCGGGGGGAGCAGGAAACAATAAGTAGTATCTATATAATTTTGATCTATAGTCTCGACATTGTAATGCGCAATGTTCCACCCCAGTCGGACTGCTCAATCGGGCGGAAATACCGCCGTGTCCTACCTCCTTATAATGTTCGATATGATTGATTGATTTGAATAATATAATGATGATAAATTTAAATTGCCAAAAGATGTATTTTGCATGCCATATGATATAAAAAATAGTGAATTTGATTGGTGCTGCTCAGTTACAAGGCCTCAATCGTCGAGTAAAGGTATGATGTAGAACTCTGAAAACATCTGTCTTTGATCTTCTTTTTCTAGCTTCAATTGGAGTAACAGAAGACCGTTGGAACTGCATCTTAATACCACCTTGAAAAAAAGAAATATGGCACGAGTCAGTCCATTTAAAATTAAAGTTGGATCTGATGCATTTCTTTTGGACTATACAAGCTCTTTGAGAATCAATAGAATTGCCCCATATTATAATTCCGTATCTTAAAACAGAGCATATGTGGCTGTGATAAACCATGACAGCAGTCTAAATATTCGTTAGAGTTTTGATACATTTAATTCTACGAAGTGCAAATTAGATTTTTTTTTGCATTTATTATTTATCTGGGGCTTTCAATTAGTAAATCTATGAATAAGTATTTCTAAATAATTTATTTAATTAATTTTTATATATTGGCGTACTCTAATTTCTAAATTATTGTAAATCTAATTTTAAGTGAACTTTATGTTTTTATGAGAAATTTCAATATCTATTTGATTCCCTTATTCAATTAACCATTGTTAAATTTTATTGGTATCTTTTTTTTTTATACCACTTAGTTGGCAGACAAGCATACGGCCCACCTGATGGAAAGTAGTTACCGTGGCCTATGGATGTCTGTAACACCAGAGGAGTCACAGTCGCGCTGCCAACCCTGTAAGTACAGAGTTTCTGTGCCGTCAGTCATTATTTTGTTATTTTGTTATTATATATTAAGTGTCTAATAAATTTTGTTTTATTGCAGTTTACTTTCAGGTTATTAGTATCCAACCATTTACTAATGTCTGCTAAGGCTTGATTTGTGGTGTTTATAGAGTCGTCCAAATTTTTACTTTTTGTTATAATGGTAGTGTCATCAGCGAATAGTATGCTGTATGGATCTGTAGCGATTGGTAATTCATTTATGTATATAATAAATAAGATCCCGCAGCACGCTCCCTTGTGGTACTCCATACTTTAGTCAGTGCTAAATACGATATCAATGCGAGTACACAGTGTACACACCTGCAGTATTTTGCCGCCCTTGTTCTACCAGAGGTGCGATATGCTGATATTAAAACCTAATTAGACAACGCGAATAAAGTCGTATGTTTAAAATACGATCTTATGTGAAGTGTAAACAGTCATATGTCAAAAAGATTATGGTCGTATCTAGGGTATAATAAATGAGAACCACAGTAAAACCTATTGAGATCAGTTGAGTAATTTTATATTTCTTACAACGCATAGTAATTAGTAATGAATGCAAATACACATAATATAGTTGAAATATTTGACTGCAGTTCCACTCATGACTTCTTCAAAAAGTTGCCTACTAAGAGTGGTTATTTAAATATAACATGTCTACACCTTAACATCAGATCAATGATAAAGAATTTCACTAATTAACACATGTACCTACCTAGATGATGAGAACAAACTCTGCATTCGAGAAAGTTCTACAAGCTCTCTTGATTATTAGATTATTGTTGGAGCGATTTTGAAGATATTCGTTCAATGCAAGTCATCCGTAACCAGTAAGTGTTAATCTTTAACTCTTGGAATGTAAGAGTAAGATCATATAGCCACGTATACCCACCTACCGTGTATGACCGAAATACGTATAAGAGTTAAGACAGTATAGACTCCCAGGTAAGAACGACACATTTTATTCGCTACATATATTTTTCAATCGGTAAACAGATTCATCCATCAAATGTGCTGCTAAATACAGGATCATCTGAATTATAAATGTCATTAAAACTAAGTTTTGACAAACATTGCTTAAACTTCGTCATATTACCTACACTATAGTCACGTTTCATTATGTACCAATAAGGAAGAGTGCAGTATTCTTTAACTGGGCAAGTCAATATGTGTGCTTTATGATCCCACATCGGGCATTCTGCATTTTATATAAGATAAAATTGCTTAATAAACCAAATACAAATAAAATACACAAAACACAAACTTACACAAATAAATGTAACATTCAAAATTAATATCTTAGTATTCCAAATCAAGAAACTAAAACCATTTTCGGATTAATCTAAAGGGCTGGTGGAAGTTTGTTATGGACAAACCTCGGGGATAGATAGATGTATCGATAACATTGATGTGGGAATCTTCTGACTTCATTCTGGAGATTCCTGTTTATGTGTAAAATATAGTATTCGAAATTACTAGTATTTTCGTTTAACCTAAAGCAAAGTTAAATAAATAAATATTCTACAGGGTCATTTTTTAACTGATAATTTAAAAAAGAATAGGGTGGTAAAATCGAAGCAACTACTGAAGCGGTATGCAAAGGGAGGTCACAGAAAAAATTTGTTTACGGATGAGAAAATCTTTACAATTGAGCAACATTTTAACAAACAAAATGACCGTATTTATGCTCAAAGCTCTAAGGAAGCTTCCCAATTAGTCGACAGAGTGCAACGTGGGCATTATCCGACTTCAGTGATGGTTTGGTGGGGTGTTAGCTATGAAGGAGTGACTGAGCCATATTTTTGTGAAAAGGTATCAAAACATCGGCACAAGTGTATCGATGGCACAGAAAATCTCTGTTCACACGTTCATAGGTCACGGTAACCACTTTCCATCAGGTGGCCGCGTGCTTATTTGCCACCACAAGGAAAACTCGAAATAAACACTTGTACCGACCCGTCTGGTCAGCGTGGAAACAGTAGGCCAAAACTATATCCACTCGACCTAAAAGTGCCAAAAATTTAAAAAGTTGAGTTGAACGCAGATTAAATTTTGGTACGAAAACACAAAACCGAATGATGGTGAATACTGAATGAATATTAGTTTGGTAAAGTCGGTCCGAAACTTCACAAAAATTCTATATGGTTATATATATAACTATAATAAAACGAAACAGTACAAGATAACATAACCAAAGATGGACACAAGCCACCGACTGCAGGCAGTCAAAAGTGGTTATGCCATCAGTAAACAAACGACTCACGAAACGTCTCCTAAAACTAGACAGAACAAGTCTAAGATCAATAATGGGGACTATAATTGCGGCATCTTCCGAAACCCCGATACCAAGAAATCATTAAGTTTTACATTAATGTATGGTAATTTAGCAGATTTCCACCCCCTTTAATACTAGAGTGATGGATGAATGAATATAACAAAATAAATATCAACAAAGTTCACAGTTATATGTTTGGTATGTACCTAGTTAGATAGGAAGGTAATGTAGATAACAACACCTCTGGGAATAGAGCCTGGGGATGCGTAAACAGCTGTGTACCGACTTTGTTTATTTAAATAAATCACGGTTGTAGTTAAAACATTAATTAATTGCAGTAACTGTCGGACCATTAAGACCTTGAATTAATTACCACGTGTGCTCACGTGTTTGCTTCCCCTAAATTAATGTCGGAGTTAAACATTCAGTGACTGCTCAGCCATACTCACTGAGGTTTGTCATTCAATTTAAAGCTGTGATTGATGAGATTTACAGTGTAGTATTGACATTGTATACGTACAAACCACCACCACAACACACCCTTTTGGGTAACTGCTGACACTGAGGTGGCCGGGGATTCGAACCGACTGAAATCACTCCCGCTGTGTCCTGGCTTGACGTCGTGGAGGGTGACAAACGTACCTATGGTCTCATCACCATAGACCCAATACCATGCGAAGTGGCGGAGAAAAAGCCTGAAGGCGGACCCTGAGCTTCAAGTTCACCCTGGGCTCGGATGCAATCAGGAAATTAACGTCAGGCGTTCCTCAGGGCTCCATCCTGGGCCCGTTACTGTTTAATCTGTTTATAAATGACGTAGGTCATTGTTTCTTTTTAAATTAATAGTAAACACAGATTATGAAGTAGATATCACAGTCAAGTAATTCTTTAAAAACGCCACGAGTATTCTTAATTCAAATGATAGAATATGTGTAAATACGTTTACAAACCTGAATTTATTGAAGCGATCGGCATCTTGTTGAAATAATTGTTGTATATTTATTTTTGCACCGTTCGCATCGTAGAATTTCTGAATTTCTACAAACGCGGGGTCTTGCTTTAAATTAACTTTAGGCTCCATAGTTTTAATTGATATTGTACAGGTTTTCAAAGTTCGATTGCGGGTGCTCCGGTGTATTATATAGGTGCACAACTGTACCGTCGCGTTGAGTTCGTCCAGCTTGCAGCATACCAACAGCCTTAACATCTCTTCGCGACTTAAATGACGACGTGACATGATGACTACAGTCACAAAAATGCACAAACCATACTTAAAAGACGTATTATTGATAATAAACGTTATTTACAATCAAAAAAAATAATTTTTATTTTATCCCCGGAGGGTTAAGCAGATATGTATTGAAAAAATATCTTTTTGCATATGATGTCCCACCCAGAGCAATTTTTTTATATACCACTTTTGTGTCAGACTAGCACTCGCCCCATCTGGTGAAAAGTGGTGACCGTGAACTAGTAATGCAATAGAGTCCAACCCAATCTTGTAGTTTGGAGCGTGCCCGGTTACTAAGAAAGTGGTGCGCAGTGTTTGTGTTTGTTGTTGCACGAGTTATTATTAGACTATGTGTTCTGGCTGATTTAGTGGGAACTTTTGTTATGTAAATTGTGTGCATATCAGGCAGGATACTTATGGGTTATGATCTTAAATGTCTCTATTAGGTAAAAGTTTAACATCCTGTCAATTTCGTTTTGTAGCTCACCTTTTTTTGTAGCTATTTTTCTTACGTAATAATCGCACTAGACCCTAGCTCAGGATTGATAAGATTGTTTTAAACTGAAGTTCAAGAAATTGACTCTGCTCATACATAAACACAGTTGATGGCAACGCTAGGATGAAGAAGGTTTATAAATTTTCGACTTCTTCTTGAATACATACATACATATAATCACGCCTTTATCCCCAGAGGGTTAGGCAGAGGTGAATTATCACCCACATTTCACCAATAATTGTATTCGGTCCCACGTTATAGGGGGTGAGCCTATTGGACCCCAGACTCGGAGTTGTACTCATACAATCTATTATTATATTATTGATACAATAAACTTTGAGTGTCACCGTTGTCACATGCTATATACATATATGTAAGTAATGGTGACCCTCTACCATCAGGCAAGGCGAAGTCTAATTGACGTATCATTTTTCTTAACAGACGTGAAAGTGCTCTTTTTTTTTTTTTTTTTTTATATAGGACACGTCAATTGTGGGACGCGCGTCTTGCTATCTCTTTCGCGCCGCGCTTTAGAAGAGTTTTACTATTTTGAGGTGTATGACAGACACCTGATTATGATTCTAGGGTTAAGACAGATAGGTAGCTAGATGTAAACATTAAAACTGTAGGTAAGGTAGGTACTCACCTGCTTGAGGTTCAATAATTCTTTACACCGGCCGTGGTCACAGGCTGCCTGGTTATGTACCTATACCGCGATCATTTCCGTTATCATCTTCTTATACTTATATATAAAATTCTCGTGTCACAATGTTCGTTCCCGTACTCCTCCGAAACGGCTTGACCGATTCTCATGAAATTTTGTGAGCATATTGAGTAGGTCTGAGAATCATCTCTGAACAAGCTATTTCCATATTCTATATATAAATATATTCGCTGCCACACAATGTCACCGGCAGCCGCGCTGTCATTTGAATAAGTCGTTAACTCGCTGCCTCGCGTCCTATCATTACGTGTCAAAGGCGGAATTAATGGTAGCCGCCGTTCTTTGGTCGTTTCTGTTGGAAAAATGCCCTAAGAATTTTCATACGGCCTCCCAGACGCACGTCACGGAGTGGTCACGCGCTTTTCACGCGATCACAGCGTTGTTTCTAACTGTCTTGCATGCAGGATGCATGTGCGGCGATGAAGCCAACTCATAGTTCTCACACGTCGGTTCTATGCATCTCCTATTTGCATTTCAATAAAATTTTCTGGCGTTATATCAGAGATTATTGATGTCATAGAACTTTGTCAATCTATTATTATTATGATTTAAAGTAGAATAAGTGATTGCTTCGAGAATCGTTGATTTCGTGTCATAAATATGTGTGGTCTGAAAATATTTCTTCTGGCCTACGATACGATATCGCTGCATAGGTCATGGGGTAGCAGGCAGAATTTCCGCGTGTGACCATAACCAAGGCAGTGAGTGCATTGGATTAGGGGGCGACTGGTCCTTGACAGTGACTCGTTGGAGGTCTTACCAACACTTACCTTCAGGTGGACCTTAATTTACATATTTTTTTATAAATCAAGACTATGACGACGAGACGTCGTATACGCCTTTGTCTACGGCGAACAGTCGGCCCTGTCAAGTGTGCGATATATATTTATTCTACTAATGCAGTTCGTAGGATGTTTAGCTGATGGTAAGCTGTTGCCACAGTCTAAAGACGTTTTGAAGATTTTGTTAACACTGCGCCGCGCCGCGGGTCTAACTTCTCTACTCCCGTGGCCAGGCTCGTGCCCCAGTCCTCCAGCGTCTCCGCTGTCACAGCACTCAGACCTGTACGCAGCACGTACAGACGTACTTATCTTAGTGAATTAGCTGTTAGACCTCTATATATATACATTAATTCTGAACTGCGATGTGGGACATACCTGGCTCTCCGGGGACGAGTTCGGGACTGTAGTCCCCACACACCTGAGGAGAGGGCCAGCCTGTCAACCTCACCTACGGCAACCAAAACGACCCACAGGCGGCGTGCGTTTTAGTCGGATCAAGTCCGACATAACCAAACAATATTAAAAAAGAAAAACGACACAAGATTTTTAGCGAAGAAACAATAGCATTAATTAACAAACGCAGTGAACTAACTATACGAAAGAATAAAGATGTTAACACAAAGAAAGAACTAAGACAATTATATAAGGACACCGGTAAAGCGATCAAAAAAGAAGACAACCACGGGAAGAAATGAGATGGTCTACTCCACCGGGAAGGTAGGACACGGCGGCATTTCCGCCCAATTGAGCAGTCCGACTGGGGAAGTACCTCAGCCCTACAGAATGCCGCGGTTATAATAACTTCGTGTTCTCGGTAGGGATAGAATTTCTCTAACCATAACCTCTTTTAGAAGCATTATTATTGCGTCTAACTGCAGTTTTTACTCATGAGCGTTTGTCTATTAAATAAATTATTAAAGATCTTTTATTATATCAGATCCTTTGTAAAAACTACCAAAATTTTATTACTGGCAAGTTTAAACATCGAAATCTACCATTCAACTTAAAATTCCAATGTTATTTTTAAACTTTCGCGGTGTGAATTCATAATTATACTAAGTATCGGGATGTCTCGCGAATTATATCTTGGAACTTACTATTTCTGCCGACGTTTCGGATGCGTTGCAAGATATAATATAATATCTTATATGAAATTTATATGTATGTATGTATGTCAATCAATCAATCAGCCCACTGCAGTCCACTGCTGGACATAGGCCTCTCCCAATGTGCGCCATTTTCTCCGATCCTCCGCCTTCCGCATCCAGTCTGTCCCAACCACCTTTTTCAGGTCGTCCGGCTAATTCCGGCTGCCCTTTGCGTTTTCCGCCCGCCGCCTCAGATAAACTGCACAATCAAACACTTTTAAAAGTTTTCCCTCCATATTCGAAAATCATTACTTATTTAAAATTATTTTTAAATTTCGAACAACTCTGTAATCTACTTTATTCTATTTTTATTTATTTGCTGCCAGTTATTTGCTTGCTGCCACGACGATACTCATATTCTACAATTACTTACTCGAATCTTTAACGTATCCATGATGACGAAAAAGATAGGAATGCGATGAAAACGTAACACTAATCAACAAACCAATGACTACTTTTGGAAAATGAATTCCATGTTTTTAAAATAAAATTAATTTGAAGGTTAACTTATCATCAGGAATATCCATAGGCGGATCTAGTGTCTGTAAATACTGTGCATGGTGTTTCTTCACCAATTTCAACAAAGTATCATAGAAGTATCTACGTCTTTCTAACAGTACACTGGGATTCATACTTTTGATATCATTAGGGAAATTTGGTGAGATAATTAACTCATATTCTTCTTTGTGGGCAGAAACCAGTAGTGCGGTCTCCAACTCTCATTGTACGTGCAATTTGCATAATTTATTGTAATATTATGTACATTGTACCCACATTTTCTGTTTGTGTAGCAAAGTTGAAAGAAAACGCCGCTTATTGTGTTAAAGTTAAAGTTGTACAGAAGATTCAAAAAGGTTGATGTCTATGGTCTATGCTAGATGGGCGCGCATAGTAAAACTAATTAATTTTCACGCTATTGCGAAAATAATTCTTAACTCGTTTTCACTGTTGAAATTATATTTAATTTTTAATTGAATTGTGTGCTACTTGCATACTATTACTACTATTTATGAATAAAATTACTTATGCTGCTCACCGCCTGTTATAGGATGTGAAGCACATATATAAAACCAAAGACTCTTCCAAATTGAAGAATATTGTCAAGTAGGCTAGGCACAGTCAGAGTCAGAACCATTTTGACCGCAAAGTCTCAAAATGATCTTAATGCCTCGGTTCTTGACCCCTTCTTGTTTACTGATTGTTCTGATATTTGGTACAAACCTTTAGTTCAGACAACACTACATTTTTATCAAATCAAATTGCATTTTAAAGGCTACGTTAATTAAAAACCATTTAAGTTTAAGTTGTCACAGCATTGAATTACTTACACAGACAAATAAAAGTTCTTAACACTTTTCAGTTGTCAATTTATATCCACGCGCTTCGCTAGATTTCTTAGGACATTTAGTTTTTTTATCTAGATTGTTCCTCCAATCATCTTAATATCATCTGTCCATCTTCTAGCTTGCCTACCTCTATTTCTTTTGCTATCACGTGGCTGCCATTCTGTTATAATTTTTGTCCATTTCAGTCTGCTTTCCCTTGTCATATGTCCTGTCCATCGCCATTTTAACCGTCTTATTTTCTGTTAGAGGCCGCAAGTTTGATTCTCATTCAGTGCTATAGAGACTTTGGAGTTAGTCACGTCAAAAAGAGGGTCACCATTATATACATTCACCATGTTACAAACGAATGCAACAAATATTGCTAAGTTGTGAAGTCTCAACACTTTAATGAAAACGCACGTAAAAGTTAATGTATTTAATTGTAGAATTGGAAGTGAAATATTTATGTAGTAGATGTCATTTTGCATTATATCCATATGTATGTAATCATTTAATTGATTCAACATAAAACTTATTTGTTCTAAAATGTGATTCTAATAGTACCAACTGCAAATGAACATTTGTAATCATATACAGGGTGTCTTTTGAAACGGGGCAGTAAGGAACTTAACCGTTGTAGTTACATTAAAATGTTTTAAGAGACTTTAACTAATTTTTTCATTCATTTTTCATTTATTTACATTTTGGCAAAATCGTACAGTCAAACAGAAAATGCTGAGAGTTCAAAAAATAGTTTTTGGGTCAATCGAGATAGTGAAAGTTGATCAGCCATGTTCAGCCGTAGGTATTGGCATACAATATTTTAACAAAATTCGTTTATGTTCAACAGATTGTGTGTTTTTATCGCAGGTTTATAAGTGCCCCGTTATGGCAACAGGCTTGCCACCTATTACATTGGGACCTAAACATAAACTGGCGAAATGTGGGTGCTAGCACCTCTGCCTACCCCTTCAGGAATATAGGCGTGAGTTTATGTTATGTTATGTCACAGACGATGATTGACAATCTCATACTAAGTATGCCACGCCGTTGTCGAGCTGTTGCTAATGCTTTAGGAGGTCCTACAGATTATTAAAAACGTTTAAAGTACGGTTAGTTACTGTATTTCTTACTACCTCGTTATTTTTGTGCCTAATCATAGAAGGTTAATAGTAATTGCATCCCACAAAACGTCAGCAGACGACATGTCCGGCTGAGACGAAGATGACAGGATGAGCTTGATTTGTGGCGCCGAAACATGATTTAGTATGTAACGAGTTGTAACAGAATAGAGAGACCTTTGCCCAATATCAGCAGTGGGATCACAAATTCTTGTGTTCCTGTATTTGTAAACGAAAGAAGACAGGACACGACGGTACACCCGTCCCAATTGAGCAGACTGACTGGGGAAGTACCTCCGCCCTACAGAATACCGCGGCCATAATTATCTTGTGTTGTATTCCCGACGGTGAGTAGGGTAGTCAGAGCTCACTGGAGAATTCGTGCTGTCAGTGGGAAGGCTAAAGGCTTGTCCTGCTTTGTATTCTACACAGACGGCACTGAAACTCTGTGCTTACAGGGTCGGCAGTGCGAGTGTAGCTTATTTCAATAAAAGTTAATGACATTCTAATGCACTTATCGTACAACTGGACCAGTTTATATTAATTATACTAGTTTAGCTATTAAGAAAACAGCACTTAAGTGATAACGATCAGTCTCTAGTGTGTCGTCTTGCATTCTGTACATCACGTTGGTATAGTATTTGTCAAACGGACGGGACGCAATGTTGTTATTTGTATTCATCTTATTGACCGAGCGAGCAAAATAAGCGAGTCTACGTTTCAACAATGTTTTCGATTTTGCTTTTGGCCTCATTTATCTCTAAGGATGGGTCGGTTCCGGTCTAGAGGGCGCATTTCTTAACCATTTTAACCAAACTCGGTATATATATTATTTTATTCTATTTCGGGAGCATTCTTTTGTAACTCCTTCACACAGGCCAACTCCGCCCTACAGAATACCGCGGCTATAATAACCTCGTGTTGTGTTTCCGGCGGTGAGTAGGGTAGCCAGAGCTCACTGGAGAAATTTTTGCTGTCAGTGGGAAGACCAAAAGCTTGTCCTGCTTTATCTTTTACAGTGACGGCACAGAAACTCTTGTTTACAGGGTTGGCAGCGGGAGTGTGATTCGGAAATTCTGCATTCGGGAATTCATCTGCTACTGCAAAATTAACCAATGTTGATCAATATTTGTGATTTTAGAATAGTCCATCAAAATTTGCAGATGTGCTAGGGTAGACTGGGTACGGTTGAAACGGTGGACGGGGGACGTGTTTGTCAATAGGAAGCCCCATTGTGTTTTTTGACAGAAAAGTAAGTATTTTTGCTTATGTTATGTACATTATTTTTTTCTATTTGAATTCTGTCAAAAAGTCTATCTTTGTCTTTGGTACTTTGTTGGAGCGGATTTAATTGACACCACTTTAGTTTGAGCCGAACATTTCCTATTAAACAGGCTGAACATACACATATTGTAATGTTTTTACTGTGTTTAAGGGGCACATTGCTAATACGAAATGAAATTACAAGAGACACGGGCGCAGTCCTCTTACGGTATTAATTTGTATCAAGAATTTGTAGAGATTTAGCTTGTGCGATAAAACTTTATCAACACACTGCTATAAAGAAAATGTATAGAATGTTTTCGATAAGTTACGAATATTAGTCTCCTTCCACTTGAATCCACAATCTCGATCCACATGTGGATCTGGGGATACTTATTTTTCCAGGGAAAAATGGTATACGACCACGGCTATCCTTGATATTTTCTTGTTTAATACTTATTGAATAGTCGGGTTTCAGTTTTAAACTTATTTTTTTATTCTACATAATATTTCTCGAAATTCTTCGAGATATTCTTCCATAATACTCGTGCTCATACAAACCGACTGAAAATAAATTACTCAGCGGCAGTCACCGCTATACTACCAAGCCGAACGCATGCGTCAAAGAGCGAGTGTGGCTACGTAATTTAAAGTTCTCCTGTTCGGAAAGTGAAGTGACTCAGAATATTTCTATATACCATTCATATTTTCAAAGGTCTTTTTCAAATATTTTAAGTAAATATTTGTTCCTGTGAAATGTACTTAAAGTTTTTTCTCTTGACTTATTTCTCTTCATGTTAGTATTTAATAGCAATAGAAGTGATACTATATACATTTATATTTATGTAAAGTAATATATTGAATATAAGCACCTCCGCCCCCTATGAGCGCAGGCCTGGGGGTGACAGGTGGAGTCGCCTGTCACCCTGGCAGAAGCAGGCCGCGGCGGTGGCGCGTCTGGTGCGCCTCCCCGTTTCCGGGGACGAGTTGGGGACTCTGTAGTCCCCACACCCGAGAAGAGGGCCAGATCGTGAGAGATAGCCCTGGGTCGGCCGGGGTGCGAGGGATATGCCTGTCAACCTCACCTTCGGCAACCAAAACGACCCACAGGCAGCGTGCGTTTTAGTCGGTTCGAGTCCGACATAACCTCCTCCACCGGCTTCGGTGGGGAGGTATAACCGTAACACTGTGCACGCGTAGCATTTTAGATTGGGGCACATCTACCGGTTGTGACGTAAGTGGCGATGCGGGGGGTGTTCGCTTGAGTGGCATTTTAACGTGAGAAGAGATTTTTTTGAAATGAAGTCGTCTCTTTAAAATTTTAGGGAAATTTCCTGATGATGAAACCTAGACAGCGCGCGTGCACACTACCGTTCTCTGTCGCGCAGCGACGCTGACTATTATGTCCGTGGTATTCTGTAGGGCGGAGAAATAAATACTAAATAATAATAATAATTTAAATACTACAACAGAACCCTACGGAACCCTTCGTGCACGAGTCCACCTAAGTGGCCCGTGGGCCACTTGATGGAAAGTGGTCACCGTGGCATATGGGCGCGTGCAAAACCAAGAGAGTTACACTCGCACTGCCAACCCTGCAAGCATTTAGAGTTTCTGTGCCATCAGTGTAAAAGACAAGTATATGGGTGGCCTGCTCCTGCGGCTGCTAGGGTGACAGGCGACTCCAGCCATCCCGCGCTCATGGGACACAACGGTATTGCCGTCCAATTGAGCAGTCCGACTGGGAAAGTACAGAGTACCGCGGCCATAATACAAACAAATACTGATGAGTAGTTTTATTTAGGTGATCCCTATGTTGTTTGATGTTTTTTGTTTCATGATGGTAGTAATTTTGGGCAATATCATAAAATGCATTTTCCAAACGGATAATGTAGCCCATGAGGTGATCGCTGTGCAAGCTGTTCCCTAGGGTTGTTATTGAAATAATTAATTCTAATCATTCTGGGGTAAATGATATGTACTCCATCAATCTCATGGGAATCTTGGTACGATACTTATAACAAAAGAAAAAAAATGTCTGTTTGTTCAGATAAACTCCAAATTGGCAAATCTCCTGATATTGGCAGGCCGTAAATAGTTGAGTGCATATGGCGGGAAATTTAATTTATAATACTTTAATAATTTAATTTATTTTATTCGGAATAGTATTTAGGTTCTGCGCAATTAAATTATAAACAAAATCTAATTTCGTCCGAAAGTAAATTATGTGATTGTTTATAATGCAGTCAAATTTAATAAAATTCGTGATATTTTTCTTTCATATTTTCAGTGCGGCAAAGAAAAGAGTCTTCGTACCGCTTTGTTCTTGCCTGTATATTCTGCACGTGTTGTCCTATGTAGGAAAGGAGACGGTAGGATTAGTTGAAAGAGCTCATCAGAACACTCACCGTGGTGGAGACGGTAATAGACAGCCAAGGATTTTTATAAGGACTAATAATCAAATATCTTAATCATCTAAGATACGAAATATTTGAAAAAGAAAACAAATAATTAAAACTATTCCTATCACGCTTCATCTATTATGTTTTTGAGCCGTTTTTGGTTGAAACGTTGGGGACATAGGGTCCAAGTGCTCGTTTTCTATGCAAAGATTTGGCAAAGCTGGTGATCGACACTACGCGTAACCAGAAGGCTGGTTATTATCTTGCATAGAGGATAAGCATTGCCATTTAACGTGGCAATGCTGCCAGCGTTCTGGAAAAGTACAAGTGAGTTATCAATACGAGGATGTGTAACAACAAATTCCACCAAGTGCCATCAATCTACAGTATACATAGTCTAAAAATAATTGGTTTAGTTGGTATTATATTCATCTGATGTGTTGTAAGTATAATTTATAATTGACTGAGAAAACCAAAATATTTTATAATACTTTATATACACCTCAAAATAATCCTGTAGAGAGATATAACAAAACAGTCGAAACATGTATTTCTTGTTTTGTTAAAGATGATCATAGAACTTGGTCAAAATATTTGCCTCATGTTCAATTAGCTTTAAATAGTAGTGTGAATCTAGCTACAGATTTCGGCTGCGGTCCTTGCCTACTCCGTTAATAAAAAAGAAAGCACAAAAGTCTCACCAAATTCGGTTCTGCCCCAGCCAGTAGCTATAATTTTTCGTCCAACCGCCGGGGGTACCCCCAAACACGCTGGACGTATCACTTCGGAAAATCTGTAAAATTTAATCAATTTATTGAGTCTAATATCTGATATAAAAAAAACGAATAATAATCATTATTAGTCAGCCACTCGAAAACATCTTTCTCTACAATATGAATATATGAAAATAGGTAAAACATATATCAGGCTTGAGTTATAGAACTGAACATATCTTAATATATAAATATTCTGAACGTAACGCAGACGAAGTCGCGGGCAAAAGTACAGGCTTATACTATATTTATATATATATATAATATATATATAAATATATATATTATACAGTGATATATTTTTTTATAACGTTTAAAGTTAAATAATAAACTTCAAAGAACAAATCAACGTGTTGTCTGGTCGCGTACGTTCCCGGCGTGAGTAGGGTAGCCAGAGCTCACTGGAGAGTTTTTGTGCTGTCAGTGGGAAGACCAAAGGCTAGTCCTGATTGAGTCTTCTACACTGATGGTACAGAAACTCTGTTCTTATAGGGTCAGCGGCAAGAGTGTGGACGCCGGCAACAAAGTGGTTTCATATGTACATATATATTATACCTATGTATGTCAGTAACAGAGCAAATTGAATTTTACTGACTTCGTGTTCGTAGGTACCCAGAGTCTTAGTGGTCCTACTTTGACTTCGGGAAGCACTTCCGAAGTCTGGGCCCCAAATTGGCGGGCACAGCCAACAGATCCCTAGAGTCCTATCAATCCACTAAGCTATCTCAAACATAACATAAACTCACGCCTATATCCCCGAAGGGGTAGGCAGAGGAGCTAGCACCCACGTTTCGCCAGTTTAACACATAACTTCAAAAAGCATCGAAAAGTCGTTGGTGTGTGCCATGCTGCGAGCTGAACCCGCGCATCGTGTACACGCAGTTCACGAGCGTCATACGGAGGCAGAAGGAGGTATGGAACACTACTATCGATAGCTTTGAACCTAGTGGTTTTCCCAAGCGACTACTATATGGCGTTCTTCAAAGTCATTAGGAGGTTCTTACAGGGTCGTCGACGCGAGTGTGACCCCCCTTGTATCGCATGCGTCCAGAGGCCACGGTAACCGGTTTTCATCAGGTGGGCCGTGTGCTTGTCTGCCGCCACCTAAGTGGTATAAGAAAAATATACTGACACCTTTCCCTGCCGGCCCTCCATCCCAGGCGGTCTGTCATCACGAAATTTCATAAATGGTCTGGCTCTGGAAAAAGCGCGTTAATTTAGATTGGAAAAGTGTTTTTTTTATCTAGGACACCAATTTTACTTGATGATGGTAAGTTAAAGACAAATTATCAGGAATGAGGGTCATCATTACCGCTAGTTTTCACCAAAAAACAAATTGTAAACTTGTTTGATATAAAACTTGTTGCAGACTTGTAGAAGACCAGTTAAACAACAATATTTGTTGTATACAGCTGTCTCACAAACTTTTTCGTTCACAAAGCATGTATAGCCAACAAGTTGTAAACAAGTTTAAAACAGATTTGCGTTCACACTGTAGCCTGTGACATATTGCAACTTGTCAAATACATGTTTTATACTTAGGTGAAAACAAGGGGTTACAGACATACAGTATGTTACAATGGTGGCACTCAGCTTGGCGGCCTCATCAGATGCTTTTTCATGGCCCGCTTAAAAGACCCGGGACTTTAGGAAGGAGGAAACACGTGAGCTAGTAATGGTTTTGGTGGTTGTGCGGCAAAGGAAAGAGTCTCCGAAACTCTTGGTTCTTAATGGTTAGGGTAATGTTTGTATTTGTTGTTATTTCTTGTGTACGCCAATGTTTACCGGAACGTGATAGCTCAAACAAACGCCTGTTTTCCACAAATTACTAGGTAACTTAATATACACAGAAATGTAGATCTAAGTGCCTTTGGCAAATTATAAAGTCGGGAATCAGAAGGCCAATTCTTTTGAATAAATAAAAGTCTATTCAAAAATCAGTGGAACGCTCTGACCACTAAGCCAGCGAATCTTCGCTTGGCCCCATCCAAATTCTTCTTTACATATATCCGTCTTACGGCAACTGTGGTGTGGTACTTACTTTGTTCACTTCTATAGAGTTGATAGCACACGACTACAGTAAAAAAAATATCAGCCAGAGAAGAAAAAAGACATCCAAGAACATTTGTTATGCGAATCAATCAGGCCATGGCTAAATGAACATGTCGATTAATCTTATTTTTTTTATTGTTTTACTGTGAAGTTCGTGTAAATTCACACATGTGAGTCATTTCAACGTAACAAAAGCACACTCTAGACTTAATTCTTTTTTTTGCAAATAACTGTGAATAATAAAAAAAACAATAGAACATTAGAGCCAACCCCATCTCTTCCCATGCGGTGTCGTACAATGCGACTAAGGGATAGGGTTGTTTAACATAATAGCATTCCATTCAACAGCTTCAAGAAGCACGGTTATTTTTTGTAGCTACGTTTTTAAAATAGATCACTGTATTTTTCAAAAATGCTCTTAATAGCTTGAGGATTACTTTCAGCACATTATTTTTGATGTTTGATGTATGACCACATACGCTCATAGGCCATGGTAACCACTTCCCAACAGGTGGGACACGTACTTTCTCCCACCTAAGTGGTATAAAAAAACTTGCCCTCAGTGATATCCAATATGTACGGCGCTTAATACTGATATATGTTAGTACTTGTACACAACATGTACTTGCTATAACGTTGTACCGGCATCTGTAATGGCGTCATTCCACAACCGGAGTGTGCGTGGGATGAAGTTTCTTTCATACCGCACAGTGCGTACCGTCTCAGGTTGCAATATGTGGGGATGAACTCCCTGCCTACGGCGAGCGGTGCGATGATAGAATGTTGCTGTGGGCATCATGTCAAACAATTCATCTGAGCACAAACCGTTGTACAGGCGGTAGAACACACACAGCGAAGAAAAGTCCCTCCTAAAGCGGAGAGATTCCACATCACCTGCGAGTATGGGATTGTCAACCAGCCTCAACGCCCGTCTTTGCACCGAGTCGAATGGGTCAAGCTGGTAAGCAGAGCTAGTCATTAACTAAACTAGTTTGACATGACTGAATAATATACACATCTTTTTTCTATCGAAAGCAAGACAAAGATATTGATGATATAATGTTTTAGTTCGTCTAGCATCAGAATAGGTACCAACACGAAAACAAAAAACTTTACATAACACGAAATAACCTTATACAATACTTGAACTCTTGGCCGCTGTAAACAGCGAGGCAAGAGTGTCCTCTTTTACTGGATTAAGGTCCATGTCGGCCTCGAGGGTAATGAGAGGGCGGATTGCCTCGCGAAGGAGGCTGCCCTAAAACTCAAGAAGAAACCGGACTATGACCAATGTCCTGTCTCGTTCGTCAACAAATTATGTTTGTTTTGTCATTCAACATAACCAAATATATAGTTATGTTATGGTATGCTGGTGGTGTCAGATTTGCAGTGACAATTGCATTGATATATATTAAATTATATAATTTACGAGGTGTAGCTGAGGGCACGCTTGATAAAAAAACGTGAAACCGAAAATCTTAATTGGCGAAATGTGCGTATTAATCCACTGCAGTTCACAGCTGAACATAGGCCTCTTCCAGTGTTGGGAGGATTTGGCGGGAGCATTAACATACATACATATAATCACGCCTTATTAACGCCCACGTAATAGGGGTGGTAGCCGTTTCTCAGGCTCCCTCTCCGGAATCGAACCCTGATTCCCCGTTACCCGTGACAACCATGGTAGTCGCAGAAACATACAAAACATTACTTAAATTTACAGAACTAGTTAAAGACGCATATATTAGTCATCGATTACAATGATTCATATTTCAATACAAACGGTAGCAGGAAAGCTAGGTAAGTTGGTCTAATCTCTGTCAGGAAAATAAATGTTACAGAGTCACGGTCCAAGACTTGGGCAAAGCGGACATTTAGTGCTTATTTGCTGCCTATTTAATTGTCGTTACTATCCTTTTAGATTCTTTTAGGAGTACTTTTTACTATTCAAACGTAGTGCGGTTATAAAAGAATTGTTTGATTATTAACAGAATATGGTTTGATATAAGAAGAGAAGGGTTGTTTATTTCCTTTTTTATTTGATACCTACTTATGTCAAAGTTTACCTACTAAGTACTTTTATACTTAAAAGTTTAAAATGTTTATTTAATAATACCTATAACCCTTATTATTATGTTCCTAATTTATTACAATATTGTAATTTTTTACAAGAATGAAAACACAAAACTGCCAATCTTGCGAGATCATGGCGAGATCTCGTGGTATTGTTATTAGAGATCTCGCGCGATTGCATGAGTTCTTTTCCCCAAGTCAGAAAAAACAGAGAAAAGATCAAATTTCTGTCATTTAAGACTCGTACTTCTATCCGTAAATGAAAATTTGAGACGAGCCCCTAAAAGTTTAAGGGATCTATTGTCACCTTTGATACCTTTATCTTGATAGCGGATTGAAATCTGGGGGCTTCACAATACCTATAGAAGAAAATGGAAAACATTTAGAACACTAACTGTTGCCTGCGGTTCCGCCCATAGGGATGTCAGTTAAAGTAACCAAACATAACCTAAGTCCTTTTCCAAAGTTCAATCTACTCTTATTAAAAAAATCATCAAAATCAGTTCAGTGGTCTAGGCGTGAAAACGTAACAGATAGACAGACAGACGTAGCTACGTACTTTGGAATTTATAATATCAGCAATTGGAATATGGAAGTATGGATCTTCGTTAACGTCTTAATTCTTTCTTATTATTTTTTTTCAGTCAAGAATAATTGGAACTCTAAATCATAAAGACTTATTGCGATTACGGATCAAAAATGTGTGTGAACACGTGTTTACAAAACCAATTATACAAAGTTGGTTCTCCTATCAAGATGATTGTGGATTTTATGTGGTAATATTAACATCGGCATCACTTTTAGAACACATTAGCAAGTATTTTTTTGAAAATAACATTGACTGTACAGTTTTTGCTCGCTCTAATCTAATCTAATGGTCGACATGGCATCCGATCTATCGCTATCCCTAGCGATCGATTGGATGCCATGGCATATGTCCAGCACTCGGCTGCATACTCCTGTCCAAGTTCGTCTTGAACGGGGCCGTTTTCCCGCAGAGGGTGCCCTTTATGTTTCTGAACTACCAAAATATATTAGGCAATTTAAGAAGATTGTCCGATTCTTCTCAATATTGCTTAAATATGTTAGTTTGTTGTCATAAAATATGCTTTGCAAAATAAGATATTGCCAAACTAAACTGCAACTATGGCTTCTCATTATTTTTTTTTTCCCAAAGTAAGTCAAAATATAAACAATCAACTTCAGTCCCAAATTATAACTTTTTAGATTCCTCATTAGATTAGAAATTACTTTCATTAAAGACTATACATGTGTCGAGATGAGGCCGAGATAAATGCGAAATTCATGTCAAAGGACCGTCAGCTGGCTGGATTAAATGCTTGCGCAGGTCATTATCACTGGTCTAGATTGTAACTTATTTATTTCATCTATTTTTTCCTAGCAAAACCGTTTCCGCAATGAACACGGTATCAAAGCAGTGGGACGAAACACACCTGCTGCACTCAAAGATTTTGCTGACTTGACATCCCGGTACAATGTTTCTCAACCACTGGTGGATACAGTCACTCAATGCGGGTACACTGAACCTACTCCTGTGCAGAGGCAAGCAGTACCCTGTATGTTAGAGGTAAGTGATTCACGTTTAGTATACCTATTATGTAAAATCTCCAGTCGAGAGTATTGAATTTCCTCTTTAAATATTATTTAGCAATCTGTCAAGTCTTCTTCTCGAAATTATTTTAATGGAAGTGTCTACTCGTCTGACAATTCGTTTATCAAACAGTGTAAGTTTGGTCTGACATAAATTTATTTTTCACAATATATTATTTAAAACAATATTTTGTATATTCAAGCTTCTTGAGCTAAAAAAAAACTTTACCCTTTATTTTAAGGGTTTATATTAAACAATGTCCTTCGACGTAATGCCTTCGGGTAGTTCCCAACCTTTGAGATAGGTATGAGGATTGAGATATTTTCTATAAAAATTTTCTTCGGCTCTGAAAAACCGCAGGTCCTGGTCAGTGTTAACAGAGGGCTGTTTAACATGCGGTGTCGTGAATATATTTCAGCGACCATTAAACTTTACGACGTCAACTTTTCAGCCACCGACAATAAAATGATTTGCGTTATTTACGACCGGAAAATTATTTTACAATAAGCATACTAATAATGTAAAGAAAAGGGAACTTGCACTTACGAGGAATCAACTAGAAACTTAAACATTAAGATTAACAAACCGCGACAAAAGTTTACTCTGTTGCGTGTTCGCCAAAATTATTTCTTATGCTACCTTTGATACTGCTCCTGCGTGGAATACTGCTCGCATCTCGGGGATGGCTCCGCGAAATACCTACTAGATGCTCTCGACAGGTTGCAGCGACGCGCGGTCCGAATTATTGGGAACCCTGATTTCACGAACACCCTCGAGCCTTTGCAGATGCGTAGAGATATTGCTTCCTTGGCTGTATTTTACCGTCTCTGAAGACAAAGCAGGATTCATTATTTTTGGGATTTTATCTCTCAAAAGGTTAAACGGAACCTTTATAGGCTTTTATGGGTATTTAAGCTTTTTTTAAATATAATATTAGTAACCGCTTCTTAGCTAAATTGCTTGTGGTTCACGCCGATAGTGTAATGGCCAGGACTCAAACCCGAGACCGTTCAATCATAAGGCCAACGCCTTAATCTATACTAATATTATAAAGCTGCAGAGTTTGTTTGTTTGTTTGTTTGAACGCGCTAATCTCTGGAACTACTGGTCCGATTTGAATGATTCTTTCAGTGTGGGTTATGACAATATCTCACTCCGGTATCTGAAGACCCAAAATGGCGTGCGGTTTTATTTACCCCTACCGGGCGGCGGGGAGTACCCGAGAAAATATCCGCTCTTTCCAGCTCTAATTACTGAGTTTTGATTTTTCTTTCAATTCCTTCCTTTTAATTCTGGCTGCGTAATTTTAAAATGTAGGGGTCTGGTGGGCGGCTGGGATTCGAGGTGGTTCTGCATAAAACTGAGACTCTGTTTCTCCATGGACCTCGACGCATGATATCCGAGGAATACAGCCTCATAGTGGAAGGGATTTCAAATTCAAATTTATTTATTTTGTGAAGCAGATGGCTCGCGCGTATGCCGCGCGGTCCGCTCCCCCCGCGCGCCGCGCGTACGTGCAATGAAAGATAGGTGGCCGGTACACGAGGCGCGAGCAGAACGGGCGTCGATCTCATGATATATCTCGAAAACTTGAGAACCGATTAAAATCAATAACTCCGTTGTCAGAACCGGGTTTGCTGATTACAGCGTTTAATGACACTTCCGGGCGTGTTTCTGGCAAGTCTTCACCAACAGATGGAACTGTTGACGGCCAGCCAGAAGGCTGTCGAATAAGAAACTCAGGCCCCGACCTTCTTTCTTATGACGGCAGTATTCATAACTCTTCTCTGGTGTGACACTCGAGGGTGACTTCTCTGGTGTTACACACATATATAGGCCACGGTAACCACTTTCCGTCAGGTGGGCCGTGCGCTTGTCTGCCACCTAAGTGGCATAAAAAAAATGAAAGAACGGAAGCCATGTGGTTTCTGGAAGAGATATCGAAATACTATAGTTAGACCAAATTGTTGAACTTTTAGGACTTTAAAAAAAAAAATATACCACTTAGGTGGCAGACAAGCACACGGCCCACCTGATGGGAAGCGGTTACCGTGGCCTATGGACGTATGCAACACCAGGGGTGTTACGGACTCTTTAGGGGTTCTTTTCACGTTTTATAGAGGGTTTCCAACAAAGATGCAACAAAAAATGACCGTTATAACTGTATAAACAAATAAAGTTTATGAAAGTCCTAAATTAATTTCTCGCGCGGGCTCGATCCCCGCTCAGTGCAAATATTTGTATGCATGAATATAGGTATTTGCATTACCATTGCTACCACACTGACCAGTATTCATATACTGGTCAGTTATATGCAGATAAGATAAACGAATTCGATATTTGAATTGTGATTTGTTCTATTGTATTTTATTCGAAGTATAGAATTTTATTCCCAGTGGGTATAGAATTTTATATCGTACTTAAGTTGTAAGTAAATAAAAAGGTATTGTTCTGTAACTATTTTTCTTTCGAATTTAATAATAATAATTAGTCAAGCGTAGCAATGTTGTGTGTTCGTGCAATATTGTGTGAAAAATAAAATCCATTTGAAACTGACAATCAAAACACGACACTCAAATCGTTCTATTACCAATATATATCAGACTTACTGGCTATAATAGGCCTATCAATGTTGTCAGCATGAGCCTTAGTCAAATATGATAAAAGTATTTTTGACAGCAGCAAACACTATACGCGTAGATATACAGTAGTATTATAATATGGTGAAATTTCACTGACTGTCAAAGAGCTTTTATAATACAAAAGAAATGCATTAGATTTATCTTCAATTTAAAAATGGCCTGAATCGTCCCGACCCTTATTTATAAAACACAAGTTGCTAACTCTTTTTCCAACAGATTAAAATGTCCGAATCAAAAGAAAAGTTGTATCAATTATCAGTTGCAGCTTTAGCAGCAATGGCGAGTTTTCCAGGACTGGCTGAAGTAAACTCTTTTGCCTGAATGGGACATGGCATCTTACCGAATAGCACTACCTACTACACAAACATCTAAAAATCATAGATTTAAACTCGCATACATTAAAACAAACAGTAACAGAATGGTTCATTCATTCATTAATACTGAGTTAATTTTGTGTATAATCGTGCATAATATTCGATAAGATTTTCACAATGTGCCCGCATGCTTAAAATTGAAGGCAGTTAAAGCGTAAATCAATTGATATACTGGAAGTGTATTACGTGCTTCCATATATATATATACTTAATTTGTTGTACGTATACCTATATATGTAGAATTGTGCCGACAACTCAATAGCACAGGTATAAACCTGAGTGGTTTTTTGATGCTATTACTGTGTAATCCTATGTATTTAATGTTTGGTTCTGATAAATAATAAAAAAAAAAATAAAAAAATTGTCATAAAAACATAAAAACCGCAAACATGTTGAACAATAGTGCCCGGAAGACGGCAATGGCTCACCCCTTATTACGTGGGACCGAATTCAACGACTGGTAAAATGTGGGTGTTAATTCACTTTTGCCTAACCCTCCAGGGATAAAGGCGTAATTATATGTATGTATGTATGTTTTAAACACTATTCGTGTGGTGACGGAGAAAGAATACAAGTATCCCTACCCCATCTCATCCGAAGAGGGTTGTATGAAGTGACTAACGGAAAATTACGAATAGAAGGAAAATTCAAAATATAAACCTGTAATAAGCTATCTGGGGAGCGTGGAATCTGTCGGCCACAGTATCCCAACAGAGAGAAAGACCTAAGTCCAGCAGTGGAAATGCGCAAACGATCTTTTCGTTGCAATTGGAGGTCGCGGGTTCCCGCTTAATGCAAATATTTGTATGCATGAATAGCTATTTGCGTTGGACTGGGTGTTTTAATGCTTAGTGTATATGTATTTACAAAAGAAAATGTATCTATGCTCCATTTGGTAAGGTACTTAAGTAAACGTAAACAATCTTGGTGTCTTTTTAATGCGCTATAGCCTCACTCCCTATTACGTGGGACTGAATTGAATGATTGGTGAAATGTGGGTGTTAATTCACCTCCGGTGAAATGTATTTATGTTGCCAGATATAGATAGCAAAATGTGTTCACGGCCTTAGTAATGGGAATGTGTGTGTGCGTGCGTGTGTGCTTAATTACAGCCTGTGCGTATTGTTTCGACGTGCGTTGAATTCGATCCTATGCCAGGGTGTCCTTACATAATTCCAATAAAAAAGGTACGTAAGTACTTAAGAAAATTAGTAAAAAGAAGTAGAAAGAATTACCCAATCGTTTAGATTAATACATGGATGAATTTTGAAGAGTATCATGTTAAACGACACTATTCAAAAACCAGTTCCATTATAGTTAATGAATCGGGCCTTTATGATCCTAACACATAAATATGTATTGATTTTTTCTTTATTCATTTTATACTCCCGTAGAATATCTAACTGTTACTCTTTATTCGTATACGCATAATGGGAGTTTTTTGAACATCTTGTCTGCTTTTACTTTACATATCAAGAAGTAAAGAGACAATTCATTAGAAAAAGCATAATAAATGTTTTTAATTAATTTATTACGAAAAAAATTCTACTGAAGCTAAACCACTGTCAAACTACGGACAGTGCTAAAAATCCATTTCATTTTAAACTTTAAACCAATGTGTAGAGTCCAAAATTAAAAGCCTTTATGCAGAGTGAAAAAAACTTTTCTTCAGACCTTCTTGCTCCTTGCAAAAATCTTGCAGCCTATTTCCCCACCCAATCTCTCAAGTCCTTTACGTGGTGTACCCAACTGTAAAACCTCCATCTAGGGAAGTAAAAAAGGATAAAGCAATACAACTGAACTAATAAAAATAAATGGTCAACTTAAATAGCAGCAGAGAAAACATGATAAATATCCCGTTTATTTTAATACTGATGTGGAGCAAAAATCGATACGTTCGGATTACTAAGGAATTGATGAAACTGTTCATGGACTAAAAAAAAACAATAATATAAATAATGCCGACTGTACATCATTATCACCATCTTGCGGGCGGTAGCGACTTTTGAGGTAATATTACAATTTTTTAAATTATTTTGAGAAATATTTCAAAGTCATCTGATGGTAAAAGAAAAGTCGTTTGAGGGCGCTAGGGCTCCGAGGCTTGGTTAACCTTCTAGTAGGTATTTTTTTATAGTAACAAATTCTTGCCGCTGTCTGACGCGTCCAAGTCTGGACAATTTCAGAAAGTCACCGTAAACCGTGCCTACCTAGAGTGTTATCGATGTTTTATTCATTGTGTCTAGTTCACTCCTATCTACCTCATGATCTCATGAGGACCATTGTAGTGCCCATAGTTAAAAATAAAACTGGTGATATTGCTGATAAAAACAACTATCGCCCTATCTCGGGGTTAACCCTAACTTGGCACACTCCAGTTACGAAGACTGTTGGTCTGTGGATGTTCTAACGAGCTAGTACGAATCTACTTAATTACTGTCTATAAGTAATTGGATGGTTGTGAACTAGTTTGTTTCTAGTTTAGAGATCTTATAAATAATATCGAATTGTTAATATACTAACACTTAGTCTAACAAAACAATACATTGTAGGGAAAAGTGGCATACGAGCACGGCTATCCTAGATATTTTCTTATTTAATAGTTTTTAATTGTTTGTCAAGGAAAAGAAGGAAGGTAAGGGCTAGTGATACTCATCTCTGTGGTCATTCTACTTCTCTAAGCGATTAGGTCTGATATTAGAGACGTTGATTTGTTTCATTCCTTGCAACTCTTTTTTTATACCACTTGGTTGCCGGCCAAGCACACAGCCCTCACGATGGAAAGTGGTTACCGTGACCTATGGACGTGTGCAACACCAAGGGAGTCGCACTCGCTCTGCCGACCCTGTAAGCACAGAGTTTCTGTGCCGTCAGTGTAAAAGACGAAGCAGGACAAGCTTTTGGTCCCTTCCCACTGACTGCACAAAACTCTCCAGTGAGCTCTAGCTACCATACTCACCGCCGGGAACACAGCACTAGGTTATTATGGCTGTGGTATTCTGTAGGGCGGAGATACTTCCCCAGTCGGACTGCTCCAGTGGACGGAAATAACGTCGTGTCCTACCTCCTCCTAATACCGTCGTGTCCTACCACCTCATATATCGTTGTGTCCTACCTCTGACATAGTTGCTAACCCTGACATAGTTGCTTTGTGGTGCCTATCCAGTGGTACGTACCAATAGATATTACATACTGAAAAATATGTAGGTACGTGCATACAGTCGCCTTTAGAAGTAAGTTTTATTGATATTTATGAACCTCAAAAAGCATTCCACAGTATCTGCACAACAATTTTTATGAACATTAGGTAGTAAAACATGGTTTTAGAGCTACGCAAACTATCCGTTTTCAGAGATTTCCTAATGATCTTGTTAGTTACCAATGGCTAGCATGTCTTATGAAGTACCGTTTCATACAATCCTATTTCTATAAATCCCATGAATCAGTGAATCGATTTACACTGGCAGAAATAAAGATTAAGACGGAACTTGAACCCGCAAGCAGATTAAATCTACAGACACGTGAGTCTAAATCAACCATTAGTAACATTATGATAAGATTCCATCAACCTTCTGGGTTACTAACATGTTGAATTGGTTTCAATTTTATATAGATTTCGTTATAGTCATATTAGTGTTCTTTTTCATCAAACATATGTATAATAGCTTGATAATTGTTATTGTAAAAATTAGTCAGAACATTCTAATACTGTTAATCAAAATCTTTACCCCAGGGCACATTATTCAAGCCTTGGGCCCATAATATTATAATTAAGTGCGCGCACTAAGAGGCAGACCGTGCCTTATCAGGTACCCATCTTGCGAGGTACGCGCTAAATATAAATAGTTACCCCATAATGGGGGCAAGAGTTTAGAATTTACTAATTTTTGGGGCAGGGTAATGTTTGCTCAATTCATTGAATCTATTTTGAGTATATTTTAGTATATGAGGAGGTAGGACACGGCGGTATTTCCGCCCAATTGAGCAGTCCGACTGGGGAAGTACCTCCGCCCTACAGAATACCGCGGTTATAATCAACTCGTCAAATTTAACAAGAAAAATATGGAAAAAATTTAGCATATGTATCTTTAAACATACCTTTCAAATTTGATAAAATCGATGAATCAAAATAAAATCACTTATGCCTATTTTCCACTGGGGGTGCGAATTATGTTCTTTAAAGTTTTAACTTTTAATGATACCACAACCAGCCAGATGCAAATAAAAACTGTGTTTCCTCCAATTTCT
Source organism: Eilema griseolum (assembly GCA_963662185.1). Lineage (NCBI taxonomy): Eukaryota > Metazoa > Arthropoda > Insecta > Lepidoptera > Erebidae > Eilema > Eilema griseolum. The sequence continues at coordinate 3,693,523 of OY759251.1, forward strand.
CTCAAAGAAAGAAATGGCAATTTCATTTGTAACGGCCTATTATTAATGATAAATATGCTAGGGTAGGATATGTTACGCAGTGCCATCTAGACCCAAACTGAGCATAGATTGTAATAATTACGAGTTCTTGGTTCCCGGCAGAGTTGAATTTTAACCACCTCAACTCTTCCCATGCGGTGTCGTACAAGGTGACTTAGGGATAGGGCTGTTTAACATCAGACAGATATATACAGCACAGACTCAGCCTCAGATGCATGGCTTAATTCAACAATAATGCCCGGAAGACGGTAATAGCGTCACCGCCGAACGATACTCAGTCTTGAATCCCGATTTATAGCTAGATCTGACGGCAGCAGGCACATGCTGTAAGAATGTTTCGAATCATCAACTGATAGTCAATTTAAAAACTTATTTTAGTCTAAAAGCCCAAATCAAAGTTCCTTAGCCTTACATTACTTGAAAAACGAAGACAGAGAGGAAGTCTCATCCTCGACTGATCGCCTTTAATTAAAAAAAATGGTATGCAAACAAAACGCAATGTAAACTTTACCTCGTTATTTAAACGCAAATAAGTGTAATGCTCTCATACCGACTAGGTACCTTTTAAGGCTTCTATATATGTCTACAAATTGTGTCAAACTTATAAACGTGTACTTTGTCCTACAAACCATTACATAAAACATTCGATATATTTGTACCGAAGTTTTAAAAAAATTGGGCAATTTCAAAGGAACTACAATATCAAGTATGTATGAGCATATACCTGCCAATGTTACATTTGATCATTGAGTTATGCGTACAAAATAACCAATGCATTTGTGTGTTTTGGACATTAGAAGATACCCAGTGTTCGCCATCGCCCGAGGTCTGTAGCTCCACCATGATGTGTTCCAGTTGTATCTTGACACGCGAAGTCACTCTGATAACACGAACTACCCGCCGCGAGTCCCATTTCAGTTTTGCTGCTATTACTTTAACAACTTCGTTGGTTACCTAATTCCGGAATCGTTAACCCTAAGCCCTAACATCAAGGTAGATACCTTTTTTGGTACGTGTGTACCACCAATGGGTACCTACCACTTCATCAGGACTGGTGAAGTGGCTACGTCAGAATCGAAACGACTAAAACTACAAGTGAGTCTTTTACCAGGGACCTTAAGTAGAAGGATCCTAGGAAGGATCTCTTCAAAAACTACTCGCTATACAGAACCGTACCGTCTTTAAAAGCATATCTACATAATTATAACTATATAATCTATATAAAAAATGTATCACTAGCTGCCCGCAAATTTCACGGCAAGACTAGTTACTTTATGGTTGATTCTCAAAGTCTACTATGTGCAAAAGCTCTGAGCAGTAGGGGGTTGAAAGTTAAATAGGTACCGGCCGGTTTTTTTGCCCTTTTCCCGGTAACTTGTCAACGTGACAAAGTGTCGTTAGTAATGTGAGTTGTCGATAGTAGGGGACGCAATAAAGATATCATGCAAGTGTCGAGAAAGTTTGTTCACAATAGATTTTGTGGGAGGGAGGCGCCGCTGACCCGAGCCCTCCAGACACTCAACGTCATTTCAATAAATATTGACCTGTTTAGTTGCTCTCTGAGGGAATTCACAGATACCGCTTTAACAATTATATGCTATAAGTAAAGATGTAATTAAATTGCCTACTCTGTTAGTTCAAAATTCAAATTACATGACGCTTCTCAGTTTTTTTTTTATTGTGACCAAATGTTATATTGGCCTTTTGAGACATAAAATAAGAGATATTGAAGAGAAGAAGAGATATAGAATAAATTGACTTCGTCATAACAATAATGTGTTATTTAAAAAATAAAATATTTTTATATGGCATGCGCCCAGACAAGCCAAACACGCTAAAACTCGATAGGTTTGTCTCGTGTAAAGTCGTATAGGCCTTTCTTGGCCAGTTTGAAAATCTGTTCCTTTACATCATCTGCGGTCAGTTTTAACCAGGTTGGGACACTGCGACGGTAAGGCAGCGCAGACTGGGATATACCCTTACTGAAAACATAAAATTCACACTTTGTAGTTAAAAATAAAACTTTCAAATCAAAGCAAATCATATCATTTTTATTCGCATAAGACAGGTACATAGGGTTGTTCAGTAGTTTATATAATATGTGCAGTGCTCTGCTTATTACCTTTGATAGGTGTGCAAATTTTAAAAAGTTAAAAACTTGCTATGTGAAGTCCTGCTTACGTTACTAACTACGACATTTATCGTCTGACTGTCTATATATTAATCACCAAGATATATTTTGTAACACAAGATTGTTTTTAGAACTCAATTGTAAAATGCATTTTGCACGATGTTTATTGTTGAGCGGTCTTTCTCTCTTTGTTAAATAAAAGTTTAAGTATGTATATATTTATTATATGTACTTATATAAGTATTTATAAATAATTAGATTATTTGTCATTAAACGCCAACAACTCCCAAATACTCCAACCAACATACATTTCCATACAAAGGTTGCCTGGAAGAAATTGTGTAAAGCGATAGGGTCGCCCTTTGTACTGCTCTTATCTTCTTAATTTCTGTAATATGAATATTGTAACTGGCGTACAATAAAGAATATAATAAATAAATAAACGCTTTGAGATTTTTTATCAGGTATACTTACTCATTTTATGAGCTTATTGACACATTCAAAATCTTAGAAAATAAATGGAACCAAAAAAGCGATAATGAGGACCGTTGTCATACAGCGTGTTCTCAACTAGCTAAGTTTTTAAAGGAGACAATCGTGAATATCGAAGTTAATTCAATAGTGCCGCCGAAATAATATAAAAATATTAAATAATGTAAAAATAAACCATTGGAAAATGATTCTTTCGCTGGTTCGGTAGATTAGTTCTACTGAGAAGATACCAGCAAGAAACTCAGCGAACTACATTAGAACTAGATCAGCCAGGAATGATATTATAATCATTTTTAAAGATAGATTTTTGATGATTCCGTCCAAACTGTTTAATGAAAATTTTAAAGCATATAGTATGCCAACTATTTACGAACAGATTATTTTTCCTATCTCACTCCAGTTCCTCCGTGATCAAGGTGCTTGCAACAGCGCCGAAATATGGTCCACGCCACAGGTCTGTCAGGAGTGGGCAAACCCACAATCCTTTTCATCAAAATTTCAAAAATAATTTAACTGTAGAGAAACATGTTAAATTCTCGTATTTTGTAAACATAAACAGAATATATTATGGCAAGCACCCTAGTTAACCGTATAACTTCTCTCGTATATAGTTAGTGACTATTAGAATATTCATTTATAATCGAGTTTCACTACGCTACATATCATACGAGTATAGCACAGTGGAAACAGTCACATATTTTAGCTTTTACACTGTCGTAGACTTGCTGCAAGGACATCTTTGGAGGAAGCCTAAAGATGTAAAGAAGTACAGACGAGGCTCCTACGAGTGTTTCGTTTTCAAAATATGCAGATAGCAAAATGTTTTGTGAATTGCGCACCTAAGAACTTCGTCTATATAAAAAGGCATGATGCCTCTAGTGATCGGTGATCGGGCATAGTATGTATAACTGACGTAACTTTGAAAAATTAGATTGCTGTGAGTTTTAGCATGAGAGATTATCAAATGAAAAACAGTCATTGGGCAAAAATACTTGTAATATAAGTTTTCACTTTGTGGGACTTTCAATTCTCTGTAGACATTATTCACTGTAAATGACTAGGTTATCTAACAATAAACTCTGCTCGTTTCCGTATTCCTGTAAATTTATAACCTGCAGAGTATCCTCAATGGTAACAGGCAATGAAATCTGATTATGTTACTCAGATTTCGTTGCCTGTTTACTGTCTTCTTCATCTTAGCGTTAATTCCAGTTGCATCCGAAGTCCGGGTCTTTCACCCGTAGTCTGGGGTCTGCGTTACCAGTCTAACTGAGGATTTGACTGAACTTCGATATTCAATAGCTTATTTATTAAGCATTATAATATAAAGGAATTATAAAAATGATAAATATTTTGATCTATCCTCTTTCGAGTTCTTTTATGTTTATCATCTGACATCCACGATCGGATTCAGCATTTTTAACAGGATATTCATATCTCTACGGTGTTATTGCCAAGTGGCGGCCGCAAATGACACCAGATGAATAATTTACTGGGTTTTAAAAATATTCAAAGTGCAGTATGCGATAACTTCAGTGCTTTGAGTTTATTATAGTTTATAGTGTTTAAACGAACATGTGTAGTATTTAATAATAAATTAACGATTTGTTACCTGAAAATATTTACTCAATAATAATCAACCAGTCAATCGTCTCTTCATTAAGAACAGTCTTCCCGGCACTATTGTTGACTCAAGCCATGCATCTGAGGCTGAGTTTGGGCTGTATATATCTGTCTGATGTTAAACAGCCCTATCCCTTAGTCGCCTTGTACGACACCGCATGGGAAGAGATGGGGATAACATTTCTCTCGAAGTCAATTAAAACAGATGGTTCGTCACTAGGTGCCATGTTAAACGACATTTAGTGATGTACACTACGTAATGATTACATCCTGGACTTAACTCGGGGTTAAGGAGATGTAAAAGTCATTAATCCTCATAATGTTAAGTTGCAAATCCATAGGTATGGGTAATTTAAGTGCAAATAAATGTGTGCACAGTACATCGTGCTTTGTAATTGTCAACACGTTTTATTTGAAAATAAATCAATGATAGTACCTACAATTGAATTATTGGCCTCCTAGTTTTATTCCCTTATCCAAATTATCATAAAAATACAATTGATAAGGTTTGAATAAGTTTAGTATCCAACATAAACTATACCAAAGATTTGAATTTGAAAAGTTATCTTAAGTGGCAAAATACCAACGGACAGAGAAAATTTGTAGAAGAACCAAAGTTACCGCCATAGCTTACAGAATTAGTTAGACCACATTGTTCGGAGAAGCGATAACAGCTGTGGAAGAAAAGTTCGTGCTGAAAAATATAATGCCACCCACAACCCACTAGGAAGATCAATGACCGTAAGGTACAGAACGACAATTGCTGTTTTCCGAGTATACTTTTCGCGTAATAGTATAGAAAATATTATTAGTCGATATCAGCGCATTTTTGACAAAAGCTCAAAGTAGGAATAATCTAAGTTAATAAATAAATAAATATATTCTACGACATTCTACACAACGCTATCTATAGCATATTAGCTTGTGTTATGGGATCTAGAATGCGGATAAACATACTTAGATACTTTTTTTTGTAAATACATACATATTATACATAGAAACACGCAGACCAATGCAAATATACATATACATGCATACAAATATTTGCACTGAACGGGAATCTAACCCGCGCCCCCTGCATAGCAGTCGAATGCTCTACCGCTACGCCACGGAGTTCAACAACATGTTCAGTATTGGTTACCTTATGTCTTGGAGTATAAAGTATTCGAACCGTGTTCATATATAGTTACACTTCTTCAAGAGGGGTCTCAGAAGGTTTCTTCATGGTCGGCAGCGCGATTGATCCGTGGGGATTTTGCGCACGTAAAAAAAAAAAAAGTAAAAAAAAATATTACTAATGGCCGGACGATTGGGAATAGGGTACATAAGCTATTTTTTGGGTTATATATAATATATAGTTATATTCGGACGCAGCCACACACGGCAATAGATATGACCTGCCTTCTCGTAATTGAACTGCCTCCCTGGCTTTTGAAATTTCTCTTTTTAAGACGTTTCACAATTCCAGACTCAGAGTCTTCACAATTTCGATTAAATTTGCAAGAGTTAACTAATACTGTGATCAATCGTTTTTCTTCTAGACTTTCGGGCTTTACCCAGTTCCTTACCAAAGTCCATTTCCCATGAAAGATAATCTGTGTTCAACTCGCGAGTAAAATGTTCAGGACAAGCTCAAGCATACGCCATCAGCCATAAAAAGTTTAGACATAATATCTAACAACATACATTTTTTAAACAACTCAGGTGGCAGGCAAACACACGGCCCACCCGATGGGAAGTGGTTACCGTGGTCTAGGACGTGTGCAACACCAGGGGCGTTACACTCGCGCTGCCGACCCTGAAGAAACCTTAAAATGTCCCTCTTGAAGAACCCAATATTGTAGGCGCTTGGGAAAATCACAGCAGGGAGTTCATTCCACATGAGTTCCTTTCATACCGCACAGTGCGCACCATCTCAGGTCGCAATGTGTGAGTATGAATTCCCTGCCTATGGCGAGCGGTGCGATGATAGAATGTAGCTGTGGGCATCATGTCAAACAATTCATACATAATATTCTACAACGATGGCCTCGGCAAAGAAAACAATAATTTTCCTATTTACACAAGTAAACATAAAATCCTTCACAAATTGTTCCAACAAGTTTGATCGATTGGTACGGCCAACAGTGAATTCTAAGTACTTTAGTAGGTACTTATCAAATTATTCCTGACCATTGAGGTGTAACGAATCAACTTAATTCTACTTCATCTTCACGTTGCCTCCATAGCTGCAACTGTCGAGGTACGGGATCCGCTTTCCTGTTACGGGCTATTACGGGAGCAACTGAAGTGTCATTGAATTTGCATTGAGGGCAGTGCCTGTTTAGTTCATAAATCATAGGCTGTGTACACACTACTGCAGGCCGGTAGCTCTACCCGCCGGCCAGTGCTAACTCCTCTTAAAGCAGGCTTGCCGCCTGGGCCTAGACACAAATTTTAGTCCGAAAGCTGGAACCACTTACACCATGAATGAAAGTAGGTATTCAATTAAATTTAAACGAAGCACCTCTATAAATATTTATTACATAAAGCTTATCATATCAAATCTTGAAAATTGTATGTCGTGCAAAAAGTATACAAATTAAAGTAAGTAATTAGTAAATGAGCAGAAAGAAAACTCAATTATTGGGCTGCAACTTGGCTTCAGGTATTGTTTTCAGTTTATTTATTTCTTATAACGTTTACAAATTCAGATAAAATTATACTCAGTTTCCTTTAAAATCGTTTTTAATGTGATAACTGATAAGCTACGTGTGTGGAGGTTTTGACACGAAAAATGCATGTTATTTATCTATATAGGTATATAGGTTTTGAACAAAAAATGTTATTAATCTTATGGGTCTACTCGCAATGTTGCGCTTGTCCATAATATGTGAAAACAATCAATCAACCTAACTATCAATCATTTTATTACCGAACATGTGTTATATAATCACACATAATAACATGTTATAGTTTACTGTCTAGAAAACCGTGATAAAGACTTAAAGCTGCTGGAAGCTACAGTAGTTGAACTGAAGCAGGAATTGAATGGGCAAGCCCAATTACACCTGCGCAATGAGCTGGAATTGGCTGGCGTACCCGAGCAAGCCAATGAAAATTTATACCACATTGCACTGTTAGCAGCCCGCAAGGTTGGTGTAGAACTAAACGACTCGGACATCGACTGGGTTGCCCGTGTTGGACCCCGCGTCAAATCTGCTCTAAACGCTGAACAAAATACCAGATTTTCAAGACCAGTAGTGATGCGTCTGTTGCGTCGTACCAAACGAGATCAGATATTGACGGCTGCAAAATCTAGAAAAAATATAACCACAACAGACCTTGACATCTCTGGTACGCCGCAAAGATTATATTATAACGAGCGCCTAACAAAAGCAAATCGACTGCTTTTTCGAGCGGCAAGAACCAAGTCCAAAGAAATGGACTACACCTTCTGCTGGTGTACACAGGGTAATGTCTATGTCAGGCAACGTGAAGGTAAGCCAGCCCTACCAATACGCTCACATGAAGATCTTCTTCGGGTTTTTAATACTCCTACTGGAAACTAAATCAAGATACATTGAACATGCTTTTCCTACTAACAAAAAAAATACATTTTATATAATAAGTAACAGTGTTGTCACTGCCACTAGTATTTTAAGTGTCAATCCTATACATCTATGCTTATTAAGAAAACACAAACAAACACATTCTTATTTATCTAAACCAACATACACAACTTATATATCTAATATCTACACATTCGCCCATAGCGCCCATATACACAATTATCACTCAATCAAAACACAATCCAACTTCACTTCAACTTACATACTTACAAAATTTACAACCACACAATTAGGCAACATTTATTCCAAAATAAACAAATTACAACCTAACCACTCAATCAAAAGACCTCAACGCAACTCAATAACTACTAGTAGCTGCACCAATTGTCCAACACCTTATCATTGGAATTCATATTTTGCCTATACATCTTTTATAATTATTGAAATTTATTTTAATGTTGTATGGTATTTCAGCCGAAAAATAAGTTTATTCCACTCAATTTCAAACAACATAAATAGCACACTCACACTTTTTAAAACTAATAATGGACAACAGACAATTATTTGACGAATTTGACAGGTGTTGCAAAATTCCATGTAACTTAATTATAGACCCCAACCATTTAGCGCACAAGTTTGATAATTCAAATAGATTAAACATAATTTCATTCAACATAAGAAGTATAAATAAAAATTTAGACAGCTTTCTAATATATATCACAAGGTTAAAAACTAATATAGATATCATCGTCCTGACAGAATGTTGGTGTAATGAAAACTCGAATCCCCCTCAAATTGATGGTTTCTCTATGTACTTCAGTAAGCATAGCTTTAACCAGAATGATGGAGTGATCATGTATTTGAACGTGAATATTAAAGCATCTGTACAAGAAGTTGACTTAGATGAGGCCAATTGCTTGACGGCCAAAATAGGCAACTTGACAGTAATAGGTATATATCGCCCTTTCTGTTTCAAAAATCCTAAAATATTCCTTGATGCTTTGGACACGTTGTTAACCAATACCAAATCGCGGCATATCATACTAACCGGAGACATAAACATCGACACCTTAGATACCAATAATACCGACGTTAGAGATTATCTGGAAATCATTGGTTCCCATGGCTTACATCAAGGCGTTGACATCCCCACGCATGGTCATACCTGCTTAGACCACTTCATGTGCAAGCTAGAGGGCGACCATCAATGTTTTGTACTTGAAACAGATATCACAGACCATTATCCCACGTTCTTGACCTATGATAGTGCACCCTCATCAAAACCAACCATTCACAAAAACCTAACTAGAACAAAAATAAATTATACCGCTCTGACTGAAGCTATAAAATCAAAAGACTGGACATCCTTTCTAAAAATTACAGACCCGAACTTGGCCGCGGAAATACTAATAAATACGCTCCAGACTCTTATAACCCAAAACTCACACACAGCTTCTTTTGCTAATCGTCAACGACCATTAAAACCATGGATTACAATAGGTGTTATCAAATGTTTTAAGACTAGGGATAAACTTCACAGTATCTCAAAACTGAATCCTGACAACGCCGAAATAAAAACGCAGTACCTAAACTATCGCAATACTTGTAACTCATTAGCTAAAAATCTAAAAAATAACTATTATAAGGACAAATTTAACAAACATTTCAAAAATAATAAAGGGACTTGGGATACTGTGAAAGAATTGTGTAATATTAAGAAAAATCACTCCAGAGCATCTAATCTACTTGAACTAGTGCCGGATTCACCCTGTGAATCACTTAATATGGTTAATCGATACTTTACCTCGATTGGTAGAGAACTAGCTACAGACATCTTAATAAGAAATGGTACTACTGAACTGCGCTTAGCAGAAAAAATTACTTCGTCAAGCAATGTTAGTTCTATGTTTCTAGACCCAACAGATCACATTGAAATTAATAAAATTATCATGAGCCTAAAGAATAGCAGTGCTCCAGGTATGGATAACATTCAAAATATTGTACTAAAAAACTCTTGGACGATTTTATGCACCATGATTGCTCATCTGTGTAATCTTAGCCTTACCACTGGGATTTTCCCAGCAATTTTCAAAGAAGCAGCTGTGGTGCCTGTGTTTAAGAGTGGTGACGCAGAGACAATTGCTAACTACAGGCCCATATCGCTACTGAGTGCAATTAGTAAAATAATTGAAAAAGTAGTTAACACTCGTCTAATTAAATTCCTCGAAAGCAAAAACATTCTAGCAAGTACCCAATACGGTTTCCGCTCGGGTAGAAATACTGAGGATGCGGTAGCTAGGCTCTCGGATATCGTTACAAAGGCAGTAGACAAGGGTGAAAAATGTGTTGCCATATTTTTGGACCTCCAGAAGGCATTCGATACCGTTTCAATACCAATTTTATTGCGCACTCTGGAATACATGGGCATAAGAGGTACGGTTCTGGAGTGGCTCCGAGACTATTTGGATGGAAGAAGTCAGGTGGTTAAAGTAGAAAACACTTATAGCACGAGCTTTCCGGTTACGTACGGAATTCCGCAGGGTAGTACCCTCGGTCCAACGCTATTTTTAGCCTACGTTAATAGCCTCTGTAAACTTCAAATAGATAACGCGGAATTACTGGCTTTTGCAGATGATACCGTATTGATTTGCCGTGGGAAAACATGGCCACAGGTCCAAGTGTCTGCTGAAATGGGCCTCAAACGAGTTAGCCTTTGGCTTGATGAGCATTTACTAACTATTAACGTAACTAAAACAAAATATATTTGTTTTAGAATAACGGAAGCAACAAGTTCAATGTCAAATTTTTCTATTACAGCTCATACTTCCCAATGCAAACTCGAAAATAGTGGCTACTGTGACTGCATTCCCATTGCCCAGACCGATACCCATAAATACCTGGGAATTATCATAGATTGCCATTTAAATTGGAAACCGCATATATCGTCACTTAGCAAAAGAGTACGTAAATTACTTCCAATTTTTAAAAACCTACGCGAAGCTGCGGACTGCAATCTCATAACCAGCATATACTATGCCCTTTGCCAATGCGTTCTGTCTTACTGCTGCCCTATTTGGGGTGGAGCTGCTCCAACTCATCTGCTTGAGCTGGAAAGAGCCCAACGCGCAGTCATCAAAGTCATGTTCCATAAGACCAGGAAATATCCCACTCAAAAACTTTATGAAGAATCGCGTTTCCTCACAGTTCGCCAATTATACATCTACTGTACAGTCCTACGTCACCATAAATCTATCGATCCATCTAAGATCTCACTGAGTAAAAGAAGAATTCGAACACCTGTTCCCTCCTTCAACACAATGTTCGCTCGACGTCAACTGTATTACATGGGCCCTTTCATTTATCGGTTCGTTAATGATTCGAACCAAATCTACAAAATGCCTAAGTTTAGGTTAAAATCTATACTTAAAAAATATCTAATGGCCCATGATTACCTTAGCACAGAAAAAATTCTACGAGTATAGAGCAAAAACCACTAGGAACTTGAATCCTTACATATCCAGATGCACATTCGCATACTTACACATACGGTATACATGCAGCCGTAAACGCCTAACCCTCACTCAGACGCAACACACACTCACACATAGGTACTCAATGCACACCCAAAGACAAACAAAACATATACGTACACATCCACGAACATATGTATACATAAAACACACACACACACACACACATACACACACACACACACACACACACACACGCACACACGCACACACACACACACACACACACGCACATACATACACATACGCATACACACACACACCCACACCCACACGTATTTTCACACATCTTCATTTATAAATTATATTAGATTCTGGCCAGGGGTGGAGGGTTGGTAGCCTGAGACACAGGATTCTCCTAGTTCAGGTGCCAGCCCGCCATAATTCTGATTGATCCTTGTACTAATTTATTAATTACGTTCTACTGTATTTTATTTGAGATTTGTTATGTAAACGTTTTGGTGAGAAATAAACATTATTATTATTATCATTATCATTATTATCATTCTATATATCTATTTGTGTTATGGTTGTGCGATTATGTTTATAATACTTAACGTAAATCTGTATATTTTATTTTATTTTCCTTTATCTGTGCTTTTCTCTGTCTTACTTTTTGTTTTAGTACACCTTTTATTTAGTTTTATATGATACTTACACCATATATCTTTTGTCTTGTCACACCAAGAAGGTTGTATACACAGGAGAATTTGGAGCACTAAAGACGTGATTCGGTAGTACAGTGGCTAGAGCATTTCTGCTGTAAGGAAATGGTCGCCGGTTCAAATCCAGCTTGAGTTGTTTCGCCTGGCTAGTATTTTTCTCTTCTTCATTCCTACGCGCTAGAACTGTCCAGTACTCCGAGCCACGCCGCTCGCTAATTGAAAACGTCTTAGTGTTAAGTAATTAGTTAATAAGGTATACAAATGATTGCTCCTTACGCCGCACCGCGGGCTTAAAGGAATTTAGTTAATTGATTAATTGTAAATAGTTGCTCCTACAATCTAAATAACGCAGGTTCCAATGATTTATTATTTATCTTGTTGAAAAACAGACACGTAAAGCAACTTAATCTAAATTCGACTTTCAAACAACTTTCAGAGCAATTTGGGCAATTCCGGCAATTCTAACTTTAGGTCCGGAATTACGAACGGACGTTACGTTGAGGGCCTGCTGGACATAGGCCTCTCCCAATGTGCGCCATTTTCTCTGATCCTCCGCCTTCCGCATCCAGTCTGTCCCAGCCACCTTTTTCAGGTCGTCAGTCCATCTGGCTAGGGGGCGTCCTACCTTTCGTTTACCTTCTCGCGGTCTCCACTCTAGGACTCGTTTAAAACACCTAAGAGTTTTTATTTAGTTAAAAAATATCCAAATACTTACCAGTGGACTCATCAGCAGCAAGGATTCCCTTGCCCGGAGTTACAATCGCCTGGGCGATTTTCCTCAGCTCCTCTTGCAGCTCGGGGGTTGGGTATTGGAAGTAGGTGCTCATAGTGGCTACAACAACAATTCAGGGTAAGTAAGATTTCAATACCACATATTACAAGGCTATGAAAATAGATAAAAAAAACTTCATCTATTTGAGGGAAGCGGCTGGCATGTTTGCGCGGGATTTTTAAAATGTATGACTGTATAGTGTACAAACTAAGCAATCTAAACAACAGCTTTTAAGATTTATTCACAGTAGGAACGTTTTTTCTTAGTATAATAGTTTATTGATTAATTATTATGACTTCATAAAAACCCATTATAGCGCTGAAAATAAGTATATGAAATAATAATCGTATATTATGTTGACAGTTTCTACAGCTTTTCCTTCACTCTGCAAGATGACAATTAATATTAGACTCTAACGGAATAACTGTAAAATCTAAAATTAAATGGCATTGTTTGTAGTGTCAGTGGTCTGACAATGGTTTTATTATGACATAAAATTAGCAGAATCGGGGCCCAGCAAGTGTACCAGTTACCAGTACCAAATAAGTCTAATGCAAGTAATAACTTTTTAATGTAATGCCAATTAATCAATCTCGTGATCAATCTAAATGTATTTGAATTTCTAATTCAACATAAATGAAGATAAAATAATACATTTTTTATTGTAGAAATAACTCTAAAAATGATTTAACTAGCAAATAAAAAGGATTCATACTAATTTTAAAAATGTGAAAATGACTTTGTTTGTTGCTGAATTTTTCACACGTGGAGCAAGAAAAGTTTCCGAACTCCCTGCTTCAAATGGTGATCTAGAAATCTGAGTTATGAAAGAATAAACTTTTAAGACATAGAAAAATGTAAATGCAGATTACTTATACGTTTTAGATTCATGTCATTTGCGTAAGCTCATATCTAGTATAACATTCATTCTTGCGACAGAAGGATTTTTATTAAATTTCTAAGATACATTTTACCTGTCCCCTGTCGTCTGCATAACAATGAATGGAGCCATCAGACAGCATGTCATTGATATTGAGCAGAAACAGGGTTGGATACAACATGGAGCCTTGTGGGACACCAGCATTTATGTCCATGTCCAGGTAATAAACGATTAGTGAGTGAAGCTTCCTAGGTGCGGTTGTCATTTGGGAGGTGACCGCTTAGTGTATTTCATTCGAACCTCACTGTAGCGACATTGCCGCCTGCGTTTGCTAGGAGTAAGATATTTCAAGTTTTACCTTTATAACATAACTAGCTGGTGCTCGCGGCTCCACCCGCGAGGAATTCTCATTCAGCTTCAGCTGTTACCTGCACAGTTTCGTTTGTGACGCTACGTTACGTTCCTTGATTAGTGTACACCAGTAGTTCCCATCGTTTTCAGGACCACTATTTATTTAGACACTTGTTAAAAAAATAAACTGAATCGCTGGAACTGGGAACAGATCAAAAAGTTTGCAATTTGCGGATGCACTATGTAGGTAGTTACCTATCATCATGAACATTCTTCTCTTTTATAATAATAAAATATACTTTTATGCTTATAGCCGTCATTAGATAGACTAAGGTATTGAAGATACAACCTATTTGTTTGATATACAATTACATAATCTTTGTAACTCTTTATAATTTGGGTTCTCAATATGTGATACTTATATACTTTCTCCGTCAGCACACTGATGAATGTGTTGTTCTTGATCAATTTACCAGTTGTGCTCCGCCCGCATGTAATTTTGATTCCATTCCTGAAACCCACAGGAACCTATTCCCGGGATAAAGTACATAATCTATACTGCACAGTTCGGAAGCATACCTTACTAATTTATGATTTTAAAGCAAAAGACTTGTCAATGACATTATACGAGAAATGGAAAAGATGCATATTCAAGAGAAAAAAGGAAACAGAATGTCATTGAAATGTCAGCACACTGCATACCTACTTGTTGTTGTAACGACACATATGCGGGCTTTCGTTTCGAATTCGAGAGTTAGTGTGACTACCATCTGACCCTTAACTCCAAGAGAGTCTCCTGCACCTGAGCCTCATCTATCAAACAGCAGGTGAGGTTGGCTTGAGCCCCCGAGGGTCGTGATGGGTTCACACATAACGTAACTCAAGTACTTATTTTTTTAGCATCTCCAATGTACATCAATCAATTATCATGAATTAACACGTAAGATTAAACATGAAATAAAAAAAAAAATATTTTCACAGTTATCATACAAATTTCCTATCGTGCCTAAAATTTTTAGTTCTCGCAGCAAATACTCCTTTATGTCTTCTACTGATTGAAAACGGGTGCCACGAAGTGGTAATTTGAGTGTAGGAAAAGAAGTCGGCTGGAGCCATATCTGGTGAATATGGTGGTTGCTCGATGGTATTTTTTGAGCGTTTGGGCAAAAATTCGTTCACAATGATGGCCTTGTGCGAAAGTTCAATGTAATTGCGACCCCATTGACGTATTTACCCATTGTTCGGCAATGGATCTAATAGCTAGTTGTGAATGCGGTGAGAACGAACTGCGACAATGGGTCTCTGTTTTTGTCACGTTTCCAGATTAGGATTACATTTTAATTTGACGCGTAGGGTTTTGTTGTTTCAATAAGAGTACCCGAAACCGGTGAGCATATATGAAAACAATTATGAAAGTAGCGAACAGAGAAAAAGTTTTTTCCTAGGAGTAATTATATCGGTTTGTAGTGAGAGTGAAACCAATAGTAGTGCAGATACGCTTAGTAAAAGAACTCGAAAGAGGGTAGATCGATATATTTACTCCTAGGAAAAAACTTTTTCTCTGTTCACCGCCACTACTAATTTATAAAGATAATTCTAAAGTTAAAACGAGATAATTATGTTGTGACATTGAACTTTGGCCCCAAGTCACACTCACTATTAACTTTTTCTATAAATCTGCAACAAGAATTGTGTGATTTTCATACAATTTTCACATCATCAAATCAACAGTATACTCATGTATTATCTGCATAACTATAAATGAATATGAACTAAAACCCCTTCGAAGTCGGAAGGAAGAATCTCTACCCTTTCTTTAATATCTGTAGACTGTATATATATAAAATTGGTTTGTCTGTCCGTTCTTTGCAAATTGTATTTATATTAAAACTCATGATGAGATAACTGTATTTAAAGTTTTAGAGCGTTTCTTTTTATTGCATAGTCCCTTTTCGGGTATAGGCCTCTTCCAGCTCCTTCCACCTCTTCTTGTCTTTTGCAGTTTCTAGCCAATGTTTGCCTGCTATTTCCTTAATATCGTTATCCCACCTCATTTTTGGTCTTCCAACTTTTCTTTTTCCTCTGGGGCCTTTCCATTTTGTGGTTTAGCTGCATTGGTGCTCGGTAAAGATTCAGTCAAGGCAGCCGCACTGGTGCAAGCCCAAGGTTTAGTTGAAGCAGCCGCACTGGTGCACGGCGAAGGTTTAGTCGAGGCAACCGCACTGGTGCAAGGCCGAAGTTTAGTCGAGGCAGCCGCACTAGTGCAAGGCCGAGGTGCATTAGTTACATTTTAGGCATACAAGTCGGTGAAAATTTAATAAAAATATTATAATACTTTTGAACGAAGTGTATTGCGATTTATTTGTTGTTGTTTTTTATTACTTACTGCGGTCCTAACCCAACTGAAACAGTTTTAGTTCATTGAATCCAATAAAATAGTTAGATTCTCTTGTGTAATATTCGTCTAAACTCTACAGCCTGAGGATCCTGAACTGTTTTTTGGGCAGACCTTTCAGCCTAGTACACCGGTAATTCATAAAAGTTATATGAAACAAAGACATGAGATTTATTTCTCATGAAATGGTCCATCCCGCATCTAGTCCGCACATTGAATTTAATAATTCAAACTGTATGATAACTCTGTTAAAAAAATCAGAACTTCATGATGTGAGACGCTTTCATTCTCACATTTTAGCATAAGTATCTTTGTCCATAGGTAATGTCAACATACTCACATGATAAATGATTGCAGGAGTATCTCTGTTAAGTATTTGATTAATTTATTGTATTAATTTGGATTTTGTGACTTACGTGTGTGGTTTTTTTAAAACTTATTTTGTTTCATACATTATGATTATATTTTGTTTTATACAACTATTATTGAACGTGTTTATACGTTCAATAATTAAAATAAAAGTATTAATTTGGCGATGGTAAAATCATGACCTTGAGCTGTAAAAAATAGCACTACCTACTATATTAAACAAGCTGTTTAGAGCAAAAATTTTTAGTCTTCCCACTGACAGCACAAATTCTCCAGTGAGCTCTGGCTACCCTACTCACCGCTGGGAACACAACACGAAGTTATTATAACCGCTGCGATTTCGCTTTGTCAGCGCAAGGCCCTTGGAGATAATATCAAGCAATAAGGTGTGTATATGTTTCGACAAGATTGTTCCATCTAGATTATTCTAGATTGTAATGACTCCCCTGATTCATAGGTCACAGTAACCACTTTCTATCAGGTGACTCGTGTGCTTGTTTGCCACCTAAGTTGTATAAAAGAAGAGAGCAACATTCCATAACAGCTATGTAAATTTCTTGGAGACTTCATCAGTAAAACAGCTTTATGATCTACCCAATATGTAAAAGAACGTAAGCATACGACTATATGACTTTATCTCAATTTTTGTAAAACCTTTAAAGATTTTAAACTGTTGAAAAGGGTGTAATTTTTTTTTTAATACAAGTAGTTTATGACAATATTAAGATGTGACGATTTATATTTAGTACAGTGTACATTGCACAGGTTTCCCTTGTGTGCCATGCCGGAACGAGGGTAATTATACCAGTACATAGATTTTATTATTAATATTGCATGGTGTCTCTCTGTCATTACAATGGATCCGTTGTAATGAATTTTATGCGTTCCAGATATAATTTATTACGTCCAGTTATATTTTTAAAACTACCAAGATGTTATCAATCGGAATTTGCAGTGAATGAATGATACATCATGCTCCGATATTTGGGTTGCTATCTTAACAATTTTATCCGATATTACGGTTTAATTAAGTAATTCTTGTAAATTGTTGATATTATCGAACTATTTTCGTGGTTTAACGTTCCAGTGATCTGTCAAGCAAGCCCTTCTTCCCCGGTCTAGTGAAATACATGAGTTCCGGACCTGTAGTACCTATGGTATGGGAAGGACTCAACGTCGTGAAGACCGGCCGTCAAATGCTCGGTGCCACAAACCCTGCTGACTCACAACCTGGCACAATCCGCGGTTCGCACGATTTCATGTGCGGATTCTTGGGAAAAGCCTTATTGTGTGATTAAGTGACTGCGGATACATGCTTCGCATCAATGGTTTTCAAAGAACAAACGAAGTTAGTACGATAAGGGATTTCTTAAAGTGTTAGATTTCGACCGTTCTCTAAAAAGATTATGAATATCTTCGTACTACGAATATCTTCATGATCTTTATGAACTTCGTAGCGATGTTGTGGCTCTATGCTTGGTTCGGTATGTTGCTCAGTTCGATACATTTAAAAACGACGAATGCTCGATATTCTTCTAGTGAATGCTCCACACAACTTCGTGTTTTTTTTTGTTTAATTGAGATTATTTCATATGAATCTGTCTTCAAAGTCGAAGTTGTAATCGTAAGTCGCTGTTAAATTTAATAATGACAGGAGAAATTCAATGAGGAGACAAATATTGAAAGTTCTAAGAATGTTAATTCTGAGTTATAATATAATAAATGTGTTAATGAATAGTTTTTTGTGTATTAAATAAATTATGAACATAATATGTTAATACAACTCAAGACTCAGCTGCAAGTATTATGACACTCCAACAATATACTCCTACAGAGTCCCCAACTCGACCCCGGGGAGGCGCGACCTACCAACCTAGTGAAAAACTGAATCACTATTAAATGAACTGATACTGGACAGATTTTAATGAAAGTATAACGTAACTGTCCCAAGTTTAGCAGTTTAAGTTACTGATATGATACATTTATAATTGTCACCTGTTACTATGTCCCACACCAAATTTGACGCACCTTCGTTGAATCTGGTAAGCATGCTCCGCGAAATACCTACTAGATGCTCTCGACAGGTTGCAGCGACGCGCGGTCCGAATTATTGGGAACCCTGAGGTCACGAACACCCTCGAGCCTTTGCAGATGCGTAGAGATGTTGCTTCCTTGGCTGTATTTTACCGTCTCTACCACGGTGAGTGTTCTGACGAGCTCTTCCAACTACCACACTCACTATGTCAGTTTTTAACGGTACTGTGTTTTTTGGTTTTAGTAGCTTAATCACTGGATTTCACGTTCCGGATAGTTTGAATCCATCTTCCCTATTGAAATTTTAAAATTTTTGATTTCAATGGCTTCACGCACAATCCTTGCCGCGTTCCGAAACTTTTCGTTCAAAAATAGAATTAAAACCGGTGTGACGACGTTTGCAGAGCGCGTCGTTACATTACATCCCTCCCCAAAAAGAAAAAAGAAAGAAAGAAACTTCCTTTTCTGATGAAAATTATGAGAGTCCTTCCCCAAATAATTACATTACCCAAATAATTAGTCCGGATTGTTTGGAAGTAATTGGCTGATGTGATTCGATGATGTAGATTTTTGGATAGTTTTTATAGAAAGACGAAATTGCGGTATATAACTATATTTTTCCACTACTTACGTGGTAGGACAAGAGTTAGCTCACCAGATGGGAAGCCATTACCGCAATCAATGGATGTACGCATTACCTTTTTGTTCATTATAAAGTATTACGGTGAACTTTTTGTTATTTTTTTGAAGATAATTTGAAGATTTAATGAAAAATAGTCTCTTTTGTGTTTCTTTTTGATTCTATTTAAAGGAAACAAAACCAGTTAAAATGAAATGTTCCGGTTATTATCTGCTAACAATGAATTTATTCCGAAAGAATAGAGATAAACGTAACCATTTTCCACATTCAGAGTAAGCTTTTCGCTTAACAATGGCCGTACAAAGAAAAGATTCGTTATGATCACGTCAGAAATAAAGCGGCAGTAACAAGCCGTGTCTGCAACAAGTTTATTTTTGTGTCTCGTATTAAAATTAATTTCCGTTAACGTTATTGCACATCTCATTTATCAAAACGACAGGACAATTAACTTAGATACATATTTTTATTGAAAAGACAAAAAAAAATATAAAAATTCCTCCCCATCGATCTCTACTGGCATTACCACACTGAATGGCGATACCAATTCTTTGAGCGAGGTAAAGGCCTTATGGTCACGGGAAGCGTCGATTAGTCGCTTCGCTATTTCTTTGAACAGCGCGCGCGCGCTTACCTCTGTCTACCTCTTCGGGGATATAGGCGTGAGTTTATGTTATGTTATATCGATTGAGTTCACTGCCAACAAAAAGTTGTTACAGGTTGAACCTCATTGGTCGTTTAACCTCCCGCGAAGATGAGCTTTTTGTGAATACATACATATTATACATAGAAACACCCACCTACATAAATGGTTGGTGGATATAATAATGCATTCAGGATGCTGTTGGGTCTGCCGAGGCATTGCAGCGCCTCAGGGATGTTTGCGGAGAAGCGTGTCGACGACTTCGCAACTATATTATGAACGCGCTGTGCTAAAAAGTATCAAGTCTGTTTTTTTTTTTTTTTTTAAACGTGCGGCCGGTGTCACTGGCGCAGCCCGCTCGGCTGGAGTCGCCGGTGCTGCAGCCGGTTAGGCCCGTGGACCCACTGGCGGCATGCATGGCGGCGATGGCCGCCATGGAAAAGCGAATAATATCGTGGGGTTATCGTTATATAACCTCAAAAGATAACAAAAAATCAACAAAGCGCTGGCACAAATGCCAAAACATCGAGCTCTCGCTCGCTAAATCGCTACTATCACGTAATTCGTGAAATTCAATGACAAAAAAGTGAACAAAAAAACTGGAATACATCCCCTCAGATCACAATGGTTAGTAGTTTCATTGTAAACTCTTCTGTTGGTAGTTAGCTATTGATTTTTAGTGTATTTTGATATATAATTTGCTTTATCATTAGTTTCAGA
The DNA here is from genome assembly GCA_963662185.1 of Eilema griseolum. Taxonomy (NCBI): domain Eukaryota; kingdom Metazoa; phylum Arthropoda; class Insecta; order Lepidoptera; family Erebidae; genus Eilema; species Eilema griseolum. Next base: position 3,714,355 of record OY759251.1, read on the forward strand.
ACATAATTTATCTGAACATAGATTGCCTTTGCCAACTTTTTTCAAAAAAAATTCCTGATGATGTGACTGAGTACGTCCAATTAAAATAACGAGCAAATCGATATCTTCTCCTATGATGACAGCAGTCTTTTGATGTTCTGATAAGGCAATAGCTGTGTCAATGATGAGAACATCAGCATCATCTCTGGCTTGTTTTGTTTCGATCGACTGTGTTTTTATAATAATAACTTGATAATGTTACAATCGAAATCGACTATCAGTACAATGATTAAAATATATTTTTTTAAATATTACATTACTGACGCTTTTTTATTAATATTTAATTAATTTAGGACTGCTTATTTTTCACGCATGACCTGCCTGCTAACGTGTTATGCATGCCCATCTACTTGTGCACCGGAGGACCTTATGAGTGCGTCCGAGAACGCAATCCAGGTAGGAGCACGCTGGGAAAATAGAATTTGAAAGTAGAAGTGCCGTCGATTTGACAGAAAAGAAGAATATAAAAATAGTAATTATCTCGCGCTGCCGACCACGAAGAAACCTTAATTCTGTCTGCCGCCCTCACAAAGCACGTCTGTACTGTGTGTGTGCTATCGCGTCGCAGCGTGAATGGCGTGAATTTTCTTGTTTAGTTTCTTTCTTGTGTCAATACTGTCAATACTGTCAATGTCAATGTTGACAATTGAGTTCATTCATCCAAACCATGGACAAAAGAATAGAGAAAATAGAAGTGAGGTATTGAAACTATCATGGTCACTCACACTCAGCATCAAAATAATCGGGATATTTACCATGTTGCATTGATTTGAGTTGCCGATATTATAGCACAGAAATCTATCAGGTTTCTTCATGGTCGGCAGCGCGACTGTGCATACGTCCACAGGCCACGGTAATCGCTTCATTCCCGATGGAGAGAACTATCTACAAAATCGAAGCCATTCGATCTTGGTCGGACTCACGTGCTTCTTTCCGACAACGTGCCAAGTCAAAAGCCGGGTACACACCATTTTTTTATTGTTAATTATATAATATTATACATTCGGAACAGTAAATATATACATATTCATGGATACAAATGGCGGGAAAGTGAAGGAAATTGCTGGAATTTGCATAACTATTTTCACAATAAACTGATTTGATTTGATTTGGGGACTCTGTGGTCCCCACACTCGACGAGGACCACAACGAGAGAGATTGCCATGGGTCAGCCGGGGTGCGAGGAATATGCCTGTCAACCTCACCTTCGGCAACCAACTATGACGATTAATTTTTTTAGATTATAGTCTGGATTAACACATGACTACTCTTTATTACTGAAATAAGTTCCCATTAAAAAGTATTCCAGGGAAGAGCCGTGGGCTATAGTTAGTATATAATTTTAGTAGCAAGTAAACGTCACTACGTACTGTTAATAATTTACTGATTAAGTGTACACAAAAATGTTAACATAATATTAAATAAGGAAAATCTTCTTTTTTATGTCTGTAGAATATGACTTACCAATTACGTGAGATAGATACAGGGTGTGTTTTTACCTTGATAATGATATGTACAAATAAAAACCTCTTTATTTATACTATAAAATAAATTTAATAATAATATAATAACTTAAACTATAGGTAGATGTAATTTCCTGTAACCGTTGGACGTGCGCAATCTCTGCCCGTCTTCAAAAAACTGGTTACGGAATACTATTTGCGGGAATGATGAAAAACATTATCTTTCCTCTCCTTTTTGTATATCTCCTTTACTCATGTCTACGCTGTTTTTGAAATAATTAAATAAGCGTAGGTATGCCCCATTAATTGTGACTTGAGATGGGATCCCATTTTTTCCCAGGTCACCGGCCAGCAATAGATTGATCTACTTAGATACTTAAATTCTTAGTTGAACTGAGTATCAAGTGTCCAGCACTGATTTCAGTTCAAATAACAAAGATCGAAATAATAATATAAAAATCGAAATAATCGGTTAAGTTCAACTAGCGCAAGGTATCTACTAATCTACAAATATAATGAAATCAAAACCAGTTCTCGCTGGTATTTAATTCGACAACGTGAGTGGAAGTAATGTCTATATCTACTTAACTAATATTTAAGTAGGTACTGTTACTGAACTTATGTCTACTTTCACACTTATCTCCGTAGACATGTGTACAAGACTCGTAACAAAGTCAACTTTTCTGTATATAACATTAAAACGGTACTTGTATAACGTCGCGCGCTTGTAACATGTTACATTACTCTGTGCAGTGTAGTTCAGTTCACACTTTGATAACATGTTTAAAAATCTCAGGAGTTTCCCTATGTGTTATTTACTTCGTTTGACATGAGTGACCCACTATAACACAGTAATAATATAATTACCGGCATATAAAATAGTTATAGAAAGAAAGAAAGAAAATAAATTTTATTGCAAGTTCACCGATAAACTTGAACATATATGAATTAAACTCAGAAAAGAGTAAAAACTTATTTCAACACAAAAGTGAAAATAAATCCTTCAATAAAACAAATTAAACAATCCCTACTCAATTCCATTCCAGATATCGATTAGGCAACCAACGCCGTCGAATCTAATCCTTGATCTTAACCAGCCTTCTAGCATCAATACAAAAGTGCGGTTGAGCTCCTACGCCACCGACTCTATACCAGCTATTCCTGAAACAAAAATATGAAACTAACAAGATATCGGTTAAGCGTTCCTATTAGAAACATTGCGACTTATCAATATGTGTAACAACAAATTCCACCAAGTGCCATCAATCTACAGTATAAATAGTCTTTTAAAATATTTTAATTCAATAAAGTTACCTCCTAGTTATGTTCAGGTCCGGTTCTCTATAGCTTGTAAATATAGTAATATATATAGCTAGACATAATATAAAGATTGATATCGAAGCATTGCAGTTAGACCAGTTCTTGGACTTTTAAGGCTTCAACTACCCGTAACAACTGTTTAACATGCTTAACGTGCTGCACGACCACACCAATGCAAATACCTATATACATGCATACAAATATTTGCACCTCACGGTCAGTATCTAGCTCCAGCTTTCTCTCATCATGACCTGATCTATATCTCCTACATTCTTAAGCCCCCTAAACTCAAACACAAAGTATTGGACAGACGATGCTTCGGGCGCATGGATGTTGAAAAATTGTGCAATGAAGCTGCCAAAGTTAGTTGGGAGGATTTAGTACATAGGCTTGCCTATAAGTATCAGTAAAATAATGTAAGGGATCAGGAAAGCACCTCCTCCGTTTCTATAGGCAGTGAAAGGGAATCGCCAAACATTGCCCAGCCCGACTGAAGTGGCAATACAAGACATAAGAAATTCCAATTGACTACCCCATGCTCTCCAGTAGGCTTTTCAAACTCAGCTAGGAAAGCTGCCTGCCAGGCAGTAAATCCGCTAGGAGCGGGCACAGGCAGATCAAATGCCCACAACTCGCCAGTCAGGTTTGGTCCAACATTGCGAGCCCATTGCCATGATGGGTCCGGGACGACTACCATGATTGTTTTCCACATTGGATGCGGCATTACTATTCTCAAAATGAAGCAAAGTGTGGTGTCTCGCTTGACATTTGCGACAACTATTTCTACTATTACATAAAACAACGCGGTGTTTAGTACCGAGACAATTAAAACAAAAATTATTAGCGCGAACAAATTTATAACGATCACTAGGCGACAATTTTAGAAAACCAGGACACCTGTAGATTCCTCTCTCTGGAGCCCTGACCACCGGCTGCTTCGTCCCTGTACCCGATGCCGATGGAGCACTATTTTATACATTTCACATAGATGTTTTTTCTATTCATTAATATAACTTATTTGATGTTTACTTTAATAAAGAGAAATAATAACATAATTTTTAAGCAACGAGGACTTCAAGATACATTGAAAACTATGTTAAGACATTCGAAACTCAGCCTCTTAAACTTTTTTTTTTTTTACGTGCGCAAAATCCCCTCGGATTCCTCCCCACCGGAGCCGGTGGAGGAGGTTATGTCAACCGGGCACTTATAAACCTGTGATAAATACACACATAACTACGAAAAGCATTGAAAAGTCATTGGTGTGTGCCACCGTAAAACCTGGGCTCGAACCCGAGAACTTGTCTCAGCAGTCCATTACCAACCCGTGCCTCCAGTGTAGCGGTCGCATTCACTACAGTCACACCACAGAGGTCTAATATCTTATGATAAGACATTAGACCTCTGAACCTAGAATGTAGGTAACATTATAGTTATTTTACCGGATTCAACTGTCATCTGTCACTGTGTCCCTATTTTGGTTTCCAAAACGATTGGACTAATTTATCTAAAAGAGCGTGACGAGTTAGAAGGTGCATTCTATCGTCATCAACATCTATTGCGGGCAAATATTTTAGAGGAGTCGTATTTAAGAAGTGAGCTGGCGTCAACGCTAATGGCTCTGACGGATCGCTAGATAGAGTCCAAACAACTAAACGGTGAGACAATTATAGAGACTATCATCACGACTACAAGTGAATACTCTCAAGGAAAGATCGGCCACTTAGTTACTCTGTTAACTTTAACGCTACAATATACGTTTACTCGTTTACTGTCGGCTATCTTTTCTTCGTCTCCACACAAGTCTTTCAATAGATAGAGGATGTATATTATATAACCATAGGGTTGTTATCCCGAAGTTGTTAAGACAACGTGTCCTTAATGAGTTACACGAGGGTCACTTAGGTGTCGTAAAAATGAAGAACCTGTCCCGTAGCTACGAATATTGGCCCCAACTGGTACCGCAATAAGTATCCGTTGCGGCATGTGCCAACAAGAAAGGTTCACGCAATTTCACGTTTCTTTGCATTTGATCTCTTGAGATAAAAAAAGTTTAAAAGTGGAACCTATTTCTTTTATTGCATTCTGAAGTAGCGCTACCACAGTAATTAGAAAATGCATTGCAAGTTCAATGAACCCAGTACTGTCTGTTTAAGTGTCAAAATGAACAAGAATAAAGATGCATTTACCTAGATAATAGCCACAAAATCTCTTTCACGTTGCTGGCACCGACAACCCAGCCGATTGTCTCTCTCGTGGATTGCTTCCTTCGCAAATTTTAGATCGCCCGTTATGGTTTAGTGGACCGTCCTGGATTCATGCCGCGTTAGATAAGTGGCCAGTTAGTCAATTCAATCCCTGACAGCACAAAACTCTGCAGTAAGCTCTGGCTACCCTACTCACCACCGGTAACACAACAGGAGGTTATTATAGCCGTGGTATTCTGTAGGGTGGAGGTACTTCCGGAGTCGGACTGTTCATTCGGACGGGAATACCGTCGTGTCCTATCTCCTCGAATACCGTCGTGTCCTATCTCCTCGAATACCGTCGTGTCCGTCCCTGGGGCAAAGGTTGGCTATTGCGATTCAACGGGGCAACGTGGCCAGCATCATGGGCACCTTTGCCTTGTGTTGTTTTGTGTATTTATAATTATACTAAGTATCGGGACTTCTCGCGAATTATATTTTGGAACTTACTATTTCTGCCGACGTTTGGACGAGTTGGAGCGTGAAGAGTTCTACCGTCTGAAGAAGATCCAGGACAAGAAGAAGATCATAAAGGACAAAGCTGAAGCGGTAAGTTGAACATGCGATTCCTGTGAACACAGCACAGAACAGAGCATGCGGCACCTAGAGGATCACTCCTTAATTAATGACCGGCAATATACATATGAACGTCAAAATTTTATAATTTGGAAAGTGATTGCCGTGGCCTATAGACGTGTGCAAGATCAGAGAACACACATTTGTGCCGCTTAGTATCCTGTAAGAAGAACAGAGAGTTTCTGTTCCGTCAGTGGTGCTAAAAGTTATAAGTATTTTCTATTTATTATCTTTTCTATTATTCTTTTCTTTTCACTAATGTATATACAACCCGTTTACTTTAAGTTTGGAACTGTACCCTTAGCACGAAAATCTATCGTATCGAAAACGTAACGAGAGAACATTGCGATTGGCCGGCTTCACACACAAACAGGTTCACAGTAAGCAGTCGTGCAATCGTAGGGTAGCCAGAGCTCACTGGAGAGTTTTTGTGCTGTCAGTGGGAAAACCAAAGGCTTGTCCTGATTTTGTGTTCTGCACTGAGGGCACATAAAATCTCTGTTCTTACTGGGTCGGCAGCACCGATGAGTGACTTCCAACCATTTGAATTATATGAAGAATTAAATACAAGTCACAGGATTGCTACTGATGATGGAAATATATACTGTTTTGGTGGCTACAATCCTTCTTTACCGTTGACAAATGCTTTGAGAATTAACCCTACATGGACGCCGACACGGCCCCTTTTTAGAGAACTGTGGAGTTTTTGTATAGCTACATTAAAGTTATCAGTTATTATAGTTTTTGAGGAGGTAGGACACGGCAGTATTTCCGCCCAATTGAGCAGTCCGACTGGGAAAGTACCTCCGCCCTACAGAATACCGCGGTTATAATAACTTTTGTGAGTTTTTGTGCTGTCAGTGGGATTTTGAATGGCTTCAGAACACAGTATGATAGGTGACACAAAGGCAACAGTATCTCGATGAATGACTGAGATATGTACTAGGTATACGAAGCTGAATACGCTATTGTAAATACTAAAACATGTATAACGCACGGTGTTACTAAACCTCTTCTCATCACATGCCTCGAACCAGTTTGGAAGTGGGACGGCATATATAAACATTTAAATTTAATAATCCTGGCCACATCTGGTAGTTATTCATTTAACTTTTAACATCTTTGACGTAAGTTTTAATCTTGTTTAGTTAAAATTAAACTCTCATTCTATTCTCACTGTAGTCTGTGACATATACTTGTCAAATACATGTTTTATACTTAGGTGTGAACTAGGGGTAATGAGTTAGGTACTACGTCTTACCAGTTACGACCTTAGCATTTGCAATATTCGTATGGAGGAATTCCTCGAGTCGTACTATAACTTATCAGATTTTTTGAGGCTAACCTACTTAATAATACAACTATTGCAACGGTCATAATAGGCATTTACAGCCTCTGTGGTGTAGCGGTAGTGATCGTGGCCGCTACGCAGAAGGCGCGGGTTCAATCCCCGCTCAGTTCAAATATTTGTATTCATGACTATGGGTATTTGCATTTGTCTGGTGCTTGACGGCCTCATCAGATGCTTTTTCACGCCCCGCTTAAAGGACCCGGGACAGTAGGAAGAAGGGAATGTGTACTATTGACAGCATCTCAGTTTGAAACTCCCCTACATGTAGAGCAGCCTTTCGTACAGAAGGGCAGCTCTACTTGTGGGAATGTCCTATTTGAGAATAGGAGCCTTTAATTTTTTTATAGCGATGTTCCCTCACATGTCCTAATAACTTGCATGAATGTGTGTTCAACTGTACCATTTTTGTCTTTTTGAGAATCTGTCCATATGAGAATCTGTACTTTTGCGAATCTGTCTTTATGAGAATCTGTCCTTTTGCGATAAAAGGCAAAATTGAATGTATTTTATTTAATTATTGTACCTAATAGCAAAAACAAAATAAAAGTACCTATACAGAAAAACTAAAAGTATCTTTTATACTCGTAAATATACTCCGGGGTGTGACACGTGAGAAACGGTTTCTTCAAAATCGCGTTATTGTAGCTAAAAGATTTATACAACCGGTAACTGTAATTTTGTTACTCATACATTCAGAAATAATGTTCTGTAAAAGTCATAGTTGGCGAAATGTGAATGTTGACCCACCTCTGCCCTACCCCTTATGTGTGTAAAGTTATTCACTGTATTTTATTCAGGTAACGCATACAAGAAAATGGATGGTGTCGTACAAGGCGACTAAGACATGCTGTTTAACATCAGACAAATATATAGAGCCCAGACTCAGCCTCAGATGCAACAACAAGCTCGAGTCAACAATAGTGCCCGGAATACGGCAATAGGCTAGGCAGGCACCCCCTATTACTATAGATGACCTTTCAAAAAAAAAAAAAAGATATGCTGAGCAGTCTTTGGGGAATGCCGAAAGAAGTGAAAAATAAGTAACAAACTGTCGTAGTGACATTCGGTGACGGCCCAAGCGCGTTCGATGACGATGACACGAGTTCCATGATTTTTGTTCACCCAAAAAGATGTCAACGCGCCTAAAGAAGCATTTTTTGCGTCCATCGCGGGCAAACATACAGAATTCCAAAAAAAAATATGTTAAGAATCATTAACATAAACATAAACAAAATATTTTTAAGTATCTTCAGTGTATAGTCATGACTATTTCCTTAGTAAGTAGAGAATTTTAGTATAACGTGCAACCTCTTGACAAACCCATCACAACAAGATTTGTTATGTTTACTGTATTCTTTTTACTTTTGTTACGTACAGTTTTTGTGTTCGTGACGTGGGTCCCCAAAATGGATTTCCGCACGATGGAAAAAAAAGGGTGACCTATACCGAAAAACACGGAAAAATACGCAGACGATTTCACTACGATAGAAGGAAATCTCGAAATTAATTATTATGATGTATATTTGAATTAAGTCAGATTTATTTTAATGGTTTAACAGTAGACAGTACAATAAAGTGTATATAAGTAAAAAAATATAAAACCCTGAGTTTTATTGTATTTAATATTTATATATTATTTCTTGACATGATTGTAAAATTAGTGAATAAATAAGAATTTATATGCTTCCAATTAGAAGAACCATATGTGTAATATGTGGTAAGAACTGTCAGTACAGTTGTCAATGTCATTGTGTTGTCAGATGTCAGTTCGACATCGCATGGGAAGATATCTAAATATTTTTTGGATTTTATAATAGTCTTTCTGGGGCAATTTACTCTTAACTACATTTTTAATTTGATTCACAGATAAATCCCTAATTTCATTATGAAGCTAGTTAAAAAAGCGGTTGCTTCATAAAACTTGTTTTCCAAACATTTACATATAGAACACAATTGTGATAAGTTATCAGCATGTATTATTTATTAGTTTAAAAAACTTGTGTCTATTTTAAATAAAAAAACAAAATTGTAGATATTGAATATCATATGTAAATATTTGTGAAAACTTATCACAATTCTATCCCTTAGTAAACATATTTCATTAACTTAAAAGTGTATAGTTGTAGATCATAAATATTGAGCTGTATCACCACATTATGACGTCACAACGCTGAAATAATTTGTCGACAGCTTTTTTTTGGTAATCCAGCTCACAAATATAGAATCAGTCAACATTGCCTAATATACAATTATAATCCTAAAAGTATCTAAATGTGATCGTAAAACCATGTTTTTATGTAGATTATAGCGGTCAAATATGGAACATTTGTAAGGATCTAATTTCTTGTATTTTTTTTTGCTCAATAGTAGTAATTCAAGTCATTGACGCGGAAACACACGCTTCCTGTACCCATCTCCCTCCCGCGCTACCTTTTAAAGTGAGATAGCAATAGTTTCCGCACCGCTCAATTGTCAAAATAGACGCATATTCACTTCGCACTTTGAGAATTTTGTTTCTGTATCAATGGTGCTGTTATAACGGTAAACAATGTAGTTATTGAGGAAATTCACTAAGTAGGTATAGGTACTTAACTGCTTCCTTTTTCTTTCATCTTTATTGTGAGTACTTGAGTGTACAATAGGTAGGACCTACTTAAGACAATAATGTCGTTTACATAACACCTTTTTTAATTTTTACGTAACATAACATAATGTAAACTATATCCCCGAAGAGGTAGGCAGAAGTGCTAGCACCCACATTTCGCCTATTTATGTTTAGGTCCTAATGTATTAGGTGGCGAGCCTATTCCCATTAACCGGGCACTTATAAACCTGCGATAAATACACACATAACTTCGAAAAGCATCGAAATGTAATTTTTACATTACTAAATTATAGCTCTTATTCTATAGGCAACAAACTAAACAGAGTTATATGTATGTATACATCAACGAGTAGGCATACAAGTACAATATAACATTAGGATCCCAGACGCCGAAGTTAAAGCCTCAGTTGCAATATGGATCATCAGCATCACAACATATATCCGTGCTTTTATCCAATAACTTACTAACTATTATTTAGTAAATATTAACTACATTTAACCCTGTATATACATACAAGAGAATTAATACATTAAGTTAATATACATATAATATACACATATGTACTTATATACATAATTGTGTAGCATTCTATATATATAGTATATATAATATAAGTAGAAATAGTATATTATAGTAAAATATATAACGCGGTTTATATGGAGTTACACAAGGGGCGTGAGTCTCCCTGTAATGCAACCGACACCAGATTTCACAGAACAATACATAAATGAAATAAATAGATTAAACTCTATACTTAACAGCAAGAGTAATGATATCTATGAACTTAATAACAAAATTCAAACCCAACAAACTAACAATGTTGCGAACGCAAATGTGTTTTACACTTGGCTATACATACTATGTGAACGAAAATGTATCTCCTACATGTATAAAACAAGTATTGTGTTTTGATTAGTCTTCTACAAGTGTTCAACAAGTCCGACTGGAGAAGTACCTCCGCCCTACAGAATACCGCGGTTGATCTTTTTATTTATTTATTTAATGGTAATACAGCATGCTACCTAGTTAGGATTGGGCTTCAGTTGAAAACCAGCGCTGCAGATTGTACCTACCCAATCTGTAGCAGTAGCTGAACTGTGGCCTTTTGTACACACACTCCACACTATAGTTTATATTTTGCTTTAACGAGAATCGAATCTAAAACCTCACACACGTAAATCACACGCAAACATAAGCAATTAATCAAACATGCATGTTTGGTATAATTTATGCTACAACATAAAGATTGATATATTGACACGGAATGTCATTACATAAGTGCCGATTTTACTAACATAAGTATGAGTTGACCTCAGCGACTTCGATGACGCATCTACTTTGCGTGCAGAATCAACAACTATCTTCGCGCCTTCATGTTTCGATGAAGAGCGTTGCAATACCTTTATATGCTCGCGAACAAAACTTTCTAAGTCTTCGAACTTAGGAATTTTATTGCCGCGATGATCCGGTACATAAACCGCATTTCGCCAGTTTATGTTTTAAGTCCCAATAGATGGCGAGCCTATTGCCATTAACCGGGCACTTATAAACCTGCAATAAATACTATATCCATATGGTCCATATGTAAACTAATTACGTAAGTCTAGATCGTCCTTAGAAATTTCATCAATTAAGACGATCCAGAGATAAAATCGGATATCCTTTTTACCACTCTTTTACTAAATACTTGTACATCGTACAATCATTGCCGTCCTCATTACGAAAGAAGTTGGATCTTTACTAACGAGGTACGCAGTGACCACACTTGATCAAACAGATAATTCAAATTGAGGCTTCCTTCTTGAAAGTTTTTTTGTTTAAGACCATTTTTGTGAATATCTCTTCCCATAATGCTAACAGAGACATTTACAGGTACTAATACTAACGTATCCGCGCGCGGGTACCGCAGCAGCGGTAGCCTAGTGGTATGGGTAATGCCCGACACTTCGTCTCAGCAGTCTATTACCCATACCATTAGGCTACCGCGGTTATATATGACATAATATTGTTTAAAAAATAAAGCAACAGTACAAAGAGTGTAAATAAGCAAGCATTTGTAGGCCTAAGTAAATACGGTAAAGAGAGAGACACACACACACACATACAGAGAGAGAGAGAGAGAGAGAGAGAAAGTAAGCGAGTAGTCTTCTTCTTCTTATTGTTAATCCTAGTCGCATCCGAAACTTTCACCTCAGAGTTTGGGGTTTCACTTTTTAGAGTCTCACTGGAGGTTTCGCTGATGAATTATTTTAGTATAAACGGGGTTTTCGCGATTTTCAAAAAAGGTTAGTTTTATCATAACAGTGTCTGAGACAAAGTTGAAGACCATGCGAATATTATAAAATTCGATCAAGTATAAGCCGGACTCGCTCACTAAAGGTTCAGTACGAAACTGAATGGTGAACGGCGCGGACAAACAAGTTCCAAATTAAAAACTATCAATATGTCAAAACCACATTTACACTTTACTCACCGTCAATTAGATAAACTAAAAAAATAATTAAATTATACAACGAATATCTACACAATAACGCTATCTAACACAAAATAATATGAACGATCAAGCATCTCTACTTAGGAACACTTATAAATAAAAGCGCAGGACATAATTACTCCTAAAAACTTCCTCCTTTTTCTCTGTTCACCGCCAATACTCCAGTTCCTCTGTGATCATGGTGATTATAATGTTTATCATTAAGGAGTTTCCTTATCTACCTGCGTAGTCTAAATCTAGAACATTCCATTAATACTGTACATCACTAAGAAGTTGTGTTGTCAGCCTTTCCAAGTAAGTTTTAACCACAGTACTGTACCTACGGTGGTACAGGAAAGTCATAAATATAACAATACTTCACTCATTTCAGCTCATCAAAATTGGTTTAGTAATTTTGCCTCCAACGCAAACGTACAGCTACCAAGTATTCAAAAAAAAATATTTATTTGTGTTCAGTATCGCTAATATAACATAACCCAAGTTTTTTTTAATATCTCCAATGTGTACAGACACGACCCTCTAACAACTGAACAGATCTGGCTGAAACTTGGCAACGAGATAGATAGTGTGAAATAACATGTATAATGTGGATTTAGAATGGTGGACACGTAGAATATGAATTTGGAGGAGGTAGGACACGACGGTATTTCCGTCCCATTGAGCAGTCCGACTGGAGAGTTTCCGGCAGAGTAGAATTAGGGCCACCGCATCTCTTCCCATGCGGTGTCGTACAAGGCGACTAAGGGATAGGGCTGTTTAACATCAGACAGATATATACAGCCCAGACTCACCCTCACATACATGACTTGAGTCAACAATAGTGCCCAAAATACGGCAATTTGCTCATCCCCTATTATGTGGGACCGAATACAATTATTGGTGAAATGTGGGTGTTAATTCACCTCTGCCTAACCCTCCAGGGATAAAGGCGAGATTATATGTATGTACGTGTGGGAAGTAATTGGATAGTCGCTTCATGGAAACTATCGAAATCCCGATTGTATTGGGAAAAGGTTTGGAGAGTATGTGACAGGTAATTCAGAAAACATGCTTTATTAAGTCGAATTACTTGCACGCACCTTCAGATGTTTACTGATAGCCGCTAAAACGCCGACTATAAAATTAGCATTGTATGCTTTCTGAATAAATAAAATTTATTCTTTGATTCTTTCAGACAGACAAAGTTACTTACGCACTTATAATATTAGTACAGAAATATAATCTTAGAATTGTTTAGCGTCCAGTGTTCACACTGTGAAATCATTTTTCTATTTTTCATTTTATGTAATAACTAGTGAGCAACCGTTTGCAGCTTTTAGCGGCTCTCGAGCACGCCGCCCGTTAACTGGTAAGGCAAACAAAATGTTGTTTGCACTGTCGAAATCGGAGCAGTGCACTCAAGAGCCGATAGTCTACTCTGCCCCATGGCAACAGTTCTTCAATTCACTTGCTGTTACACGACTGTCAAAAAAGGAGTGTATTGTTTACTAATCAGTCGGCCACTGACGGGAACCTACTCCACCTAACACAAGCAATTTAGCTTCCTTGGAGGGGTTAGAGGGAAATATTAGTAATTTCGGTTAAATATTCTTAAAAAAAATTTACGTATCTACCCCCATAATCTCGAACTGTAGAATTTGGTCCACCCCATCTCTTCCCATGCGGTTTTGTACAAGACGACTAAGGGATAGGGCAGTTTAACATCAGACATAATATGTCTGATGTTAAAATATACAGCCCAGACATCGCCTCAGATGCATGGCTCAAGTCAACAATAGTGCTCGGAAAACGGCAATAGGCCCATCCCCTATTACGTAGGATGGAAATGCCATTTTCGTAAAATGCCATTTTCGCAATATGCCATGCGCATTTTCATGAATAACGCCACCTAGATAAATATAATAATATATTTCAACAATCTTTATTTCATAAGTTCCGGTAGAATCGAAAAAGTAAAGACTTTCATTTCGATGAACAATATAAAAAATTGTTGTTCAACTTAAGCGACTTTTCACAACCCTAATAGTACAATACCCATTTTATGTAATTACTTCTTCTTCTTCGGTCAGGTCTGGCATATAATGGTTTAGTATTTAAATTTTATTGGCCCAAACCTTGACCACAGCAACAGCGCACTCCGTTGACCTACAAAGGTCGCCGGTTGTGCAAGTGAAGGGACACAGCGAGCAGGGAAGCAAATATGACATGGACTACAACGCAGTGACGTAAGAATTGCGGCAGTTTGAAATTGGCGCTGTCTTCAACGTTCCACAGGCGCTCGTTCAGTAATCGACTGACCTTACTAATAATTAAAACTAAAACCCGACAAACATTGTAATATGTTATGTATATGTTAGTATTTACTTAGTACAGTTCTTGTCAGGCTCACGACAAATAAAATACATATAGAATACTAACTCAATCGTACAATAACGTTCAAAAAGACCTTTTAACCTTTTAGGAAGAAAGAAAGAGACCTCGTTTATTTAGGTACCAAAACGTTGACACTAATATCGAAAAGCTTTTAGCCGGTGCTCGGTTCACGGCCGTTTAAAAAAAGACTGCGGAGAGTTTGCCTAAACTTTATTATCATCTCCCAATTTTCTTGTAAATAGAAATGAAATACTAATTAATCTATCAAATACTAATCTACTAAAGTGTCATTATTTACGCTTTACGAACGTTATGAAGTTTCAGCATCTCCTGTATGGGAACGGTAGAGGCACACATAGATTTGACTCGTAGGGCCATGGTCTACGTGTACCCAAAGGACGGAGAAGGATGGGTCCTCTAGGCAGCGCAAACGGCGACAACAAACATCCGCCCTAACAAACACGCACACCCCGGCTTTTGCACGAAAACTTTCCTCAAGAACATAGCCAGAGCTCCGCTTAACGTAAGTAATTATAATTGCATAAGTTGTTAGTTTTCAAATTCAAATTCAAATTCAAATTCAAATTCAAATTCAAATTCAAATTCAAATTCAAATTCAAATTAAAATTAAAATTAAAATTAAAATTAAAATTAAAATTTAAATTCAAATTCAAATTCAAATTCATGCTTTTAATGATACATCATTTGTCCAGTTCTAATCAGTAGTTCAGGAGCTATGAGGGAACAGATGAACCTACATACATACATAGCTTGTCAAAATCATAACCCAAACGAGGGTTATGGTTTCGTCGTCAAGGTCCAATATTCATTGATATATTGTTTTTATTTTCACTATTCTCACAGGGCAATGAACCATTTAATAATTGGTATAAGTTCTGAAACTGATAACTGGTTTTACGACCACAATATCGATCCTTGTAACCAATATATTCAAGTACGCCCTATGGAGTACAGACGGCAGTACGCCCCAACACTCGCCCCAATACCGAATTTAGGGCCGAGTATACAGAGTTTGGGGCCAATGAGCAGTCTGCATATGCCGAATGTTGGGCCGAATGAGTGTCATAGGCAGCCTTATGACAAAGTGTATAGATATGGATGAATATAAATACCAATATCTAGGTTATATATTATTTTCTAATATAACTTAGATACATTATGTACTATAATGAAATTTCCGGCTACGGAAATAATACCTTTGTATTTTCTTTAGACAGTAAAAATATCTGTTGAAACCTTAAGCTAAAACATCACTTTCAAATTGGACCCTCAGGAATTTTCGAATGCTGTTGTGTCGAAATAATTTCCCATCAAATTCTAATTGTCTGCATTTATAGAAATCCTTCAAGATACCTTACAATATTCTATGAACAATTAGAAAAAGTTCTGGAAAGGATTGGTTCCTATTCAAAGAAGAAGGTAGTTTTATGTCCCACGGATCCCGCCGGAGTCCCCGCACCCGAGGGGGGCCAGATCGAGAGAGACAGGATTGGGTCAGCCGGGGTGCGAGGAATCCGTCTGTCAACCTTACCTTCGGCAACCAACAACGAACCTCAGGCGCTATGCGTTGTAGTCAGTTCGAAAAAGCCGAAGGAGCTACGTGACGTCTCGTCTGTCGGCAGTAGTCGGCACCGCAACTTCGAAAAAAAAAGGTCACAATTGTCATATTTTCTTTATATTTTGCTTGTGCTCGGAAAGTTGGTGGTGTTATGCCGATCACAATGCTTATAAATATATTATTACGACACTTTTGTTGTGATTTTGTTTTGACGTTTTCTTCAAATAAATATCTACACAATCATCGAAATCATCTATTTTATAAAGTTTTTCAATTATACAAAATATATTTTAAATTTCTACGTCCATGAATGTATTCTTTGATGATGTTTAATTTGATAATATGTACCTAACGTACAGTACACATAATAAATAACCTAAAATATACGAAGCTTATATAAACTGGCCTCAACGTTTAAAGGACTATGTTGCAGCCAATTAAGACCACTTCGAATAAGCTTTTTATATTTTAAATTGTTTTATATTTATGTATTAAACCAACACATTGTAAAAGTAATAAATATTATTTGCAATAAAAAAAAAATATTTTTCTGCGTAACAATATTTATGGCTAGACTAGGTTTATATAACTCTACTAGTTGCTACGCTTTCAGTACGAAAAGGTCCAAAGGAATGATCCTAGGGAAAGTAGACGTTTGGTGATGTCACGTTTTTTTTTATCAAGAATCCAAACTGATATTTCCTTTTTTTATTATGGGGTATTTTTACCTCGTCGGCATAAGTTTGGTGGCTACCGTGAGGTCATTGACTCAAACCTCAACTCAAGCAAAAGGTTAAACGGTATTACATATTGTTAAAAAAGCAGCTCCGGAAGGGCTAACATCACTTGGTCAATAAATGTACATATTCATTTAGGTACGTAAGTGTTCCATGTGTATTGTCTTAATTGATGAATTGTCACAATCTATCAATCAATCAATCAATCTCACAAGAAGTGTCGGTCGCGAGTTAGTTTTTGAACCATCTAAAAAGTTCTACGAAAAAGGTTCAACGCACCTTAAGAAATTTTCAATTCAAAATTGTTCCCGGTGGTGAGTAGGGTAGCCAGAGCTCACTGGAGAGTTTTTGTGCTGTCAGTGGGATGACCAAAGGCTTGTCCTGCTTTGTCCTCTACACTGACTGTACAAAATCTCTGTTCTAACAGGGTCGGCAGCACGGGTGTGTTTCCTAAGTACTGTTATTTTTTTCACTGTGTGACACTGACGCAGCTTGTACATCCAGCAACGTCAGCTGAGTAATCTTCCTCCTTGTTTACACTTTAGAGTTCAAGGTCTACTTAATATTTTTGATTAACCTGACTCAGAACCTCGTCCATTGTTCATCTGGTGCACTGACTAGCAATAGGAGAAGGTACAATCAAAAACTTATTTGCTGTATGAGCTGCGGCTATAGCAGCATCCACAACACTGCAACCGTGACGTTTGCCTTAGTTTGAGTTTCGTAGTTATTGGTTATCAATTTTATTTGAGATTTGTTATTGTTAAGTTTGGGAAGCCAGGTACCATGTTAAAGCGCACAAGTTATAGCCACGATTTGCCGTTTGCGACAATATGTATGTTCCCAAGGTTTAGTAGGGTAGCTAAAGCTCACTGGAGAGATTTTGTGCTGTCAGTGAGAAGATCAAAGGCTCGTCCTACTTTGTTTTTTGCACTGACAGCACAGAAACTCTCTGTTCTTATTGACGCGCGCCCTCCATAATAATATCAGTGGAATTCCGAACCTGACCCGAAGACCTGACCTGGCCGCTTTAAAAAAGAAACTAAAAAAAATGTTATTGAATATCCTCCAAAAGTACAATTCATTAAAGTTCAGTCAAATTCCTACCTACATCATTGATGTCTAAACACAAATTTAAACTGATCGGTCGTTCCGTTAATCCATGAGAGGCCTGTGTGCAGCAGTGGACTATATGCAGCTGAGATGATGATGATGATGATGTACACCTTCATTTCATTTTTCGTTGGTAAACAATACGACATTATAAATTTGACATGACAGTAATTTCTAAATGCAACAATAACCTGACCCGAACAGAAAGAGTCTCTTGGACAGAAAATGACGCTTCAAACATAACACCCAGATATGCCAGATGTATGATGGTAATCAATGAAAACACAGTATTGGTTATTACTGCAAGTACAGTATTTTTTTTATATTTATGATCACATTGTTTATAGCAAGGGTTCGCCAAACAACACACTTCAAGAGCAGCTGCTCACTCTGGTCAAAGGAGCCGGCAGTACCTCTCTGTCTTCCAAGAAAGACTGCTGCTGCCTCAGGCAAAGACTAGTCGCGGCGGAGCGGCCTGCTCAGAGGCCCCCGATTGCCGACGGGGTATTTTGTAACGTGCGCAAAATCCCCATTTGAATCTCGGGGTTTGACTAAAATGCGAAAATATCGAAGTTTGGCCGTTAGTCAGACTGAAAGCCGATTTCAAATAAGTTTGGAAAATGCTCAGAGACTGATACTTGGTGTATCACATCAGGGAACGAACGAATAAAAGGCAGTAAGCAGATTTTAGACATTTATTTATTGGACGGGTATTATCTCCAAGTATTATTGATCTAATGCAATACTTCGTTATCGTCAAGGGTTTGTGGAGGTCAGAAGGTAATCGAACATTTTTCGTACTTTCTATAACAAAGTACCTGTGCAATGCATTCAGGATCAGGAATAAACAAAAGACCATACATATTGCTACTTACCTTTATCAAATCATGTACCAAAACCGTAGTATTGGTGTAAGGCCGTTATAGTTCCACTTTACAAAGGAAAGGGCTCGCATCAAGACTGCAAAAACTACAGGGGCATTAGCCTACTCAGCGTCGTCGGCAAACTGTATGCGAAAGTGTTGATTGAGAGAGTTATGAAAGAAACCGATGAGAAAATATGGGATGCACAAGCGGGTTTTAGAAAGGGAATGGGATGTACGGATCAGGTCTTTTCATTGCGAAGCATAGCCGAGAAATTTTTGGCCAAGAGTCAAAAGGTCTATTGCGCATTTGTGGATTTGGAAAAGGCCTATGACAAAGTGGTGAGGAATGAACTTTGGTCGGTACTCAGTGTCTTATTCAATATGTGTTGCAGGTTCCACTGAGTGCCATCAATCAACAGTATTAACAGTCTAAAACACTAATATTCCCTCTAACCCTCCCAGCTAAGCTAAATTGCTTGTGTTAAAAGAGGGTTCATGTCAGTAATGTAATGGCCAAGTTTCGCCTCCTGCTAAATAGATCTTGCTTCTTATATTTGTATATGACACATATTAGCTGTGACCCGCGGTTTCTCTCATTGAACACAGTTTTGATCCAATTTATTTGGTTCCATGCAAACTCGTCAGCTTAATTCTTCATACATATTATATCAAATAATATTCACAAACCTGATGTATAAGTTCTACCACATTATTCGTTCAAATTCGATTTTTAATAAAAGTGTACGAATATTTTGTATAGACAGAATAGCCCAAAGAAAATGTCTTAACAAAGAGCACAAGTCAATCAATATTTGTACAGAATGTTGGAGAGGGCCAGACAAAAACGTCATTAGAAGGAGTCGAGAGGATGCTTGCGCGTTTTTATTTATTATTATTAATAAATTTTTAAATTATTCATTATTATGTTTAAAGCCCGACTACAGAAAAATCACGTTCTAAAAAGTATAAACTAACTAATATACGAACACGGCTTTCTTGATATTTTCTTGTTTAATACTTTTAGAGCGTGATTTTTCAGTAGTCGGGTTTTAGCTTTTAAACTTAATTTTTTTTCTACAATTATTACGTACTATCAGATTTATATGAATTTACTAAATAGTCAAACGTATTGAAATATATTTTACGTACATGAGCTACAAAGTATTCTGTAAGCAACACTCATTAAAACACAACATTTCATAGTTTTCTTTGTAGTCGATATTACAGTAGGCGCTATTAATATTATATATACATAATATTTCCCGCCTAAATTACGAACTTCACATGGCTATTTGTGTTTAGGTAGTGTAGGTGGGCGTTTATTGATTTGGCGAAATATTTGACGTACCTATATCCAAACATGCAAATATAGACAAAATAAATATAATATACTTCACTAAAAAGTACTCACTTCAAAGAGGTGTCACCTTCTCCTTTGAAGAACTTGAGGTGGTCGTCTTAAGGGGGCGACAGCGATCTGAACTCGAGTGGAAAGCCTTCATCTCTTCCCTTATTAATTTACTTAGAAAAAAGGCTTATATACAATTGATAATGGTGTTATGATAATGAAATTAGATTCTTAAGATATATAAATCAATAAATTACAGAGTTTCAAGATATTTGTATAAGCACTTAATATTAAAAGTGGCAGCAGCTAAACTAAAAATTTTAACTAACGTTACGAGAATTTTGGCAAACGTGATAGAGAAAAAGGAGAATAACAATCTTATTCAGTTATTAATAACATTTAATTTAGACACGTGGTTCCCGGCAGAGTCTGCATGTACCCTTCCCATCGTTTGGCAGTATTAATCAGTATAGGGTCATTGTCTAATCCTGCGAGGAGGTATAGTTGGTTCACGTGAGTAGCGTGGTAGTCCCATCTGGCAATGTTAGGGCTGACACCAAGAGTGAAGTGTCTGAGGTCATAGAAACAATACATTTTCCTCGAGCAAAAAACCGAGTTAGTACATTTCGTAATTATAACATAACATAACATAAACTCACGCCTATATCCCCGAAGGGGTAGGCAGAGGTGCTAGCACCCACATTTCGCCAGTTTATGTTTAGGTCCCAATGTAATAGGTGGCGAGGTGCGATGATAGAATGTAGCTACGGGCATCATGTCAAACAATTTTATGTAAGTTTATGTTACTTTGTTATAGCTGCCTGTCCTTTGGAGCGGAGCTTAGGTAGTGGAGCGGAGTCAGAAAGTAATGCGGACCGGAGTTGCGAACTGTGCCTGTCCATTTACGTGGAGCTAGGTATCGAGGCAGAGCGAAAATGTAAGCGGAGCGCAGTTGCGGATGATGCGGACCTTGTTTTCCACAAGCGGATCTGGGCCGAGAGCTCACGAAGCGTTTCCGCATCCCTTCTTCTCATCCCCCAGCTCCGTTTCTTCGCTCCGCTTCCCCACACCGCGTTTTAAAAATGTGCACTACGAGGGATATGACAGAGGCTAGATAAAGAAATAAATGAAATATATTGTAAATATTTTATCTTTGTTCACAGTAATGGAGAACTGTCTCCATTGTCCAAGTATCACCAGATACTGCACAATGGGCCTGAAGGTTGGGTGAAGTGGGGTGCGCGGGCGCCCGCCCACTCGCCGCCCAGCGCTATCGGATAACTTTTCAAATTTGGAATAGGATTAAGAAGGTTTTGAAAACAAATATGAAATAATCGGCTCTATAATATCGTATTTCAACCCCGAGTTTTAGTAAGGTGAATGAACTTTCTTAGTTGTATTATACTGAATTTTAAACTTGGAAGTTTTCTCTAGAATCCAAAACCATCTTTAGTACATTTTTTATATGTTACAATGGTGACACTCAGTGACGGCCTCATCATATGCTTTTTCACGCCCCGTTTAAAGGACCTGCGACTGCAGGAAGGTTTCCTTAAAAAGGTTCCTACAGTCGTGTGAACTCAGGGTTACTATGGCCTATGTCATTAGACTTGGTATTTTAAATTCAGGTATTTTTACTATCATGGTCACTCATATCAGTATCAAAATAAACGGGATATTTACCATGTTTCATTGTTTTGAGTTTCCGATATTTCGGCGCTGTTGCAAGCGAATCGAGCCGCGCCCACCATTATTTGCGGATAACTACATCAAAATCGCCTCGCCTACGCCGCCACGCTGCCGCATCCAGGAAACACACAAGTATTTGTATACACAGATACTTGCTACTAGTACCTGTCGCAATACGCTTGTAATGCGGTTCTCGACTAACATCAATAACGGGGATGTGTTCTACACCGATGTCAATGGAATGCATGTATGTAGATATTATCCTCAAGTTGCTTCCTTTTGTTCGTAACCAAGAGTTTGAGGAGTTGTTTTGCTGTCACACAGATGATAAAACGTCGGTATCAGCAAACTTATCAATGAATCTACGGTAATAAGAACATAACCCAAGAAAACTTCTTAATTGTCTAACGCTTTCTGGGCGTGGGAAACTTTTAATGGACTCTAATTTAGCAGGGTCTGTATGTAAACCATTACTATCAACAATATAACCAAGATAACGCAGTTTATCTTTACAAAAATTAATATTAAATCTGTAAAGAAAGAATACTTTTGTTACATAACTTACAAGTAAGTAAACCTTACTTAATGATCTTTCCATTTATTACAAAAAATATATTCAATAGCCCAGTTAAGTTAGAAGTAGTTTTTGTGAATTTGGTGAAAAGGGGACGTGCTGGCTATAGGAAATTCTTTGAACGCAGTCTTTCATTTCTCCAAGAACCAAGTACTCTACTTATTGAAATTGCTAACTGTGATTCAAATACAAAGTAAATAGTAAAATATAAACCAGTGGGAGGTATATATACACTAAGGAAAGTAAACAAAATAATTCTACAGATGAAAAAGTTTCACGATTGGAAATAAAGTGACTGAGGAAGAACAGCCCCACATAGATCCCATAGCCTCAAATAAATGGCTTCAGATAGGTAATTTATTCCCAGAAACAGAAGGTTTTATAATAGCCATACAAGACCAAATAATAAACACTAAGAACTATCGAAAATTTATAATTAAAGACCCCCTCCATTCTCCAGGTACTCGTCCACAATGTTAAGGAGCTGGAAATCCTGATGATGCAGAACAGGAAGTACTGCGCAGAGATCGCCCACGGCGTCTCCTCTAAGAAGCGCAAGATCATCGTGGAGCGCGCACAGCAGCTCAGCATCAGAGTTACCAACGCGGCCGCCCTTATATTTTCTTTTACATATGTAAACAATGTGTGATTTAATTAATAGTGTGTTTTCATTTATTCAGTAATATCTAAGTGTCTTACAACCTATTATTGAGCCACAACTAGCATATTTGGTAACACATTTCTTTGTGTAAAACTACTTTTCGGTTTAGGTTTTCGGTTTTAATATTTTTTTGAAAAAAGGAACGAAGAAAACTTGATTAATTTTCTGTATGTCTACAAAATTTATTCTAGTGAGAACCCACTTTAAGTAGAATGAATAGGATATCTCTTCTACTTAAAACAGTTGAAAGATTTATGATGATTGGTAGTAAAAAGTACACTAGATACACAATGCCCCCTTGGGTATGGAACTACTGTATTAAGATAAAGGAGCAAACCCCGGATAATGTGAGACGCGCCGCCTCATGTGACACGCCTGGTGTTGCACATGTCCATAGGCCACGGTACCCATTTCCCATCAGTATTACAGCAACCGACAGCAAGGTATCAGAATTTCGATAAGAAACGCCTGTAAAAAATATAAGAGCAAATATTATTCTATAAAACATTTTGCTAGTTGTAATCATCATCTCGACCTTCGGGGCGGGGCCAATGTGACTGCACCTGCAGCTAGTCAGTATACCTGCTTATGGACGAATGAGGCTCTTATGCAGGTACAGAACAAATAAAGACGACAATAGCCCAGCCTAAAGTTACGTATGTTTGACTGAAAAGAAATTGCCAAAATATCAGTACTGTGTGTACTAGTGATCTCATTGTCTAGTTTGTGGTGAGCTAATAAATCTCTTCGTTGAGTAAACGGCATTTAATTGTACCCCGTGCACGTAACAATAATATTTAATCAACTGCTTTCACATTTTACAAAAAATGGATTAAAATAACCTAAGAGCAAATAACTCTGAAATGGAAGTCTCGGATGCAACCAGGAACAATACTTGATGAGTTTAAATAATAAACGATTTTAAGTAAGAATCCTTTATCATAACGTTCAAATTTCTGTATAGTTTTAGTGTAAACCGAATAATAAATATGCTTTTAAGAGAAAATCTAAAAGACAAACGTGCTAAGTGTAAAACTATTAACATAGCAATTTGAATTCTATTCCATGACTATAGTGTTCATATTTGTACATACAATATTTTTACTTAGAATGTTTGTCTTCTAGACCAGAATGATATTTAGATTTTTTCATCAATCAGTCAATGTATTCTTTCACCGTCACCATACGGTGATAGATTTTCGGCTTCAAACTGTAACTAAAAGAATATCAATTCTCAAAATAATCGTTCAGATAAACACTTATTACGTAGGTGAGTACCCGTAATTAAAGTGAATTTACAACACTAAAACACTTGTTTTTAATTATAAATTGTAATAACCGCTAGATCTCATCAATCTGCAATGAATGGTTCCACTAACATGGCGTACAAATTAAAATCTCCCCACCGGAGCCGGTGGAGGAGGTTATGTCGGACTCGAACCGACTAAAACGCACGCCGCCTGTGGGTCGTTTTGGTTGCCGAAGGTGAGGTTGACAGGCATATCCCTCGCACCCCGGCCGACCCAGGGCCACCTCTCACGATATGGCCCTCTTCTCGGGTGCAATGGGCGGTCTTATCGCGGTCTGCGATCTCTTCCAGACAACCAGTGTATGGACCATACTGCCAGTAATCAGGGTAGTTTGCGGTGTACACTAAATTATAACTATTTAACATGTGTATCTAGTATAGCAACAGAAGTGAAGCATCCTTTTAAAATCTACTTCTATGTTTAAGTGAGAAAGAAAACTGTACTGAAGTAAACTTGCCCCCAACCCTGGGAGAAAAGTCTGCGTCAGAGCTTCGTCTCATAATCAGCAGGTGTACCGGCATGCAGATGAGGTTTAGTTAATTTTGACATTTTTAAATTTGTCAGCGTACGCTCGCGTTTTTTTCTCTCTTCTGGCGATTCCAGATACGCGTAGTAAAAGAACTCGAAAGAGGGTAGATCGATATAATTACTCCTAGGAAAAAACTTTTTCTTAGTTCACCGCCACTACTCCGACTCCTAGGAGACTAGGAAAGACTATAGGAAACTAGAAGTCTACACTATTATTTAATAATATAGACTTCTACAGATGTAGCAACGCTTGTATTTCATTATTTGCACCAGACCAACGCGTGCAACAGCCGGGGTCATTTCACCAAACGGTAGCCCGCACAGCGATTTTAATCAAATTTATTGATTTTACCTGCAAAACATCTTCGAATTCAACATTACACCTGGTTTACTTGCGCGGCTAAATGTTAATATAGAACATTTTGCTATATTAAAAAGAAGCTTGTTAGCGCTACTCCACTCCATGACTCGATTTACATCCCGCTGAAGTCTTTTGCAGTCGTCCTCACACTCAATAGCCAGGAGCAACTTGAGGTCATCCGCAAAAAATTCTCATGAAAAAGTAACGTAATAATAATTACACACACATTTACATAGGCAATGTACACAGTTACATAAAATTGGATAGAATTGTAGTGACAAGTAGAAAGAATGACAAGGTGTGTTGCAAGTGAAATTGTATATGTCAATTGTATGCCATAAGGCGAAACCGTTCAAGTGTACTCGTAATAATAAAAAAAATATTGTGGAAATAGTACAAGTGTATTATTATAGTATTTCAATTTGTGTAACAACAAATTCCACCAAGTGACATCAATCAATAGTATAAATAACCTGAAAAATAGAATAAACATAATGGTTTTTACGGACCTAGCGTCAGACGGCAGTTGCTCCAAAAACCTCAACTAGACCGGATCCCTGACTTTTAAATTCAAACTTTACATGCAACCGAAATCATCTGACAGTTCAATGGCATATAACCTGTGCCATGATTACGTTAATTACCAAAAAGCCTGTTCCCAAAACAAGTAATTTTAGAAATAAGATTTAGTACATCTAATTTTCGGGATTCTGAACTTCGGTATTTCGTACATTCGGGATTTTGAATTTCGGTACTTTGATATGTAACCATGGAGTATACATAATGTGAAAATGATAGATACTGGTGGTAGATATTGAATTAGACACTGTACTTTTCTACTATATTTTATTTTTCACCAGTATATTTATCCGCATTCTAGATTCTATAACACAAGCTAGTTAGACTATGCTTACTATGGGTCTAGATAGTGTTGTGTAGAATAAAGTTAGTAATTGTATGAGGGTCCTAGCCAACTTCATCTGATAGCTAACCATAATAGGTTCAGAAAGTGCGATCTATTTCGTACAGGTGCCGCAACTGGCAATATACAAGATAATAAATTATTAGTACGAAATGGAAAGGTATCAAAAATAAGTGATTTGGCTTTTATATTAAGTTATAGATATATTTAACTATATCTATCTAATGTTAAAAAAACAATATTTTTAACAAAATACTTTAATATGAAAATAAAATTGTAGTTATATACATGTTAACCTACCTATACGCAAGCAACAGAGTTAATATATGAACTTATCTTTATCTATTGTAAAAATAAGAAGGCAAAGCTAGTCAAAGGAAAATCATACGAATTGACGCTGTTATTTTCCATGAAGCGACTGCCATATGACCTCCACAACCCAAAGGCGACTTCGAAGCTGTTCAATGACTCAGCAGAAAAAAGGAGGGCAGTGTCGTCCGCATATGATATGATCGTGCCATGCTCAAGTTTTAGATTACAAAGTTCATTTATGTAAATTAAGAACAGTGTACTTCCCAGGATACTTCCTTGTGGGATACCAAAGTTGGTATTTTCTAGGGAAAATACACTCCATTGGAGAGCGTATCTGCGGGTCTAAAAACGCGACATTCTGCTAAAAAAGAGTAACTATATTAATTTCATCAATC
Organism: Eilema griseolum; assembly: GCA_963662185.1. Taxonomy (NCBI): domain Eukaryota; kingdom Metazoa; phylum Arthropoda; class Insecta; order Lepidoptera; family Erebidae; genus Eilema; species Eilema griseolum. The sequence continues at coordinate 3,741,217 of OY759251.1, forward strand.
AATTTGACTGGCAATATAGAACGTAACTATATTCAACGGGAACAGTTGCTCTGTAGGCCTAATTTCCTAGTTTCGACCAGGCTTATTATTAGCTATTTTCCTAAATATTTATTTTAGATGGGATTGCCGTGAAGCAACACTTAATTCAATTTATTACTTTCATTTGACCATGAGACGTTGGTAGCTTATAGTGGTTGGAGTCAGTCTCATGATTTAGAGGTTCCGAGTTAAAATATTTAACTACCGAAGTAGTAACCCTATTTCGTCCCCTGTGACGTTCGGCAACATCCCCTGTAGACCTGTAGCGTGCCCATAATCTGCAAATTACGCTTGGTTGGGTGTTGACAGCATCCGCTACGTCGCGTTGAGTTCGTCCAGCTTGCAGCGACACATATTTTGACGTTTATGACAGTTGCAAACATATGCCAATCCAATATATTGTTCATTCTATTCGTTTTGCCACTTATCTAGAGAGGATGGTTTCTATTCTTGGATTGGGCAATACTATGGAGTTCAATGTTAGAACATTCTCGGTTGCTAGCAAATGGGTTTACTCCCTATAAAGGCTACTTACTTTAAAATTATAAACAATAAGTCAGAAATTGTCAACCGTTTTACAGCGTAATAAATCAGTGACTGATTTATTGGTTGCCAACAGGACTTGGAATAACATCGCTGTTTTTCATACAAGATGTAGCCCAAAGTAGCCGAATTCTAGATGCAGTATTAACAATTTCTTTCGTAAAGCCAGTTGACTTGCTAAACTTTTACGTTCGTATATTAAATCTAAATTTCTGAAAACTTCCTGGGCTGTTATATTATCATTTACAAAACCGATAAACGAGTCCGATAAATATTCCACTAAAATATTTTTAACTACTTTGTTGTTCTTTTCCCACATCTCAGGAAAAATTCTTGTTGTATTGAATAGTCTGCTTATCAATAAAGGTTTTATCATCAGGCTACTACTTAAAGGAGCGCGGCAGTGATCATAAATGTCAACAAATCCGGAATATATTCTACATAATGCTATCTAGTCCCATACTAAGCATAGCTTAACTAGCTTGTGTTATGGAATCTAGAATGCGGATAAACATACTTAAATATTTTCTTAATTGTACTGTATTGCTTGTGTTAGGACAGGGTTCACCTTTGTAGTGTTTCAATGACCTTAATAGTCCAATTGAAATAGCATTATTTCAATACTACTGACAAGTCTTGTCGAGTGTACAATTTTTATAAGTAGTAGGTATTACGAGTATATCACGTTTCCTGAATTAATCAAGACAAGATCTTATTATTAGTCAAAAATAACATTTTAATCACCAAGTCCCTTATTTCTACCTATAATAATACTTTACAAAAAATAAAACAAAATGAAATTAATTTGAGTAAAGCTTTGGACAAACTCTCGACCAATGTTCAAACTATATCTGATACTACAAATGTTATGCAATTGGGCACCATAGAACAGGTGCACAGAGTCGTTGACCATATAAGGAAGACCCTGGAACATAAGGAATATTGCTCGGCAGCTTTCCTGGACATCCAACAGGCGTTTGATAAGGTCTGGCATAAGGGATTACTCTGCAAGGTCAAAACCCTGCTACCCCATGCGTACTTCGAGTTACTAAAATCTAATGCAGGAGCATTAGACTGCACAAAACTTCTCCTCCACACTATATCTCCCACCTCAAAAGAAATGAATTTCCTTCCTATATTATAATAACGCGCATTACGCTTATAAGCTTTAAGCAATGAAGCTTGAACTTTTATAAAAATATCACTATCTCCATCTAGTCAAAATCTCCCAAATATCACGGTATTCTCGTAACACAATATTTTAGATCGAACATTGACATTGTGATCGTTTTTGACATTTGTGAGATTGAGTAATCTCGAATCTACCAAAAGTCAAAAACGATCACTAGATTTTGAAAAATAAATTAAATCTAAAAATAAAGCATATTAATTTATACTATTATCGAAATCAATTGCCTTATTTGAATATTGCTTGAAGCAAATAAATATTTCATGTAAATAAAATAAATATATTGTGATATAATATACAGGTTGATGTCTATTTCAAATAGATTGGTAAACAGTTAAAAAAAAAATCTCAATTCTAATATTTCATCGCAAAGTATAATTCACTAATTCAAATTTTATCATCATATATATATATATATATATATATATATATATATATATATATCATATATATCATTCACAATCAATCAATTAATTAGTTAGTTACTAATTAAGATTGCTAAGAATAAGAGGTAAAAATAACTCGTTATGCATAAATATATAACTTCTAACTATAAATCACTGAGGCTGGCACTAAGGCTTGGTGTACAATGAGTGTTTAACGGTACGTTCTTATACCTAGTTGGAGATTCAAAACAAGTTGAAGACTATCTACAATGTTGTGGATATGCTGAATGGCATCATTGGTGAAGAAGCTCTTGAGATCCACGACTCCGACGATTCTGCGACTTGCCGCCAGTAACGGTGTATTCAGTAAGGTCGTGACTGAAATATTATTATCATACCGAGTTCATTTGGTTTCTGTGCATCCGAGTTGCTGGCATTGAGAATGTAAAACTAGTCCAAATATTAGAGGTGTTCAATCACAATAATGAATTCCTACTTGACTCGCACAGGTTTTGAAAATTTACTTTGATCAGTTCTTGTAAACATTTATATAACAGTTGCTTCCCAAGCAACCCAAAATTTAAGAAAATGAAGAACAAAATTCTTCTCTGATTACAGTGCATGCTTTGTGTCTACGGGGTTCGGATACAAATGAATATTTATTTGTAATATCGAAATGGCGCTAACGGATATAGTGCTAAACACTATTAGTGTTAAATTAAAATATTAATATAATATTACTGGTTGCGCCGATGTGGAAACTGTATTTTTTGACATGGAAACACACTCCTTTTAGATCCGTCTTCCCCTCCGCACTAACCATAGAGTAGGGCTAGCTGTAGCTTCCGTCCGCCATTGTGTGAGATGTGGTCGGCAGTCTCGCTTTGAACTAGCCAGCGTAAGGACGGCCGCGCTCGCGTCTCTCAGAAATGAATAATATTTGTTGTATTTTAACCGCCTAATAGACCTTTACCGATCGGATGGTGCCTCTCGTGTGTTCCTCAAGGGATCTAGTGACGCTGACGGCAGCTCCTGAGCAAGGAAGAGAAGATCCGTGTACCGGCTGCGATGAAAAACACGTGGGTCGTGAAGGTTAGTGCATCCTCTCCTAATTTCTCGGGCTGCATTCACTGCCTGAATCGAATCCGCGGCAGCCCGGCCACCTGTCTTGTTTTGTGTGTAAAGTGTCAATAGAACAGTTATCTGCTTCTCCGCAATACAGTCCACTCGCGCACGCTGGCCCATGCGCCACCATTTTTGGTCCGGATCGAGCCGGATTCTTAGCCGTAGTTCGTATTTTGTTATTATTCTAATGGGAATGAGCGCACCGCACCTAAGTGCCTGGTTATTTTAGTAGAAAACCCCGCATCCAGACACTTAGGCTTAGAATTTGTTGTCCGTTCGCCGCTGGCTCGCATTGTACCTACCTAATACATAAATAGGTTAGGTATCATATCAACACTTAATCGTAGTTCACAATTTTCGCATCGCACCTAAGTGCCTGGTTATTTTAGTAGAAAACCCCGCATCCAGACATTTAGGCTTAGATCTTAGGTATACTCAGACACCCTAGTGCATAGGCACAGTGTAATACCTAACGCATTTGGCTTTGTTTTGTTTTTTTCAATTACGTTGTTCTCGGCTCACGTCGTATTTGCCTAGTACCTGCGTGGGTAGACACGTGGCTGTGCCTACCTCGCTCGCATCTCATCCCAATTCATACGAAAGTATTTTAATTTGAATAGATATTACGCAATACTTAATCTCGGAAATAATAGTTGAATCTAGACAGCGACCATCGCGCAGGTGCGACCTTGTTGCTATGCGCGTTTGTTCAAGCGTGCATTCACAGTTGTAAGCACCTACCTACCTACATAGTTAACGCTCGCGCCGCCTCGCTGCTCTGTACCGCTAGGATTAAGTCATTTCATATTTAATTGTAAACATGTCCCCAAAGGTTGATAAGACCGGTAAGGTTCAATTGAAACTTTTATACGCTAAAAAAGAAATGATTTACTCTCGCGTACAATCGATTTATGATAGTGCACTTAAAACCTCTGATTTGGTCATCAGAGATTCGTTCTTGTGTTCTATAGAAAACTTAGATAGTCTACGCGCGGATTTCGAAACCTTAGTGCATGACATCAACGTTTTAGAGTTGAATTTGGATCCCGATTACTCAGTGAGTTATCAAGCCTTGTCGTCGTTTGACGATTTGTATTGTCGTATCAAGCGCGTCGCGAGGAGTTTGGAGAAGCCGTCTGACCGACCCAACCCCACTCGCGACCGACCTAAGTTGCCACCAATTCAAATACCCGAGTTTGATGGTAACATTCGCAATTGGTGTCGATTTATAGATAGTTTTGAGAATACAATAGATAAGAACGATTCGTTGACAGATCACGAAAAATTGCATTATCTCGTTGAAAAATTGACTGGTAAAGCTATAACCGCTTGCGCTGGAATTACGTTTAGTGCCGGGAATTATAATTTAATTTTAAATACTTTGAAAGCTAAGTATGAGGATAAAAGATCGGTAGCTAACGCCTATTTAGATCAGATGTCTGATTTGAAATCTATTACGGCATGTAACGATCAAAACTTAGAGAAATTTCTAGATACTTTCGCGTCAGCTGTTCGCGCCGTAAAGAACTTGAAGATCGATGACCTCTGCGACTTCGTATTTTTGTATATGGGTTTAAAGAAATTAGATTCCGAAACCATTCGTTTGTTTGAGTCGGATCATCGCGGCAGTAAAATTCCTAAGTTCGAAGACTTAGAAAGTTTTGTTCGCGAGCATATAAAGGTATTGCAACGCTCTTCATCGAAACATGAAGGCGCGAAGAAGGTTGTTACTTCTGAACGCAAAATAGATGCGTCATCGAAGTCACTGAGGTCAACCCATACTTATGTTAATACCGCACCAGCACGTGTACAATCACCTGTTTGCTCTTTGTGTAGTACTCATCACTCGCAACTGTACAAGTGTCCTGGTTTCCTAAAATTGTCGCCTAGTGATCGTTATAAATTTGTTCGCGCTAATAATCTTTGTTTTAATTGTCTCGGTACTAAACACCGCGTGGGTTTATGTAATAGTGGAAATGGTTGTCGCAAATGTCAAGCGAGACACCACACTTTGCTTCATTTTGAAAATAGTAATGCCGCATCCAAGGTGAGCACAGTTGGTTCGTCGAGCGGTGACGCGCGGCAGCCTGCGCCGCAGCCGCAGCCCGAGCTCGCACGCGCTCCGGCCTGCCCGGGGACCGCTACGAATGACGTCACCTTGTGTTCGTTCTCCGCTAGTGCTGCCCTCACTACGGTTTGTCTTGCGACCGCTCGCGTGGTTATTGTTGATGCATTAGGTAAACCGCACATTGTTCGAGCGCTATTAGATGGCGCTTCGCAAAGTAATTTTATTACTCAAGATTGTTGTCAACGTCTTGGTTTCAATGTTGATAGGCGTTCAACCTACTCAGTGGTGACGGGTTTTGGAGGTTTACGGTCAGCTGTTCATGGCACAGTTAAAACGAGGTTTGGATCTCGTTTTAATAATAAAATTTGGTTTGACATGGATTCGCTCGTTACAGATAAAATAACTGAACAGTTGCCTACCGTCCCAGTTGACACGTCTTTATTAACGAAATTTAAAGACTTGCCTTTAGCTGATGAGACTTACGCTGTTCCTGGAGTCGTCGATATATTGATCGGCGCTTCGATTCTCCCGCACCTCCAGTTATCACGTAAGGTCAAAGGGGGACCGACGTACCCCGCTCCGCACGCCCTGGAAACAGTTCTGGGTTTTGTTATAATTGGTTCCGCACCCGCTTCTATAGATAGTTTTAGTCACTCGACTGCCTCGTTCTGTTGCACCGTCGAGCCGCCACTGGAGTCTACCATCCGCAAGTTTTGGGAGATTGAAGAGGTCAATGTCCCACCAATCCTAAGCCCCGATGACAAGATGGCTGAGGAGATTTATTGTCGCACGACTACTCGTGATGAGCAGGGTCGTTATGTGGTCGCGCTCCCTTTCAAGGGAGATATTTTTTCGCTCGGGGACTCCCGTGCATCCGCTGAAAGACGCTTTCTTTGTTTAGAACGAAAGATGCAGGCGTCTCCAAAGTTAAAGCAAGCCTATGATGAGGTTGTTAACGAATATTTAGATAAAGGTTACATCTCACCTGCGCCTGCGGACGCTGACGAGACCCAGCCTTCGTACGTTATCCCGCACCACGGAGTTATTAGAGAAGATAAGCTTACTACTAAACTCCGCGTAGTTTTAGATGGCAGTGCTAAGACTAGCACTTCCGTGTCGCTTAATGACATTTTGTATTGTGGTCAAAATCTTCAAGGTAATTTATTTGACATAATTGTAAATTTTCGTTTATTCGCTGTGGCACTCTCTGCAGATATTCGACAAATGTTTTTGTGCCTTGAAGTGCGCGAACCCGATCGTAGGTTTCAACGATTTTTGTATAGATTTTCACCGCAAGAACCTTTAATGGTTTACGAGTTTAATCGTGTTTGCTTCGGGCTTAAATCTAGCCCTTTTCACGCACTTCGCACCGTCAAGCAGTTGGCCGCTGACGAGGGCGATGCATTTCCTAAAGCGAGAGCCACCATTGAGACTGGCTTATACATGGACGACTTCGTGTATAGTGTAGATAGCGAGGCCGAGGCTGTCGAGACGGCCGCTCAGGTTATAAGTCTCATGAAGGCGGGTCAATTTGATCTCGTGAAATGGACGAGCAACTCGCAAACAGCGTTAGAGTCGATTCCACCGTCGCACCGATTGTCTTCGGTTAAGGAGTTCGATGAAAGTGATACGCACAAGGTGCTTGGTTTAAGCTGGTCGCCCGCATCTGATACGTTTAGTTTGAAAAGTAGTTCGACCCCGCAAACTTGTACTAAACGCATTATCCTGTCGTGTGTGGCACGGATATGGGACGTAATGGGATTCGTAGCTCCTGTCGTTCTGTACGCCAAACTACTTATAAAAGAGCTTTGGCTTTCGAATTGTGATTGGGACGACACCGCGCCCGACAACATTGCTAAGTTGTGGGCTCGCTTTAGAAAAGAACTCTCTGTGCTTGACCAAGTACAAATTCCGCGTCATGTAGGTATATCGCAACCTAGTGTTGTTACGGTAGTAGGCTTCGCGGACGCTAGTGAGAGGGCGTATGGAGGAGTAGTCTATTTTCATGTCTCGAATGTAGGTAAGGTTTCAATTAGCCTTATAAGCGCGAAATCGAAGGTCTCTCCCCGTAAGGTCGTCTCTCTGGCACGCCTCGAGCTATGCGCTTTACTATTGTTGGTTAGATTGATCACCTCTATCGCCAATGCTTGTAGTAGTCGCATTAATATTAATAGAATTTTAGCTTTTTCGGACTCAACAGTCGCTTTGTGTTGGGCCCACTCTTCGCCCCATCGTTGGGACACCTTCGTCGCTAATAGAGTGGCAAAAATTCAATCGGAATTAGCGCCAAAAAATCTCTTTCACGTTGCTGGCACCGACAACCCAGCCGATTGTCTCTCTCGTGGACTGCTTCCTTCGCAAATATTAGATCACCCGTTATGGTTTAGTGGACCGTCCTGGATTCATGCCGCGTTAGATAAGTGGCCAGTTAGTCAATTCAATCCCACTACGGTTTCCGAACCACCCGAGGAAAAGAAGCACTCGCTTGTGGTGTCGGTCCCGCGTGAAGAGTCCCTGGTTTTGTTGTTGGCTAATCGCGTCTCGTCTTGGTCGAGACTGTTGCGTTGTGTTGTTTATGTAGGCCGATTTTTGAGAATTTTATCTACACGCGGTCATATAACCGCCGCTGATTTAGATAAGGCTGAATTGATCATACTTCGCGAATTGCAGAAGTGTTATTTTGCTTCTGAATTTAAAAATTTAGAATTTAACAAACCTTGTAGTCGTTCTTTCCGACATTTGAAACCATTTTTGGAAGATGGACTCATTCGAGTAGGTGGTCGTTTGAGAAATTCAGGTTTAGGATTTGAACAAAGGCACCCAGTAATTCTCCCGCGTAAGGACCACGTATTAGATTTGTTAGTAGATTATCATCACAAAGTGAATTGTCACGCTGGTCCCGATTTGTTAATGTCTATTTTGAGACAGAAATACTGGATAATTTCCGCTCGTAATTTGATTCGCGCTAGGGTACACAGATGTGTACCTTGTTTTAAACTCCGCCCGCGTTTTATCGCGCCTGAAATGGCCGATCATCGCTCTTGTCGTGTTGTTCAATCCGCAAAACCTTTCGTACACACCGGCACAGACTTTGCTGGGCCTTTCAAGGTCACCATTGCTCGTGGTCGTGGCATTCGCTCCACGAAAGCTTATGTTTGTTTGTTCATTAGTATGACAACTCGCGCGGTTCATATAGAGTTGACCGGTGATTTAAGTACGCCAAATTTTATGTCCGCTTTTAAGCGTTTTTTGTCGCGTCGGGGTCCGGTTAAGCGCATGTATTCGGACAACGGTACAAACTATGTAGGGGCCCGACGTAGTATTTCGGAATTGCACACATTCTTACGGTCTAAGTACTACCAAAGTGAATTCGCTCACATCTTAGCCGAAAATCGCATTGAATGGTACTTTAACACGCCTGCAGCTAGTCATTTTGGTGGTAATTGGGAAGCGAATATTAAAAGCCTTAAGTCGCATCTGTTTCGCGTCATAGGCGAACAGATTCTCTCGTTCGAGGAGTTGAGTACCGTACTCGCGCAAGTAGAGGCGGTGATGAACACGCGTCCGCTGTGTCGGACTCTATCTAGCGATCCGTCAGAGCCGTTAGCGCTGACGCCAGCTCACTTCTTAAATATGACTCCTTTAAAATATTTGCCCGCAATAGATGTTGATGACGATAGAATACACCTCCTAACTCGTCACGCTCTTTTAGATAAGATGGTCCAATCGTTTTGGAATCGTTGGAGAACCGATTATTTGCACACGCTGCAGTCACGTCAAAAATGGAATACTCCATCCAACCCAATTACTGTAGGTACGGTGGTAGTCCTTATGACTGAGAATGCGCCTCCTTTACATTGGCCTCTAGGAGTAGTAGAGGAAATTTTTCCCGATGCCCGCGGGATAACTCGTGTTGTACGGGTTAAAACTGCAACCGGATCGTATCTGCGCCCGGTTGTTCGCCTCTGCCCTCTGCCTAGCCAGCAGTAGGCACGAGTTCCAATCTATGTTTATATTTTAGTTGTTATTTCGCAAACCTAGATTTAGATTAGACATTAGTTTTGTTCCACATTTTTCGTTTCGAAGGTAACCCTTCAAGCCGGGGGGAATGGTTGCGCCGATGTGGAAACTGTATTTTTTGACATGGAAACACACTCCTTTTAGATCCGTCTTCCCCTCCGCACTAACCATAGAGTAGGGCTAGCTGTAGCTTCCGTCCGCCATTGTGTGAGATGTGGTCGGCAGTCTCGCTTTGAACTAGCCAGCGTAAGGACGGCCGCGCTCGCGTCTCTCAGAAATGAATAATATTTGTTGTATTTTAACCGCCTAATAGACCTTTACCGATCGGATGGTGCCTCTCGTGTGTTCCTCAAGGGATCTAGTGACGCTGACGGCAGCTCCTGAGCAAGGAAGAGAAGATCCGTGTACCGGCTGCGATGAAAAACACGTGGGTCGTGAAGGTTAGTGCATCCTCTCCTAATTTCTCGGGCTGCATTCACTGCCTGAATCGAATCCGCGGCAGCCCGGCCACCTGTCTTGTTTTGTGTGTAAAGTGTCAATAGAACAGTTATCTGCTTCTCCGCAATACAGTCCACTCGCGCACGCTGGCCCATGCGCCACCAATTACTCATTTTATAAATTTGGAAGTAAATACATTATTCTCAAATGTTAGCAATTTATAAATATTTAATTTTATAGCTTTTAACAATGAGCTTATCTGCTGTTATATTTAGTGTTACAAAGCGAATCGCCGGCTTCCTATGAATGTTAAGGGATTATGTAGAATGCTGTAGAATTTATTATTAGGTTATCGCATTTCTTATAAATGACTACTTCTCATGAAGTGGTTTGCCATTTGCTTGTTTGCCACCTAACTTGTATAAAAAATATAGACACCTAAATGTTAACCTAACAAGTGACGAGAGAGGCTGTGGTGCAGGTTTTCCTGCCTGTTTGCTACGAGACATTATTGCAATAAACGATAAATATAAAGAAATACACAAAAACAACATTTACTCTAATAAATACTCTAGGCAGCAATAAAGTACATAGTCCTATCACCAAATTAATAAATAGCTCAGGCACCGACCGGCGGCGGCGGCGGCCCACGAGTGTACCTAGTGTAAGTGTACCTAGAACAATGCATTAGTAAATATTCTAGTTCTATACACGCGAGCAAGTTTACTTACATAGTTTGCTACGTTCGTGTAATTTGGGAATTTGAGTAGGTATCTCACGCCACTTCTGAGCGCGGACATCCGGGCAGCTCGTTTACACGGTATGTGTAAGTAATGGTGACCCTCTTTTCTGGGACTTTGCCTTCAGCTTACCATCAGGCAAGGCGAAGTCCAATTGACGTGTGCTATATAAAAAAAAAATAAAACAAATATTTACACTGAGCGGGAATCGAATTCACGCCTCCTGCGTTGCAGTTTTTGAGGAACCCCATATTGTAGGCGTATGGGAAGACCGCAGCGGGGAGTTCATTCCACAGCTTGAGTGTGCGTGGTATGACTGTACCCGGAGGGGGATAAAGGGTTTATTATATGTATGTATGTATGTATGTATGAATTCATAAAGTGTTCGTTTCCACCTTATGCTGATCAAATTTCTACATATTTTGTCCCAGATTCTAAAATTGAAAAATATATATAATATGTAGGAGGTAGGACACGAAGGTATTCCCGTCCGAATTGAGCAGTCCGACTGGGGAAGTACTTCTTGGGTTGTATTCCCAGTGGTGAGTAGGGTAGCCAGAACTCACTGGAGAGTTTTTGTGCTGTCAGTGAGAAGACCAAAGGCTTGTCCTGATTTTGTGTTCTGCACTGAGGGCACATAAAATCTCTGTTAGCTAACGTGTTTCCTTCTTCCTTTAATTTTTTATTTTTTATACCACTTAGTTGGCAGACAAGCACACGGCCCACGTGATGGGAAGCGGTTACCGTGGCCTATGGACGTATGCAACACCAGAGGTGTCACACTCGCGCTGCCGACCATGAAGAAACCTTCTCAGGCCCCTCTTGAAGACTTCAGTAATGGCTGTATGATTGAAGTGGGAGATATTGCTCGTACCTACATGATTTGTTTATGGTGTTGTGTTCCAATTTTCTTCAATAGCGAATAGGTAACCCAGTTATTGTGGAATAATATTGGCATAAAACGTTATATTGCTGTGTTGTTGACTCAAACAGCTGTTAATAGTATGATAGTGTATTTTATTATGTGTAGTTTAAGCGTGTGTGTGTGTGTGTATGTGTGTATAATAAATGGTTCTTTTTTTTCTTTCTTTCATTGATCTGCAGGGTTTATTACATAGACCTTTAGTTTTTATTTGGCGGTTTTGACTTTTACGGGGACGACGCTGACTACTTAAAGAATTGAGCAGTCTACGGTATTCGGTCTTTGGTATGGCGCGTAGGGAAACAAGGGTTAGCGTCTGCAAGCTAAGATTCGCATATGTCAAATTGTTTGTCAAATTGTCGCGTTGTTTCCCGGTGGAGAGATACTTATTACGATTTTAAGGTCACTACGGAAGAGTGTGCATAATATGTAGGTATTACAAATGGACTAAAATCTACATACTTAAATTAATATAAAAATACCTAATAATATTAAGTATATTATGAATAAGAGAAAAGTGTAGTAGTCCATAAAAAAGTTGTGTAAGATATGATTTCGTCTCTTTTCTATACATTGCCTATGAAGTTAGCAGTGCCAGTTCCTGTGACGAAATCAAACAATCTTAACTCGAGTTGTATCTGGCTTGAACCTAAACCTATGCGGCTGTCTTGAATGAATGTTTTATTGACAGTAGAGGCAACTATAACTCTATAGTGACTCGCCTCCGTGCGGTAGCATCTCCCACCCTCCGTACACAAGCATCTCCCTCCCGCGGTGCAGATGAAGCAGCCTTTCATGTGTCCTTATGACTAGCAGAGTGCACAGTGGAGAACAGGCAAGAAGTGTGTGTTTCTTCAAATGCGGGCCCGTACTTCGAAAACTTCGCCTGCTACGAGCTTTCTCGCTGCTGTGTTTACATATACTCGCCGAGGGATGCCGTGAGCTTACTTTAATTATATTTTAAATCTAATCTTCAAAATAACCTAAAAATGCATTGGTGACATAAGATCATATTGACATAGGTTCAGATTGACCTATCATCCGGTAAAGATCGGATTAAAACAGTCCGATCTTTTTTTGCGTAAAATACGCCACCGGTTCTCAAACTACTATTTAAAAATAATACTTACACCACTACTTTTAATTACCAGAGAAACTGCAGGGGCTGATGGACACTCAGCTTGACGGCCTCATCATATGCTTTTTCATTATGGTTATTGTTGTTGACGACTACGTTTAGAGTCTTGATTATTAAGTTGTTGGTTGTTGACGCTGACGCGGAGGATAGGCCGGACGTGCTGGCCGTGTTCTGCTATAAGTAGTATTTGATTTTTATTTCTTCGTTATAATGAAGATAATGTCCTTGGCAGTGTTTTACCGGCTGTACCATAGTGAATGTTCTGATGAGCTATTCCAATTCCATCCTCCCCTTTACTACATAGGACAACACGTGTAGGGTTTAGATGTAACCAGCACACGGTGCAGAATATCCGATCAAGAACCAAGCGGTTCTGTGACTCTTTCCTTTGTCGCATTCCTAATATGTAATTATGCCTGCTGTTTCATTATCCCTATGAATAAAGGCTTATAAAGATAATTGAAGTGTCTCCAAATTTTACAGTAACGAAATATGATAACCTTTTGAAATCTATTAAATTTAAATAAGACTATGGTGCATTCTTTATGTCTTGCTTGTTTCCGGTTTGTTAAATGTTTTCTTCTTGACATTTCCTCGGGCAAAGCCAGAACGAGTCAACTTGTATAAAAAACACTGGCAAGTAGGTATGAAGTATGAACAAAGAGTAGTCATGTAGATAAGATTATGTATATAGACAAGATAGATCTTTTCCTACATTTTGCAGGAAAAGAACGTAGGTAGGTAAAGAACTTTGCTGAGTGTTGAATCCTATCCAGACTTCATATCCTTGCAATATGAAAGTCTGGTTAAGGATACTTGGGTTTTGTAGAGCGAGCGTTCTACACTTGTGTCTACACTTTGATATCTTCTTTCAAATTGTTAAAACCGAAATTATAGTTTCAATAGCCCGGTTAATGGCAATAGGCTCGCCACCTATTACCCTGCCCGCCGGCGCACAGGTCTCGCACTAAGAGAGATGGCCCTAGGTCGGCCGGGGTGCGAGGGATTTGCCTATTAACCTCACCTTCGGCAACCAAAAACGACCCACAGGCGGCGTGCGTTTTGGTCAGTTCGAGTCCGACATAACCTTTTCCACCGGCTCCGGTGGGGATATCCGTGGGGAAAAGAAAGCGATAAATATGGTTCCTCGTCGAGTTAATCATTAATCACGCGTCCCGCGGCCGCGCCGTGGGTAGGTAACGTAACACCGCCGCGTGAGATAACATTATCGTAAATATAGTTTAACAAAACGGCGGTACCTACCGCGCAAAACAAAAAAAAACCCACCACATTTCCCACAGCGCGACACTCGAGACGTAGGAATTCGCGGCCGCAATCTGTGTGCATTATCAGAATTTACACCAGGTAATAACGTATAACCTAATCCTCGGGTCAGTGCGCGCCTTTTTTTTTCGAAAAACGAACGTCTCTGTGACAGTTGAAGCGGGAAAACAAAGCATCGATCAAACCCGCTCACTCCACTGTAAATTGTTATCAACTAATCTCTCCAGTGACGACAAAGATAACTGCACTAATCTACATCACACACAAACGCTAATAGCATTTAAAGTTCGCACTGTTTACAATACGATATTATCGTGCTAATAAGGTTTAACACACACTGCATTATCACTTCCTAAATGTTATCCATTTTGATGATAAATTTCGTATTACTTTTTTACAGCTGTCACTTAAAATGTAATAAAAGTGTTTGTTAGCGTAATGTTGTCTCTTTCAACACACAAAAAATATAAAATTTGGATTTGTCATTCCTAAAAAATGCAAAAATGTTCTTATAAACCTGTGATAAATACACACAACTTCGAAACGCATTGAAAAGTTTAAGGTAAAGGTAAAACCTGGGATCGAACACAAGACCTCATCTCGGCAGTCCATTGCCTTGGCTACCGTGGTTGATTTTCACTTTTTTTTTATACCACTTAGGTGGCAGACAAGCACACGGCCCACCTGATGGAAAGTGGTTACGGTGGCCTATGGACGTTTGTAACACCAGAGGAGTCACAGTCGTACTGCCGACCCTGTAAGCACAGACAAAGCAGGACAAGCCTTTAGTCTTTCCACTGACAACACAAATTCACATTGTGTTTAATTAAAAATGGATTGTGTGCAAGTGTATTTTTAATATTTTGCTGAGTAGGTAGAAAATAATTAAAACAAAATATTTGGTTCATGGTTACAATAGTTTTTACCTATGATATTAGAATTTTGTTATCCAAAGTAAGTAGGTATGCATTGACTGTGAATTCTAGCAACTGCGCTATTATTGTGACTGCAATGTTTTTTAGTTGCTAAGTAGATATTGCTTTGTATACCTAATAATTTGTGTTTCCATGCCAACCTTATGGCGAAATGTGCCTGATTACTATATTTTTTATTTCCATCTTTTGTTGTATAGTTCAAGATAACATACTAAGTTCTTTTTATTTTGCCACTCATCTATCTTACCCCCAACATAGCGGCACATTGACATAATTTATTCCCTGGTATAAAAGCAGCGTCTATTATACGTCTCTCATTAACAATTTGTTTCGGGGTGGTGGTTAACGTGTGTAGGCTTCCTACAGTCCCGGGTCCTTTAAGCGGGGCGTGATGAGGCCGTCAAGCTGAGTGTCACCATTGTCACACGGTATGTGTAAGTAATGGTGACCCTCTTTTCTGGGACTTTGCCTTCAGCTTACCATCAGGCAATACGAAGTCCAATTGACGTGTCCTATATAAAAAAAAGACTCCAAAAAGGTTCAGCAAAATGATGAGTGATGAATGATTCGCCGCGTGGTTCCCGGCAGAGTAGAATTTGGGCCACCCCATCTCTTCCCATACGGTGTCGTACAAGGCGACTAAGGGATAGGGCTGTTTAACATCCGACAGATATATACAGCCCGGGACCTACCTACGAATTTTTGAAATTCATACTAGGCTCACTTGACGTATACCTACCTACAAAAGTACGCGACTTTTGCATACGTAATTGTACACTAAATACCAAAATACGAGTTTAATATTCGCTCAGTTCTTGAAAACTGTAGCTACTGGAATGGCGTTTACTATCTCACCGATGTACTGCGGAGAAATAGCAACGGTAAGAATTCAATTCACAAAGTTAAAGTCTAACCACATACCTTCCACCGTTTTCTTTTTTTTTATACCACTTAGGTGGCAGACAAGAACACGGCCCACCTGATAGAAAGTGGTAACCGTGGCCTATGGACGCGTGCAAAATCAAGAGAGTCACACTCGCACTGCCAACCCTGCAAGCATTGTCAGTTTCTGTGCCGTCAGTGTAAAAGACAAAGCAGGACAAGCTTTTGGTCTTTCCACTGACAGCACAAAAACCATTCAGTGAGCTCTGGCTACCCTACTCACCGCCGGGAACACAACACGAGGTTATTATGGCCGCGGTATTCTCTAGGGTGGAAGTACTTCCCCAGTCGGACTGCTCAATTGGACGGAAATGCTGTCGTGTCCTACCTCCTATATAATTTGGATGAGATTTGCTATAGCCGCGGTTCTTTAGATTAGCAATTATAATTCATTATTGAATTTGGCTGCGGTAATTAATATTATCATTCCTCTCGCCTTTTGTTGCAAATAAATATGTTGCGGGTCACGCTCGAAGATATTGTGTTAGTAAAGTCGACAAAGAAGATATGAGCGGTAGCCTAGTGGTATGGGTAATGGACTGCTGAGACGAGGTCTCGGGTTCGATGCCATGCCATGGCACACACCAATGACTTTTATATGCTTTTCGAAGTTATGTGTGTATTTATCGCAGGTTTATAAGTGCCCGGTTAATGGCAATAGGTTCATGGGACCTAAACATAAACTGGCGAAATGTGGCTTTTGGATTGTGAGGGTCTCATAGCAATCGCAATTTTGAAGTTCAGCCAAAGCCGGAGTTAAACCGGTAAACCGAACCTCAGACTCGGGAGGTGAAAGCGCTTCGGATGCGGATGCATAAACGCTATGATGAAAAAGATCGCCTAGATAGATTTTCACACACAAAAACTCTAAATCTTCAGGATCTTCTGTCAGAGGGCACAGGGGTCTGGAGTTCAAACAAGCTTCGAGTTGTGATAATAGGGTAGTGTATTCCTCGTAGGTTAGTTTTTGTTCTCCAACGACACGCTTAAGATGATGTTTCAGACTCTTTACTGCAGCTTCCCAGAGGCCGCCAGCAGACGGCCAAGATGGAGCATTGGTCTGCAGGCCGTTTGGTATTGTACTAATATGAACTTATAATCTTATTGCTGCATTTCGCCACCAGTACTAATAGTAATAACCACTTCATATTTGAGCATTCTAGACATATTTAGCTAGTACTTGAACCAAGTACAATGTTTGTCATAAACATCAATGCAGATTTTTGGACTTGTCAATAATAAGCGAAAACTTAGTTTGCCCTAAATCTTCACACATAAATTATTAAAACTGTCTTTACCTGTAATATGATCAATTAGGTATGTCATGAGTTTTGGTCGAAGAGCATTTTATTTCTTTTGCTATTTTTGAATCGTTTTAAACTTTTTTTTTTAATTTATATTATTTTGGGGCAAGTAATAGGTATAATTTATACATATTTGAAATGTGCTAATTGAGTCCTTTCAGTTGATACCAAACACGATATTTTTATCTCAAATTTATTTTTTAACACAGTACTTCATGACCGCTAGAGCTAGATTATTTTTCTTTTTTAAAATTTGCTTTAGTCTACAATTTATTTTGTGCGAGCAAGCAAGACTTATGTTGACCACTCATTAACATCATTAAGATACTCATCTACTTTATAGTAACCTTTACTCATTAAAGTTTTTTTTAGAGAGGGCCAACCGCTGCCGTACACGACGCCAAACAGACAAGCGAGGGCGGTGACCTGAAATATAAAAAAAATATTTATTATTGTTTATGAATTAGTTATGTTAAATATAAGCCAGGTAAGTGCGCAGCGAGTATCAGGACTAGTAGTATAGTTCTTAGTTTTATTGGGAAATATTAAAAAAAAAAATACCTACGCTAAAAATAGGTCCAAAGCTTTACCTGTCATGTTAACAGGCACGAAAAAGCCATTGCTATCGTCATCGGCGTCAGCTTGTTCCTCGTCGCTCATGAAAACGGCCTTGTTAGATAGACCTAGGGACGGCACCAGGGCTCCTTCGGGACCTGATCTGTATATTCCTGCTTCAAGAATGCTCTCCTGATTGCTGCGGACAAGTCATTTCCAGTCAAGAAACCTCCCAGGAATAATCTCCCTTCTGTATTCTTCTATTCTAATCTAATTCTAATCTCCCTTCCCACCTTGGTGGGATCAAACGTGTACAGTTGCATGTAAAAAGAGGAAAGAGGCTAATTTGACAGGCTACATCTACCAAATGTCACAACTAAGGATGCGTTCAAGGATGACATTGTCTTTAGCAGAATGGTTTTTAATGTGAGTTCCGTATACTTTACTCTGCTATTTTTACATTATTAAGTCATAAGTATAGGTACTAAGTACATTTTCGTTCGTCGCGAACTTTAGGATTCTTTTTTTTTTATACCACTTAGTTGGCAGACAAGCACACGGCCCTCCTGATGGGAAGCGGTTACCGTGGCCTATGGACGTATGCAACACCAGGGGTGTTACACTCGCGCTGCCGACCATGAAGAAACCTTCTGATGCCCATATCGGGATTATGCGCGGCCTGGTGAGGCAGCCTCCCAAGGTGGTTAACCCCAGTTGGGCCCCTGTACTATACCGCGGGCGGCCAGCGGCACCACCGTTTCTACAGGTCTCCCTGTTCGGCGCATCGCCCCGCGCCATCCCCACTAGACTACGCCAAGACCCACTGGTCCCACTAGAATATAAATTTAAAAAAAAAGATTCTAGTGTTTTTAAAGCCTAAAATTAAATGGCTTCTTGTAGAGTAAATGAAAAATGTAATGCACTTTTTTCATTTAATTTTGGACATACACATTCATACATATAATCACGCCTTTATCCCCGGAGGGTTAGGTAGAGGTGATTTAACACCCACATTTCACCAGAAACCGTATTTCATGCAAAATTTCTTATCTGGAACACTTTCAGATTAGTTTGAGAAATAGGTTTGGAAGGAATTTAGAATCTTCAGCGAACTGTTCATATTCAATGAAATTGTAATGCATTTAGCATGCTCACTATTCAAATCGCGATCCCTGTCGCCTAATCGTTCGAGTGTTTTTAGTAGAAATGAGGTCAGGCTGATGGGTCTAAATGACTTTGCCTGAGTGTAGTCACTTCTACCTGGTTTGGGGATGAATATTATTTTTACCTCCCGCCATTTCAAGGGTATATAGCGGTGTGCGACTCCGGCAACCAAAAGCAACCCATAGACGCCGTGCGTTCACTCCGTGTACAGGAAACCCACTCACACTGACCGCTACCTGCATGCCGACTCACATCATCATCCGCGCCATCTGAATTCGGTAGTGACGTCGCTTACTGACCGCGCATATAGTTTATGTGACGAGGAACATTTACAGGAAGAATTGAAGACACCGTGCTTCTCATACCGAGTTAAAACCGTAAAAGGTCCGGGGTCAACCGGGGGCGAAGGAAATGCCTTATTGAATAACTAAGTTGTTTTCATTTATGCTCGTAAATTTTTAATACTCTTGACATATCCTTTATTTAAAATACAGTTACGTATGTCTAGGTCGACCCCTACCCTAAAGGGAAAAGTAAATTAAGTACCTGTTTTTTTTTTAATTTTGTATTGGCAATTATATTATTGTAGTCACATATTGAATTTTAATAACATGTAAACTAATGTAATAAGATATAAATAGGTATATTTTTCGATGCTTATTTTTGAATAAATGAAATTGATACTTTATTCTTGTTTCGTATTTAATATTCTGCAAATAACGGCAAAATAGTCACAGTATTCTTTAAACATTTATACATACATATAATCACGTCTTTATCCCTGAAGCGTTAGGCAGAGGTGAATTATTAACACCCACATTTCGGCGAAAAAAAATGTGTTTTTTTAAATACCGAGATTGAGACTGACGTGGTCTAGAACTTTATGAGTGTCAGTTACTATTATAATAAATCTTTTTTAAGCCAAGACTTAAAAGAACACAGTGGATGGAGTAGTGAAAATGCACAGCCGTTCGAATTTCATTTCATCACGCTTAAATTCATTTTCATTCTTTTTACTTGTCACTACAATTCTATCCAATTTTATGTATTCATTGTCTATGTAACTGTGTGTGTAATTATTGTTATACTTTTTCATGAAAATTTTAAGCAACGTGTGAAAAAATATTGCTTGCAAAGTTCCATAATATCAGTATCAGAATAAACGGGATATTTACCATGTTTCATTGTTTTGAGTTTCCGATATTTCGGCGCTGTTGCAAGCGTAGCCCGCCCGCTATCTAAGTCGGTTATCGCGACCGCGAATGAATTCTGTGGTTAAAGCGAGAAACTATAAGACAGACATCATCACATCGATACGAAATTCGATATTTAATAACTAAACCGAGTTGTAGAAAATAATCCAGGCAGGCTGTACTGTAGGTACCGCTAAGATTAAGTCATTTTATTTGTTGTTTACCGCACTTTAGTTTGATATTAGTTGTAAAAATGCCCCCAGGGGTTGGTAGTACCGATAGTGGAGTTCAACTGAAACTTTTATACGCTAAAAGAGAAATGATTTAACTGTGTATAAGGTTTTCATAGAAAATGATAAAAGCTAAGTGGAGAGTTTTTATTAAATTTTGGTACATTTTCTAACAAACTACCAAGTATCAATCAGTGTCAACGTTGCATTTAACGGCAATATCTGTTGTACACAATGATAATAAACGAGATGATTGCTTGTTATTGTTATGACTAAAAGATAGGGCTATTTAACATCAGACAGATATATACAGTTCTGACTCAGCCTCAGATACATGCCTCGAGTCAACAATAGTGTCCGGAAAACGGCAATAGGCTCACCCCTTATTACATGGGACCGAATACAATGATTTGTGAAGTGAGTTCACTTCATTATATGTATATAATGTAAATAAACCTCATAAAACGTAAAACTTGTATTCTAACCGAGTAATCTCACAAGCCGTAATCATAAAGAGCTCTCCATTTGATAATGAGAGCGATGTTGCATTAATGTCCGAGGAAAATCGGAACAATTGTTTATAAACTCACTCTGCCGTTATATTTTTAATTTCAAATGTCTTGCTTCGCTCGACAGATGGACGTGCGACGCGGTAGACGCGGCACGTGGCAACTGATTTACTTGTAATGAATGTATTATACATTTTTGTAGAAATACGGCGTCAGTATTTGTAAATGGATGGTATTTAAACTTATATCAAAAAGAGTACATTTTGTATACATACATTTTGAGTTTCTAGATGTTCCATTATCATTGCCTTAAGCCTGTAAGGGAAAGATCGCGAGTTCGAATCTCGTCTGAAATGTCTAAAAATGTTTCCTGTCCTAATCGATAGATTGTATTTATTTAATATTGAATTTCGCATGAGTGCCCGGCCATATGGCTGGTGGTTGCGAAGCTCCGCTGCACTAATGAATAATTATTAAATTTATTTTATTCGCAGGTATTCCCTTCAGATAGAATGCCATCGTATATCTGCAATCGTTGCAAATTTTTCATGGATGTCAGTTACGAATTCAAGCAGATGTGCAGGCAAGCAGATGAAAATGTATTCTTGTTCCCTAGACTTTGTTGAGGTGTTTACATGGGAGATATCTAAATTACAATAATTGTATTATTAGGGAATATCCGGGCGTGTAAAAGCAATAAAAGTCGAATTACTGTTCGAGTCATGCCTTATTAAAATAGATAGATGGCACAAAATCGCAATAAAAACAAATAAGCATTGCAGTGACTTCAATAATAATACGAACAGAAATCCACCAAAATAACAATCTTGATGGGGGTGGGCGATTCTATGGGTAATTATTCTATATAGGCTTCTAAAATGTAAGACTTAAGTAATTTATTGCAAAGCAAATATACATTACAATAGCCAGATTGATGGCCTTAGTTGGCAGACAAGCACACGGCCCACCTGATGGAAAGTAGTTACCGTGGCCTATGGACGTTTGTAACACCAGAGGAGTCACAGTTGCACTGCCAAACCTGTAAGTACAGAGTTTCTGTGCCATAAGTGTAGAAGACAAAGCAGGTCAAGCCTTTAGTCTTCCCACTGACAACAAATACATTTTGATAAGTTTGAAACAACTGATTAGAATTATTTAATTTTTGATAAACATAATATTTATTTCTATTTTGACTGTCCTTACAAACGTTTCGTACTACGAACACAAAACGTAGTCAGTTCGCTGAGTTTCTTGATGGTATCTTCTCAGTAGAACTAACCTACCGAACCAGCTAAAGAATCATTTTCCAATGGTTTATTTTTACATTATTTAATATTTTTATATTATTTCTTGACATACCTAATTGTAAAATTTTGACGTTCATATGTCTCATATAACGAAGTGTATTCATTTATTCAATATATTTGATGGTAGAAGTTAATTAAATTATTCTCATTCTAAGTAATCTATACAGAAATAATTTATAAATATTAAATACAATAAAAATAAAATAACTATTATACAACTTATAGCTAAGAACAATTAAAATGCGTCGTAGAATTCCTCCGCATCGCATGCCTCTTAAAATCATGATACATAACTATTATAGGTACTATGCACCTAGAAAGTTTGGCATCAGAGAAACTGCACAATCAAACACTTTTAAAAGTTTTACCTCCATATTCGAAAATCATCACTTATTTAAATTTATTTTTAAATTTCGAACAACTCTGTAATCTACTTTATTCTATTTTTATTTATTTGCTGCCAGCTATTTGCAAAACAAGATTTACACGAAAAAAAAAATTGGGGTCATCTTGTTCCCTAGACTTTGTTGAGGTGTTTATTATATAAAGGTCTGTATTGTATCTTTTGATTGCATTGACGTAGAAGTTTGATCTTTACTTAGGTTCAATGTTTTGTAGACTGAATTGAAGAAAAAAGGTCTTGACAGACGGACTGACAGACAGGTGGACAGCGAAGTGATCCTATAAGGGTTCCGAATTTTTTTTTTTTTAGTTCTTTGCGTGGTTGAGTAACAAAGTAACAAATCAAGAACTATCAAAATTTCGTAAAATTAGTTAGAACTGACCATTTGACTACCTGACCACCTTATCACCTGACCACCTGATTACCTGACTAACTGATCACCTGACCACCTGACCACCTTATCACCTGACCACTCGACCACCTTATCACCTGACCACTTGACCACCTGACTACCTGATCATCTGACATCCTAAGCAAATTTTTTAACCTACCAGCAACTAATATCAGTGTAATCGTATTCTCGATAAATTTGACATCAAAAACCCGCAAGTACAACAACTAATGTGACAGTAAATATCTCTAAGAGCCTCAAGCGCCCTTCCATTGACAGGAACGTCACCCTCTTCTGTAACATTTTACAACAAAAATCGCAAAAGAATGAGCTACTAAACAAACATTAATAGCACCTATAAACTACTCAAACGTTTAGCCGTCCTGCTCTAACAATACGCAGATGACAGAGACGCCGGTGTGAAATACCGCGAGAGCCCCGGTTTTCACCACAAAGACATATCTAGTACATCAGGAGAGATCGTTACAAGAAGCGTCTAGAGTATAATATTGTGCTCCAAGTGGGGCCATAAAGCGTTCTGTGAAGTCGGATGAAAATAAACAGTTGAGATCTGTTAAGGTTTAAAAATGCTTTCAATATTGATTTAAATAAAAAACATTAATTAGTTCTCCCGATCTTTCCCTTATTTCTATCTGAATCGCTTTGAATAGTTAGCATTCTAAATGCTTTAAAATTTCATTCGATTGCTTTTAATATTTATTAAATAGTACTACTTATTAAACGTAGATAAACTGTTATTGCTAATGGAACATTTATCGACAACTAGCTGACCCACCCCACCTTCGCCCGGGGTATATTTTGAAGCTCCATATCCCTTTGAGCCTGTATGTTTTAGTCTTCAAAATATGTATGAAAAATTGCCGGATTTGTTAACATTTATTATCAATGCTCCGCTCCCTTAAATAGTAGCGTGATGATATATAGCCTAAAATCTTCCTAGATAAATGGACTACCTGACACTGAAAGAATCATTCAAATCGGACCAAACGCGACGAACAATGTTTCACGTGTAGCACTTTATTTAACGCGATCGCGAATAACTCGATCTCAATGCATTGCAAGAAATTATAGGACATAACAATTTAAAAACAACAATAGTTACTTGGCATCGAGAGAGTTATTTTGACGTTTATTTATGAAATACAATGCAAAACACAACGAAATACCGTTTCATTTTTAGGTCTACTCTATGTCACAACAGGTTCGTAAGTTATATAAATCAATACTGAATGTAATATGCAGTAACATCGAATAATATAAGCCCCGATAACGTGTGAATAGCTCAATAAACTAACAATTTGCATACGCTATAGTTTAAAGGGAAAAAATGGTATACCGCAACGTATATCCTGATACTCCAAGAACAGAAAAACCACAGACTGATTTCTTAGAAACTTCTACCATTGAATATGACATGACATTTGGTTTTTTATTTTATTTTGCAGTTGATAATAATGTATTTCTCAGTTGCTATCATAAGAGCCATTATGTACACTTTCACTGTTTTGGATATGCACAATAAAATTATGTTTTTGTTATTTTTAATACTTTTGAGGTTAACTTTTATATACAAGTTCACTGTAATGTAATCTGTTTTACCACAAATAAGTATATATACGAGTACTAAGTGACATATTTGATTCCAGTAATATTTATAGTAAAAATGCCTATGAACACTTGAACGAAATTCACCCTATCCTACGTATGTAATAGTAATAGTTTATCAACAGAATATAAGGTTTAACTCCATCTAAAAAGTGGCCTGCAAACTGAATATTCATGTAGTTGTTTATTGTTTGTTATGTAAATGTATGTAAAAATGTTAAAAAAAATGGTTACGGCACTTCGCCGGCCGCTGCCGCGGCACGCTCGCTTCGCTTGCTCGGCTCGTGCATTGTTTATCATAATACTAGAATTCTGATCACCTCATCTCTTCCCATGCGGTGTCGTACGAGGCGATTAAGGAATAGTGCTGTTTAACATCAGACAGATATATACAGCCCAAACTCAACCTAAGATGCATGGCTTGAGTCAACAATAGTGCTCGGAAGACGGCAATAGGGTCACGTCTATTTTATTGCTAACAAAAGCAAGTACCTCGTTTATCACAATATTGCACGTTGCACATTTTAAAAATTTTGAGGACATCTTCCTACACTCGTTAAAATCGCACGCGTCAGAGCGGGACGGCTGCGCGCGATGCACTGTTAATTTTAAATTTTTTAGTTAATTGTAAATGTTTAATCCTCTGCCTATCCCTCCGGGGATAAAGACGTGATGTGTATGTATGTAATATATTATCAGGGTACACGCATATTCGTGCGAACACTAATAAAGCCTAAATCCGACGATTCTTTGAAATAAACACATTACGCGGTCGCTGTGGGTGCGTGGAGACCAATTTAAAATAAAACATCCGATCAAGAATCAAGCGGTTCGGTGACTCTTTCCTCTGTCGCACCATTAAGGCCTGGAATTAATTACCTGGTCACGTGTTTCTTTCTTCCTACAGTCCCAGGTCCTTTAAGCGGGGCGTGAAAAAGCATATGATGAGGCCGTCAAGCTGAGTGTCATACCGCGATCAAGGTGGAGAGCGTGAGAACCCTCACTCCCAGGGCCGCCACAAGCTCCCGCCTCGGCGTCTCCCACGCCGGACACTCGGTGAGCGTGTGCGGACCTGAGTCCTCGCTCGCGTCGCAGTGATGGCACTCGGACGTTGACTCTTTCTGCATCCCAGAATGGTCACTCATCCTAAGATTGATCTGATTGATATCACTACGTGTTAGTTTCCTCATTCACCACTTAACTAAAATCACTCGCACACAAGCTTGATCGCTTATAACAAAAGCGGTCGTTTAACGCTAACACACTCGAATATAGCACCCAAACTACAAAACCCCTCTGACGTCAACTCATAGAAAAGAGGGCTAAGAACAATAAAATAATAACATAAAATAACTAATTACTAAGTGATATTTTAACTTAAACTATTACAACATTGTCTTCAATACGTTGAGCAAAATATAAGATGTCCACATAGCTAGATTTATGCTGTCACCCATTGTAGTTTATCGAGCACGTTCTAGAGCAAATATTCGTATGCATAAATATGTACCTACACATATAAGCATTGGTCTGGGTTCAGTATCAGAATAAACGGGATATTTACCATGTTTCATTATTTTGAGTTTCCGATATTTCGGCGCTGTTGCAAGCACCATGATCACGGAGGAACTGGAGTAGTGGCGGTGAACAAAGAAAAAGTTTTTTCCTAAGAGTAATTATATGATTTTGTGTTGCAACTGTTTCAGGTGAAGATGATGAGTTCAGTTTGCGTTTTTTCCGTTCTTGATGTTGTCTCAAGATTGGTATAGTTTGCCAATCATTTCCAACATCACTTGATTGATTGTTAGGATCCAGGTTTATTCTTTCGGTAGTCGTTAATAGGCTCGAACCTATTACATTAGGACCTAAACATAAACTGGCGAAATATTGGTGCTTTGCTGCTCCACTGAGGATTAAGCTATCTGAGATGTTAAGCTATAGTCTCTTTCAGGAATGTAAAAGTAAAACAAAAAGAATGCTGTTAGAGAAAATGGGAACAGAAGAACCAGACCTAGGTTTAGGTGTTGAAGTCTCAATAACGGATTTTTATTTTAGATGTAATTCCAGTATGTTGTCTCCATAATAATAAACTTTATAATTAAAATTGTTGTTTTATTTTGAATTGTATCCATTTTATCGCTTCTAGGTACTTCATAGCAAGCCAAAATGATAACTTTGTAGATAATGCAGGCTTAACATTGGTTAGTTGCTGTTGATTCCTCCGCCTTCCGCATTCAGTCTGTCCCAGTCACCTTTTTCAGGTTGTCTGTCCATCTGGCTAGGGGGCGTCCTACCTTTCGTTTGCCTTTTCGCGGTCTCCACTTTAGAACTCGTTTGCTCCAACGGCCATCGGTTCTTCGACAAACGTGGCCAGCCCACTACCACTTCAACTTGCTTATTCTGTGACCTATGTCGGTAACTTTAGTTCTCTTTTTATAATGTAATCATGTAAGTGCTCAACCGTGTGGCGTAGTGATAGAGAAAGAATACAAGTATTAACACCCCATCACATCCGACGGGTGTCGTAAGAGGCAAGAAATGGAAAAATACGCTGATGATATCGCCGCAGCAATCTTTTCAATCAAGCTGTTCACTTGATAACACAGGCTCTGGATTTGCTTGTCCCATTGAGGAAGAATATCACGAGCTGAAGCAAGAGTATGAGTTCAGAAACTGATGATACTAATAATTATTTAATTACTTACCTATATGATACAGTAAATGAGTTCTGATGACCTCTTCCAACTAATACCACCCTCTCCTTTTCTACATAGGACAACACGTGCAGGGCTTAGATATCACCCTCACACTGTGCAGAATGTACGAGCAAGAACCAAGCAGTTCGGAGACTCTTTTCTTTGCCGCACCATCAAGACCTAGAATTCATTAGGTCTGCTGCCAGGTACAGTATCCACGATAAAAGCGAAACAAATTACAAGGCAGCTATAAAACTCCTAGGTGTCTGCACGAACTTTTTACATTTTTCATAAAACTTTCCCTGAAGATGGATGAAATTCTAATATTGAATTTGAAAACAAATGTTTTCTACAGGTGAACTCTAACATCTTCGAAGGACCTCGAAGATTATGGTCTCGTGTCTCTCCTGATATCTCCCCCAGGGGGACTATTAAGGGAGACACGTAAAAATTAACTGTAACGTCTATAAATGTAGCTGGTATACCTATTGACTGATTGACAAGGCACGTCATTGCATGGCAGCCCCATTATTTTTTTTTACACTTTTCCCTTTATATTCATGGTTCCAAGGTCATTATTGCGCAATAGCGCGCTATAATTTGGTATTTTCCTATAGTTAAAAGATATTATTTAACTAAGCTAATTAAATTATCAATGGTAAGAGCGGTAAAATTTGCGTTTATTGCTGGAAGACGTGATTTGCTCGTGGAGCGGGATCGCACTCAGCCAGTTTTAGCCATAAGTATTGGTAATTTTTTGTTTTTTTTACGTGCGAAAGTACTGGTGACCTCGCCATTTTGGAGTAAAGTAAGGTCTTCTCCTCTTTAAGAATGTTGCACGAGGCCGGAGCAGCGGTGTCTTCTATACAAGACACAAATTCATCACGGCTGGGTGCCGGGTCCATTGGGTAGACAGTTGCGATGACTGTTAT
Organism: Eilema griseolum; assembly: GCA_963662185.1. Taxonomy (NCBI): domain Eukaryota; kingdom Metazoa; phylum Arthropoda; class Insecta; order Lepidoptera; family Erebidae; genus Eilema; species Eilema griseolum. The sequence continues at coordinate 3,769,296 of OY759251.1, forward strand.
ATATTTGCGACTCAAACGTGAGTTAACTGTTATATGTACTTTCATACTAAATAAAATCAAATCAAAACATTTTATTGTGAAAATGGGTACATAGTGGGTGCTGTGATAAAATGTGGTTTCTCCATTCTCCGCATACAATAGAATTGGTTATAAAATATGCAATATAATAATTAAACAATTATGTAGGCTACTTATTTTGATCACATCATCACGATAAGAGACTAATGACATACATACATTATATGTAATAATCACGCTTTTATCTCCGGAGGATTAGGCAGAGGTACATACCTACAATCACATAATTTATTTTATGACATGAATGGAAATTCCAGATTTCATAATAATTTTATGGTATTTCTATCATGTGATTTCCATATTGAAGCTTAACCAACGGTTCTGTTGAAAATTGCTACAATATTCATATTATCAATTCCACAGGGGCTATATTTTTAATTTTATAATAAATTTGATCTTCAAATTATTGAATAATAATATAGTAAGGCAAAAAGTCCGCTTTTTAAATTTCATACAGACTTTTGACCTTTATCCAAGTCTTCCCATTGAAAATTAGTTGCCAATTTTTGCTTGTTTAGAAATAACTTCTAAACAGGCAAAAATTGGCGCCCAATTTGGCGGCTCTCCGGCTCGCTCGGCCCTGCTCGTTTTTGCACGCATCCCCTTAATATGGACCTTCCGTCGAACTCCTAGCTATAAAACATGGCCCAGCATCGGCATGCCGTGTAACTTGATTACAATGAAAAAAACTTCGCCAATAAAAGCGCCGGTTCGAGAAGATGTAATACAAGTCTAGGCACCTAGCTCCAAGTGGGAGATCGTTCGCGCGATCGTCGCTGAAAAACCAGAACACTCACAAAAATGTATAGTTATACATACAAGATTCAAAAAACAATGTTTGGTGAAATGTGGGTGTTAATTCACCTCTGCCTTACCCTTCGGGGATTAAGGCGTGATTATATGTATGTATGTTTTGTTAAGGGCGTTTTTCAGCAGCCTTGGTTTTAAGGAGACTAAGAAGGCGTCGTCTCATATCTTGAATATTTTTATACAGCAAATTTGACCTTAACGACTGGCCCACGTTGCTGGACAGAATGTACTTGGAGGGGGGGGCACCATTGCTAGAGACATCTCTTGCGTCTTCTTCAACTACATGCCTCGCTACCAAAACAAACACGCACCACCTATGTAGAAAGTAGCTTCGATATTTTCCATGAAGCGACTGTCATCTGACTTCCACAACCAATTGGCGATATCAAAGTTCTGTAGTTAGACTAGTCAGACTTTTGATGACTCTAGTCACCTGTAATGTCTGCCATATATGTTCGTATAGCAACTGGAACTGCCAGCTCAACGTAAAAACACCATTACGTCCTTAGTTTGGTGAAATTGTCCTTTTTCCTGTCACTATGTCCTTTTACTGTTTAGCTTTAATTAAATGTAAGAACACAAACAAATTAAAACAATAAATAGTTGAAGAAGGAATTGCTGGTTTAAATAAACTAGATCGAGAGGTCCCGGGTTCGTTTCTTGGTTATTATAATGGCGGCCGCACAAAGCTCGCTAAGATGTTGATAACGGAGGAAGGGCTCAGCTGCGTGATCGCAACCGAACCATAAGCAGCACGAGTTTTTTTTTTCAAATGCTGCAAAGCAAAGGCGTCGCCGCGTCGCGGTCATTTCAAAAGAACTTTATACGCACACGTAAATCCAGGTACAGGTCAAGTCCAAATCCCAAGATTATTACAATTATGTGCAGAACAATTGGCAAGTATGATAAATAAACATGAAGAAACTCAACGTTATTTTAAAGTTTTCAACCATATAAAACTTCCAAAAATTGATATTAGATACTTAGATTATAGCGCTACGCCACAGAAGCCATTTCTGTAAACCTGTTCTTACAGGGTCGGCAGCACGAGTGAGACTCCCTTTATATTGCACATGCCCAGGTGTGCCGTGTGATTGTCTGCCACCTGAGTTGTATAAAAAAAACTTTCAAACATCTTCCAACTTTTACACAGGAATCCTTCTCATTTTGCACTCACTTGTTGCATTGCATCATAGACTCTCACCTCAAAGTCCGAAGTCCGCAGTTTCCAGTTTAAATGCGATGCGGCTGAACTTCAAAATTTTTCGTGGAGCGGCTCTATTGTTGACTCGAGCCTTGTATCTGTGCCTGAGTCTGAGATGACTATATCTGTCTGATGTTAAACAGCCCTATCGTAAATATCTTTACACTATATTACTTCATGTGTGGTTCCCTTTAGAGTAGAATTTAGACCACCCCATCTCTTCCCATGTGGTGTCGGATCATAATTTTTTTCCTCTTATATTGATAGAAGACCCTTGCTAAAACAGATGTTCGATAATTTATACAGCTGATAAGATTCACTATCCAATTTGATAAATCATAAGAAATCACTAACCTTCTCGCACTGGAATATTCATTTATAGCATCACTCGCATCCTACCCTTAATGGTTATAGGTTTGTGGATGAGTTTAGGTTTAGTGAGCAGACGTGATTCTTTTAATAGGCAGATTGCCGAACCTGAATCGACTAAAAGTGTTAACGGAACATCCGACACTTGTGAATCTACTACTATATGAGGCAATAACTTCTTTGATGTGTCAGCACGTCTGCCTACCCCTTCGGGGATATAGGCGTAAATTTATGTATATGTATGTCTATTTAAGATAGCTAGCAATAAGACCGGGAGACCAATATGAATATGAATCGATGAAGCTCAAATTTTGATACAATATACAACCCAACTCAGAGATAATTCTTAGCTTTTTTTTCGCTATAGGATACTATCGACACGTTTTCTTTCGATAGTATTGATACTATCGATACTATCGTTTGTGTCTGTAATGATACTATCGATAGTATCGATACTATTGATCTAAAGCAATAGTATTATTTAATATTATCAATCGATACTATCGATAGTATCGATAGTATCGTCCAGGGTCGATTTTTTCGATAGGACAATCGATAGTATGACTGATTCTTAAGGCCACGATAGTATCACGATACTATCGATAGACTATCGCTATCGCAACAACACTAGTATAGACTAGATCTCATTCAGACTAGATAGCCATTGGTCCAGGTAGCGTAAAGACCATATTGTCCTTTGTTTTCAAGAAAACAAGTATCATCGGGGATATAGGCGTGAGTTTATGTTATATTATGTACTTAGTTGGCAGATAAGTACACGGCCCACCTGATGGAAAGTAGTTACCGTGGCCTATGGACGTCTGTAACACCAGAGGAGTCACAGTCGCGCTGCCAACCCTGTAAGTACAGAGTTTCTGTGCCATCAGTAGAAGACAAAGCAGGACAAGCCTTTAGTCTTCCCACTGACAGCACAAATTCTCTAGTGAGCTCTGGCTACCCAACTCACCGCTGGGAACACAACACGAAGTTATTATAACCGCGGTATTCTGTAGGGCGGAGGTACTTCCCCAGTCGGATTGCTCAATCGGGCGGAAATACCGCCGTGTATCCTACCTCCTTAAAAATAACTTCGGTGGCAGACAAGCTCACGGCCCACCTGATGGAAAGTGGTTACCGTGGCTTATGGACGTGTGTAACACCAGAGAAGCCACACTCGCGCTGTCGACCCTTTAAGCACAGAGTTTCTGTGCCGTCAGTGTAGAGGACAAAGCAAGACAAGCCTGCTTTTTTTATACCACTTAGGTGGCAAACAAGCACACGGCCCACATGATGGAAAGTAGTTACCGTGTCATATGGACGTGTGTAACACCAAAGGAGCCACACTAGCGCTGCCGACCCTATAAGCACAGAGTTTCTGTGCCGACAGTGTAGAAGATAAAGCAGGACAAGCCTTTAGTCTTCCCACTGACAGCACAAATTCTCCAGTGAGCTCTGGCTACCCTACTCACCGCTGGGAACACAACACGATAATAACCACTCTTTGTTTATTTACTTTAATGGAACATAAAAAGGAAAACAACCTGCGAATTGAGTCATTCTCTTTTATAGATCGTACGCCTGTTTTATGCTATTTAATCTCCAGCATTGCTTAAAAGGGAAGTAGAAATATATTCCACCAACAGCTTACCAGTTATAATTTAAGTGCCAGCCATAGGTTCAATTGCTATAACTTTGGATCATAAAATATTACTGGTGTTTAACTGTCACTGTCGAATGCTTATAAAGTATGTTAGCATGCTATTTATAACCTACATGGTACGTGTTGTCATTGTCCTAACTACATAGCCGATTGCATAGATTAGCTCAGGTCTTTAGCGTCTAACCGTTAATTAATTTAGAACTGTGTTTTCTGTTTGTGATACAATCAATAGCCTATCGCAGTTCAAGATATAATCGCAAAAACTGCCGAACCGTCGTCGTATAATTATGAATGTATTTAAAGTCAGTTTGCAGTGTGAATGAAAAAGTGTAATGAAACTCTTTTCATTTGATTTTGGATAAAAATAGTATAAAAATAAAGTGTAAAATTTAATGTTATTTTTTGCAGTTGTTCTCCTTAGCAATCAAAGACTTCTTATCATCTGGGTCCTTCACCAAGGTCCATTTTACTTCTATCAAATCCTTCATTTTCAACGGCCTTCCACTGATTGGGCAATTGATTGTAGGATCAGGCTTTTCTAATTTACTTACTTTAGCTTCCGGCAGTTGGGAAGGTACCCAAAAACTTGGCAATTGTTTGTCTTTACCATTCGCAAGATTTGACACTGATGATGATGTTGAAGGTCCAGCATCTGACTCTGGCTTATTCTTGCTGCTAATGTTTCTCTCCCTGTTCATAAATTTTACCAAATTTGCTTGTTTTTCAGCTGCAGCAAGCTGTGCCGTGAAATTCCTAGACAAATTTCTTCTTGATGAGAGTGTTACTTGTAGGTTAATACTATATTTTATATTAGAAATTTTGAACGGAGTGTGTTTGTGGTTACGTTACGCTTAAACAAAATACGTTTTCAACAGCGAAATATTCTTAAATTCCAACAAAGCTAAAGTTAGTCTTCATGTTAAATAAAAAAAAGAAGTTAAACCTCAGTTAAAAGGATTTTACTAACATTACGAACCTTATTTACATTGGGTACGTTTTTAAAATGAAACTGTCACACTCGCGCTGCCGACCCTGAAGAAACCTCCTAATGCTCTTTTGAGGTGGGCTGAAAATTTAATTTAAATTTAAATTTTATTTCATGCATACAAAGATTTGAATATTTGCTGTTTACCTTAAGTAGACATAAATAATTTATTTTGTGAATCACTAATGCATTTTTATCTTTATAGGCATTTGACCTAAATAATTTTTGCAACAATAACATTCCATTCTATGAGTTTGTTTAGGTACTGAACGTGGTCGGGACGACGAAGAAATGATACAAAGTAAACAGGGTCGTTGTACGCTCTATTATTTTACTTAGTATTATATACCTGTTCTAGTAAACGTACATACGTTAATATCTTGGTTAATTACTCATTATTAAAATTTATTTATGAATTAATTTGTTGGTAAGCAAATAAACTTATTTATCATCCAAGCGCGAATTCTAATTGTAGGACATTCAACCAAACAAACGCTTCAGTTTTATAATATTAATAGGTATACATACATACAATCACGCCTTTATCCCCGGAGGGTTAGGCAGTAGTGAATTAACACCCACATTTCATCAATCATTGAATTCGTAATGAATTCCGGATAGGGCTGTTTAACATCAAACATATATATACAGCCGAGACTCAGCCTCAGATGCATGGCGAGCCAACAATAGTGCACGGAAGCCGGCAATAGGCTCACCCCCTATTATGTGGGATCGAATTTAATGATTGGTGAAATGGGTGCATGTTCTCAAATGGAAAGAAAAGATTAATACTTTAACAAACCAATAAAACATCATTATTTGCCATCACAAATTTTGTCATATTATGTCAAGTCAAATAACTCGATGCGTCATTCCCGGCGCAAAGGTGATTGTGTATACTGCTGCATAAACCGCAATATATTTTGATAGCGTTGACATAGAAATTTGATATTTGCACAGTTTCAAGACGTTGCTAACTTCCACAATTTCAACTTGATACCTACACGCATTTCAGAAAAAAAGGTCTTACCCAGTGCATAATAGTTTCCGATCAGATAATAGTCCGACACTAGATCTAGTTTTAGGAGGTAGGACACGACGGTATTCCCGTCCGAATACCGTCCGAATTAAGCAGTTCGAGTGGGGAAGTACCTCCACCCTACTGAATACCACGGCTATAATAACCTCGTGTTGTACACGTCATAGCCTAGATTTTTTTTTCATTTATTCAGTATAGGCACATAAAGCATTGGAAAATGATTCTTTCGCTGGTTCGGTAGGTTAGTTCTACTGAGAGGATACTAGTTAGAAACTCAGAGAGCTATGTAAGATCTAGGATTATCTTTCTTTTTTATATTTGCTTTAAAAAATTCCTGTTCTTACAAGGTCGGCAGCACGGATATCACTCCACTGGTGTTACACACACACAGGTCACGGTAACCACTTTCCATCAGGTGGGCCGTGTGTTTGTCTGCCATCTAAGTTGTATATAAAAAAAAATCAAAATGTGGTTATTTAAATATATATTTATTGTGGTTATGTGGTGTGAACTTCAGTACTATGTTGTTGATTGTGGATTAATAAAAGTAGGTTTAAAGCGTGCCTAAACAATGAGAAGTTATGATTTTTTTGGTTGTTTGTTGGTCCATTTTTGATTATTTGACAGCCTTAGTTACGGTTGTATCAACATACTTAAATACTTTTTTTTTTGTAAATACATACATAGAAAGGAGGATAGGCCTATGTTCAGCAGTGAACTGCAATAGGCTAATTGATTGATTGATGTTGTATGTAAATAAACTCCTGGGTTGCCACCAAATGGAGTAAAAAAAGAGAAAGGACATCTGTGGAAAAATCCCGTAGCAGGCTTCTTCCTGGATACTATTAAAGTTTTTATAAACCAAGTATCCAAATTTCATGGAAGAATTGAAAAAAAATTGTTAAAAGTTCACAATGGTTCATCACGTTTCAACGACCTATGAAATATTAAAACCATTAATATGCAAATATTATACAATTATACTCGTAATCTACTGAACGGCGTAGAGCAGTGATCATAAATGTCACCAAATCTGACAGATTCCCGTACAATCTTTGAATATTAATAAATCCCACCCTCTCCTTTCCTACATAGGACAACACATACATACACACATAAAATCACGCCTGTGTCCCATAGAGGTAGGCAGAGATCACGGATCTCCATTTGCTACGATCCTGACATACTAACGCGTATCTGATCACAAAAAATCTCTTCCAAAGGCGATATTGATCTTTCCAAATATATTATGTAGCCTGTAATTATATAACTATCTATATAAGGCGCCGTCCTCAGAATCAAATCAAGATTCTACGCTAATACTATTTTAAAGGAACGCGTACCTCGTACGTAACACTTAAGAGTATATATAAATTCTATACCTAGACGCAGCTGGTGTCATTTCAACGCGGCGTAAATATGGCTACTACTTCGATATAAGTTTACACATACATACATCCCATGACATGCGCACATTGACAGTTAAAAGAACAACATTGACAGAGGCTACCGCGGTTATTTGTGACAAATTAAATGAAAGTTACGAAAATGAGCTTAACTCAATGTCAAATTTTCTTTCAGCAAACCATAGAGTGATAGAGGAGGGTAAAATAAAGATAAAAAGTAAAGTTAAGTTTATAACAGAGCAGATGGGACAGATTAAGAAAGAGAAAATATTATTGTTTCTGAAATGAATTATGACCTCCAAATAATAAATATAATTTCTTTTTATATGTAACTAAAGCTCATGAAAATAATAACTAAAAACCATATAGGTAGGGAATAAATCTTTTATACTACAATTTAATACTTATTTTAGTCGTCATCATCAGCATAGATTTTCTCTCGGTTGCATCCAAAACTAGCAGTTCGGAGCTCATGGTCTGGTCTTTTCATCTAGTTTATTTTGACTTTTAAAAGGAGACTGCCATCTGACACCTCAACCTTGAGAGGAAAACCTGTATGTGTTGTTTAAGTTTTATGCAGCATATATATACCTAACTGCAAATGACTTGATTTTGAGCAGTTAAACATTTAATTGTTTTTTTTAAATCTTTGATGTTCTGCAATCATTTCTATTAAAAATACTCAGGTTTAATGGCAGTAGTGGAACCTATAGAAGTTTTGTAAGGATAGACTGGTGTATCTGGTAACCCTAGAAGAGAATAGGTATGAGTGTATATATGTAAAACTCACATTTTGATATTTAACATTTTCCAGAGGTCCGAATGGTGTATGCCCACTGACAGCACAAAAACTCTCCAGTGAGCTCTGGCTACCCTACTCACCGCCAGGAACACAACACACAACACTTAACACAAGCCTGCTATGTGCGGGGTTTGTCTGCTAATCACACAAAGATAATTTCACCCTTTCGCAGGAGCCTATACTTCTTCCACAGTCCAGAATGACGCCTCTGCTTTCTTGTACATGTCCCATATATCAGGGTACTCTATCGGGAATATTACAAACCTTCTCGGATTATCTCTCAACAGAGGTTCTAGCTGTGGATCAAACTCTAACACCTCATTTTTCTCATTTTAATTGATGAAGTAGGGTCATAGATAGATCTAGGTCCTAGATCTAAGCAGTGTCCTAGATCGAAACTAGATCCTAGATCTAAGTAGGGTCATAGATCTAGATGGGGGTACTAGATCTAAGCAGTGTCCTAGATCGAAACTAGAAATAAATTACGCTAAGACAAAAATAATGCCCTTCCACCCTCACCAGAAAGCGCCTATCTCTATAGACTTCAGTTTTGATAATGTCAGATTGGAAGTTGTTAAAGAGTTTGACTTGCTTGGCTTGACCATAGATACACATATAAGCTGGAAGATATAGTATACGATAAGTAGTACAGTCAGCATCAGAGCGATTATAATACGTTGGTATTAAGATCATTTTGAGACTTTGTAGTTAAGCTTTGTACTTCTGATAGTTCTGATGCTGACTGTACTTAGATATATTATGTTGGTTTAAGCGATACGTTGACTATCCGTTAGATATCTGACTGTCGTTAGTTAATCTAACTGATTCCCTAGTATGTAAGAGTCACATTAATTTGGGATTACCACAAAGTTTTGACAATGGAACTTATTTATTGGTTATCTCGCCACCTTTCGGAGTCGATGGAAGTTTACAAAGTTCAATGTTGGGATTTAACAGCCGGAATTCATAAAATTTGGAAGTTCTTGAGTTCGCTACAGAGAAGATTTCGTATTATGTCTTCCTTTTTCGAGATACTAGGCTTCTTTCTCAAAAGCCGGGGAAATTATGAAAGAAAAATTTAATCATGACAGAATCGCTATAGGTTTGGGTAACGTTTGGGTATTTCAATTCCCGCCCAGTGTGAAGATTTAACACCTACATTTCACCAATCATTGCGGTCCCACGTAATAGGGGGTGAGCCTATTGCCTTCTTCCGGGCACTATTGATGACTCGAGCCATGCATCTGAGACTGAGTCTGGGCTATATATTTCTATCTGATGTTAACCAGTCCTATCCCTAAGTCGCCTTGTACGACTATGCTTTCAAACAAAAAAGTCACATCAAAATCCGTTTAGGAATTCTTGCGTCCATTGTGAACAAAAAAATAAGAATCCATTCTATCTTTTAAATGCGAACACGCTTAATTCTCTGTGCACTACCGGGTTTGCTGTAAGAGAACTCAACATTGAGTTAAGCTTGCCTTTGTACATAATATTTCACTTATTTGTATAAATACCTTGTAACATACATACATATAATCAATTCTTTTGTCCCCGGAGGGTTAGGCAGAGGTGAATTAATATCCACATTTCGCCCTCACGCCCCGAGAGACATGAGAGCATCGACCAGGCCCGGCACCGGCCGCATCCGCTTCCCGTCCAAACCTCTTTTCTAGGACTTTGCCTTCAGCTTACCATCAGGCAAGGCGAAGTCCAATTGACGCGTCCTAAATAAAAAAAAACAGAAAAATTATATTTAAATCTCACTTCATGAGATCCTTATGGGTAGATAGAACCTCACCAAGACTTGGAACCAAGCCAAACGCACCTTTTTGATTTGCTAGACATTTTGAAATGATATAATTATAATTAAGCTAACTTATTGTAGTTAGTTTCTAGCTCTACCTGTTTCTATTTCACGGATTAATTATTTACTCACCAACCAAAATTTACAGGATTCACTGGAAGTAATCATTACAGTGATTGCAAATACTGGTAACACGACGCGTGTGAATAACCCCCCTTTTATCCGAGTGCTCATTATAACGTAATGTCGTAACATCTTCATTACTAATCACATTATTTGGTTGATGTTATTAACTGTGAACAATAGGTAGATGTTACATTGAGGGAATGTAACATTGTTGTGTACTACGAATTTATGCTCTGGCGGCGCTCAGCATGCTCGCCAAGGAGACCGGCCTGACTGCTCTATTGTTCAACGTAGTGTTTGACTTGTACAGATGTTGGAACCCTAACAGGTACTATAAATAATACAATTATGGAAGCAAAGTATTGAAGCAGTTCTAAATTTTCCGTAATATTAATTGAATCCAGAAGCTTCTATTGCGATTAACAAGTGTAATCGAAACTTCGTTATCAGTAAGTAAAAATTTCCCGCGTGTTATCTACATCGGCGTTTTCAAAATAAGCATAACCAAACTAATCATAGATAACTAAACAAAGTTTTTAAACACTCTAGAGATTCTATAAAGGCTCAAGGGTCACTTAGGACTTCGGGGCTATCAATGATGCGAACTCAACCACAATTTCAAAAATAGAATATTACCATAAATAAAAAGGAATATTTATAAATTTATCATACATGAATAGTACACGGGAATCCACTCAATATTCGCAGCGTGCATACATGCGAGGCTGAGCTGATTCGTTCGTGTGCTTGGAATAATAAAACGTGGATGAGACGCGCTGTACATTTTGTAAGTAATGAAGCTAAAGGGAGAATGATGTTTTTTGATGACCTGGCTTTGCAACCGTGAGCTTATATGGATTTCACAAGGAGAAGTCACTATGATGTGATTTTTCTTTTTGTTTGCTGGGGACCAAATCACCGCAAGAGTAATGCAGATTATTCATTCTTACCCAGAACAAATCTTTGTGTGATAAGTTACACAATTATTTGTTATGTGCTTGGGTGTAGTTTATCTAAAAAAATATCTAAAATAAGTATTATATCAGTTGTCTATTATCCATGTCACATTTAGGTGCTTATTTTGGGATAGATGACGCTGTGTATAAAGTGTCCTAACATTCATAATCATATTATTATATTATCAATTCCCAATCAAATTACTCTTGTTTACAAGTTTAGTAATCTTCTAATGTGTTAATGATGCACCATCTGACCTCACATATTTTTCTAAAGTTGTGTTAAAAGGGTTACTTATCAGAAAATGTGATCAAAGAGGAAGATGTATATTGCTATACTGATTTAGTTTAGCATGTTGGTTCTTTCTTTGTGATTCACATGCACAAATAACATTTCATTATATTCATCATTCTTTTATATTCGAAGGATATACAGAGTGAAAAAAATTTATGTTTGCAACTTTAAATAAATATGTAAATAAATATTGTAGTTATGTTTCTAGAGTTATCTAATATTAAACATTTTATACTTCACTTAGGGTATTGTGTTTTGTCAATCAATTTAGGTCAGGTAAAATCTGAAAATAAGTAACCCCAATTTAACTCAGATAGAAAAACTGTATACTCAACCGGAAATGGACTCAATGTAGTCCTAGAAATGTAATTCGAGAAATAAATTAATCTTGTTTATGCAACAAGCCTATCTTTTCTTACAAACCTCATATCTACTATAAAATTTTATTCCTTAAGTAATAATTAACAAAAAGTGGCACATTTTTTGTATCCCACAAATACACAAATTACGCGGCTCTCCAAGAATTGCACCGCAAAGGACACGAAATCTCGGTCTTCTCCATCACACATAAGGATGATCCTCAATATTGGACCAGTGGAAGCTACGACGATTGGTTAGCTGAAATGGCTGGTGGTCGTTTGATTGTATTAAAATAATATAAAAGTTAGTAAAAACTACTTACATTATTATTTCTTATTTCATCTTGTAACTATATACTATAATCTTCTCACTCCATCACTGTTCACTATGTATTTATCCTTTTTGTGTCACCTGCGTGAATTCAATCCGCAATATTATGGTTCAAGATTTTTCTTGTTTAATATTTTTAGAGCGTGATTTTTCTTGAACTGTGATCATGTGTGTCACAGTGTGACACTATGTCATGTGTCCAATTCACCAATGAGTCGTAATTCATGTGCTCATTACAAATAGGGGGGAGTGTGTTATACATAGCAGAGTCAGTTTTAGACCCTTTTTTGTGCACGGGAATAACCTTTGCTATTTTATACTGTTCGGGAAAAATACCCTCGTCAAAACACTTGTTATAAAAATTACATAGAGGTACAGATAATATGTCAATATTTTCCTTAATTACTGTTATAGGCGTTAAGGAATACATCGATCGAACGGAATGTGAAGCGGCAGCTTTGCGAAATTGATGCGTTTACTTCAAATGATTATATAATTCGTAGAAAAAATAATTACGACTAGTAATAAAAACGTTATTTCATTTATGTACATTTTTGGTAATGAAACGGGTCAGGTTTAATAATAAAATACTGTAGAAAAGAACAAATGCGTATTCATCATGTGTACAAAGTTCCACAAAGTGCTATTGATCAACATATAAATAGTTGGTGTTAAAGCGGGGTTGCAGTGCGAAGAGTAGGTAATAATATAGAATCAGTGAAAGAGAGAGAGAGAGAGAGAGAGAGAGATAAGCCGCTAGAGCTATAACAATTTAAAGGTATGATTCCGAACTTGACAGCACGCAGCAGTTATGTACAGCAGCATACGCAGAGCGTACCACGAAATAGACTTGAACATGATAATTCGGTTACGGTATTCTAAATACCAACCACTTTTACTTACGCTCGTAGCAAAATGCGATTTTGTTGAATTTTAAGCAAATGCGTACTGGAGATGGGAAAAAAGTTATGATAGCGAAAGTTGACACAATATACCATCAATATACCTACTCAAACAAGCGAGATTTCAGTCAGTTTGTTTTAATATGTGTTTTATAATTATCCATTTGGTTATTATAAATAACGGGGGCGTAGCTCAGATGGTAGAGCGCTCGCTTAGCATGCGAGAGGTACCGGGATCGATACCCGGCGCCTCCAAAGGATTTTAGTTTGAATATTTTCGAGATTTGTGGCAGGTTTATTTCGACACCGCAAGGGAAGAGATGGGGTGGTCCGACACGATCGCAACGAAAATGGTCGAAGGCATCTTTAGCGCGAATTTAAGCTGCATGAAAACGTGTTCAGTAGTTTTTGCGCCAAGATGCAATCAAATACAAAGTAAGAAGAGTTGGACTCGTTCACTTAACATAACCTAAACAGTTTTTGAACATCCAATTTCAAACATCTATTTCAATAACATGAAACCTAATAAACATCACTCTGTTTTTATAGATGTAATAATACCTATAGCCATTGGAGAAAATAAAAGGGTACTGATGGAAGCGTGTAATCTATTTCGACTGACCTATTTATTTGATGAGCTCTCAATGAATTAATCAACCATTGGAAGAGGCCAATGGTCACATTGCTATCTGAAATAGAGAGCTTAATATGGGTGTCGACACACGTCTGCGAGTAGCAAAGTAGGTAAATTTTACCGAAAACCAACTTTTGTCCCAAGCTGAGTTAAGTGCCTTGTCAAAACTTCTTCTCTTATGGTATCCCTTTTGATTTATGACTTCGATATGTCAATTTTACGTCACTCAGTGTGATTTATATCCTGTCAAATATGTCAATCTATCCTCAGATAAAAAAGATTCAGGAATGAGTGTCGTTCCAGAATACGGGCCTGAGATTTTGGTCAAAATCGGCTTGCTTTTGTTTTGAAAAAGTTCTTTCTATTATACATTGGTCTGACAGTTTGATGCCTTTATCTATGAAAATGAATAGGCTCGCCACCTATTACATTGGGGCCTAAACATAAACTGGCGAAATGTGGGTGCTAGCATATCTGCCTACCCCTTCGGGTATATAGGCGTGAGTTTATGTAATGTTATGTTATATAATTTCTCTGCTGGTACAACCGCCGATCAACAGACGAGTTTAGAACCAACACGTTACGATGATATGACGTTTTGTGGATTGACAAGAACTGACGAGCTCATATGATGTCGTGAGGTGAAGGTCTGTGGGGAACGTCTTCTTGAAAATGTTGTGAAATGATGATTGATCATCCCAACCATATCAAGTTTCTTTGTATTATTCTACCTTTTTGAGATATTACTTGACAAATTACGACAGAATAATTTACTTTTTAATTTACTCAAATCTTCGGAAGACAATTCAACAACAATACGTTCAATAAGGGCATTAAATAAAAAATCGACATTTTTAATACGTTTGGCCTGGTATTTCTTTGAAAAGTCCTTGAACTCATAGAGATACGTCAAAGTCGACGATTACTTAACAACAACAACACTCACAACAACAATACAACTTGGGTTGTCCATTTCCGTCTCGCCACATCAATTTGTTTTGGCCATCCTCTCAAGGTGTACGAACCAAGAGCTTCCCAAACGATGTACCCAAATAAACATATTTAACAAAATAACTGATCCCGTTATAGGCTAAGGCAGCTGCTACGGACAATAGAATATCCGAATCACTCAGGGCAGGTTAAATCAAAATTTTATTTAACTCCATTACAAATCATAAACTGGCGAAATGTGGGTGCTAGCACCTCTGTTTACCCCTTAGGGATATAGGCGTGAGTTTATGTTATGTTACATACTTCACAGTGATCTCATTTTCATTAAGTTAGGTAAGAAATTAAATTCTATAATTTCAAACCATTTACGGTGTTGATTGGTGGAACTTGTTACACAAATTGAATACACACGGAATAAAAAATATTTGTGTCATTAGATAACTGTATGTATGTTTGTGTGTACGTTTCTTGTTGAGCATGTGTTACTGAGGTGTGTATTAATTTTGATGGTTTGAATTAGAGGTCATGGCTAAAAATCATATCATGGAACTATTGGGATGCGGAAAGTATTTATTATAATGTCAGTTCAGTAATATAACAATAGTAAATGTCATAAATAATTAACTTAACTTTGTTACAATAAACATTTTATACCATTCTCATCAAGAGTGTATACTGAACACATCACTATTATGGGACTTTGTACTGAAATAATGAGGTATCTGACAGGAAGTCATTTAACGAATAGTTCAATTTAACATCAATGATGAGGCCCAGATATGTATGAGAGGTAACACGTTCAATGGTTGGACAGCAGCAGCCGTCACTATTAAAATTATGTAGGCATGCGTGATCGTGAGCTATTATCTGGTTTTTGGCTGTTGAGGACTTTAAGTATGGTGACCTGATATTCCTATCATACGAACCGCGAGTTTGTCTACCACCAAAAGCCCCGTCTCGCGCCGGGACTCCGCGCACGCGCTCGCGCACGAGCTCGTGCATCTCGGCTTTATACACGAGGTGCGTACACACACATATACTACTCTGCTGTAACCACTTTGTAACAAACTTTTGGTTCCTTTTGTTGCATCTACTCGGGATCCAAAGATCTAAAGAATTGCGAGCAGCCTTTGAATTCAGAGAGAGTGATATCTCAGTGTGACTGACCGTGTGGGCCCGCAGGCGGACCGCGACAAGATCTCGCGCCTCATGGAGGAGTGTCTCAGGAATGTAATATTTTTCATATTAAGTTACTATAACCCCTAGTGTAGTAAGATACACGTGTATTTTTTTTTTATGTCGCATAATATTTGTCACGGTGTTTAATTTTCTAGAACAACAAAAAAAACAATTATTAAAATAAATAAATCCCGACTGCCCTCTAAAAGATAAATTTGATAGCAGGTGGATTTCATTACAGTAAAGTTACTTATTACTCACATACGATTTACAACTCTATTACTAAGATCTGACGGTTTATATTTCAATATTTTTATAAAAAAGGTGTTCGCAAACCAAACGTATTGAATTTGGAGCTGTACTGAATTGTTAAAAGGTTACTTTTCGCGTGTAACATAAAGTAATTTAGTTTGGAAAGAGCTATTGTTTCGAGAATTGAACTCTTGACGTGTTACGTCTTTGGCGGGAGCCGCCATTTTGGAAAATAGTAATTGGTATTTGTTTATTTTAAGTTTTTTTTTGGTTCTGTAGTCAATTCTTTTATGTGAAAGTTATTTCACCGTTTATGATGACGGGAGTGAATGAGAGATAAACTTAAAACTTGTCATTTATAACTGCGGTGGCGAAAAATTGTGACATTTCATTTATTTTATAAATTTGGTCCGTCATAGATACGGACCACCTAATCTTTTTATGTATTTACGCCTGATATCACTGGAGGGGTATCCAGTGGTATTATACTACTCAGTAACTCAAACTGAAATTTAACACTCCTTACTAGCTCTAAAAAATATAATCCAGTGATTATGTTTTGTTTTAAAAAATAATGTTTACAATTAGGTTTTAACGGTGTGTTCTTAAAACCCCATCTCTTCCCATGTGGTGTCGTACAAGGCGACTAAGGGATAGAGCTGTTTAACATCGGACAGATAGACTCAGCCTCAGATGCATGGCTTGAGACAACAATAGTGCCGTAGTAGTAGTACGTGGGACCGAATACAATTTTTGGTGAAATGTGGGTGTTAGAAGAAGCACGGTAACCACTTTCCATCAGGTGGGCCGTGTGCTTGTCTGTTACCTAAGTTGCATAAAAAAATGTCAGATGAGTAGGCGAAACTAAGTGAAACAAAAAAATTTAAATTCACTGGTATCCTAAGTAACATGTCAAAAACACGAACTGCAGACTCACCGAAATTCCTTCACGTTTTGCAGTCTTCATAGTGAAATACAATGAGAAACTCAAAAATAACAATTTAAGAACTAAAGCAACGGACACTACGATTACAAATGCAGAAGTCATATTAAGTTTTTAAGTTTGAATTTAATGTCGCACACGGTAACGCGTTTATGATTTTTAATACTGACCGATTGTATAATTAAGAAATTATTAATTTTAAATACATAATTATCCAATGTTTAATAGTAATTGACCATTATTTAAATATGGGGCATTGATTGCGTCCAATGTTCACTCAACTATATACAACTATGACGATGGCTGAGACACTTTGAAATGAGAGTTTGAAAACTAGTATACGTCTTATATAACGAAGCTTCCTCCTGTTGCGCACATGTTCACTTTAATTATATATCACTCATCACCATCATCATGAAGACGTATTTTGCTGATTGTATCTCACCTCTGACATTATCCGCTAAATATGAATTGATTTATAGGACGAGCAGGCATTTAGCATAAGATATCTAAAAGTATATATTATTTTATCTTCTGCGTAGATACCTATATAAAAATGTTAAGTTGGTTAGTGTCCCACGTAAGGGGGTGAGCCTATTGCCGTCTTCCGGGCACTATAAAACATTCATAACCTAAAAGATGACCGGTATCATTACTACTATTGTATTGTAAATGCTACAAAAATAATAAACTAGAACTATATTCCTATTGACGTCCAGTCTTGAACTTAATATCTTGATTTATTACCTACTAAGTATTTGATTAATATAATTCGCCCAAGTATGGACTGCTAGTAGGAGTACTCGTAAATGTATAGAGTCTACTGAACTGTTATATGTAGTTTTTTCTTTCTATTTTCATTACACCCACTACAGACTACTGTGACTTTTCTCACGTTTCCAAAACAAACCACTTGTACGGCTAAGGGTCTCTAAACTGTGGACCGACGACAGACATAACATACCGTAACTATTAAGGGTTCGGAGTTAACCACAGAACCCTAAAATGGATAGCACATTGATCAATAGAATTATTAATGACCGCATGTTTCACAGTGAACTAAATGTTTAGTCC
Organism: Eilema griseolum; assembly: GCA_963662185.1. Classification (NCBI taxonomy): domain Eukaryota; kingdom Metazoa; phylum Arthropoda; class Insecta; order Lepidoptera; family Erebidae; genus Eilema; species Eilema griseolum. Next base: position 3,787,458 of record OY759251.1, read on the forward strand.
ATCATCAACATCCATCAACCTTTTCTTTGGTTAGCTAAGCTGTCTTGTAAGTCTCGTTTGCAGAGTTGCATCGATTCGTGGTACTCCGCGTAATTTGCAGCAGTAAATCTCAAACCTATATCATACATGCAACAACATCATGCAACAAAACATTTTATGTAAGCAAGATGCCATTTAATTCAAGGCTTTAACATCAGTTAATACGGTACAATGGGCGGTCTTATCGCTAAGAGCGATTCTAACAGACAACATTTGGATGGATTTATTGCCAGGAGTAAATTGGTAGCTAAGGTAATCGCCGTAAGCTAATCATAAAATTTCTTTACTCCTTTAGACAATACTGCAAGACAATTCTTGATTACTTATTCCATCTCGTGAAATATTAATTCTCATCATATCGTGAATGATTGACGGCTGTCTACGAGGGATATATCCGTCACTGGCGCGGTAAACAGACCCCTCCCACCCCCTCCCGGGCGGGGGGCGTGTGGGGAACCTCCGTCTGCCTCCCGAGTGGAATATCTCAATCTTTAGCGCGATTTATTGATTGATAGATTGGTTGAAGAAATGTGAATGTAATAATATTTTTATTTAGTATTTAGTTCCTGAGACTGCATACTCTTACTTTATTTGGAAAGTAAAAAATTCAAATATCTAGAATTTAGTTTGGCAATGTAGTTCGATGTCCTAGATCGATCTAGTTTCCAAATACTGTCACTAAGTTCCTTTTGAGCTTTGCTGTCAGTTAGGAGCTTTTAAGCGATACAGTCATATAGGCCTTGTGAATAACACTGTCAGATAGACCCTTTTGAGCCATACAGTCACTTATACTCTGTTGGGTAGGTACTTAAATAAACGTAATCAAAAACGAAGACGCTGTTAAAGTTTTCCGTGCTACTTTCGCGGCTCTGCAGAAAGTTGTGCCGGGCTCATTACGGCGAATCTTAAGTGGAGTTCACACTTGTAATACAGACGCAGCACTTCACTTACAGCTGGAGAGAACTCTAGGCTTAAATTGGGACGATTAACTATAAAGACGATTTCGGAAATGTGTCCTTACTATTTCTGCCGACGTTTCGTATGCGTTGCAGCGAACTGTTAGGTACTTACTTTTACAAATTCCTCCGTGACAGTATTGGTCTTCACCACAGTCACTTCGTTCCTTACACGATTTTTCACGAAGACGACATCCTTTTTCACTAGTTGGGGTTCCAATATATCCATTTTTACATTTAACATAATGTAATTGCATATTTGAGCCGTTTGAGGTCGAGATGCTGGGATCACGGGGTCTCTTAATAAATGTTTTTTTCTTTCTTTCTTCATTTCTTTCTTTCTTTCTTTTTTTCTTTCTTTCTTTCTTTCTTTCTTTCTTTCAAGTTCCCATCTTTTGTTTAGATACATTTCTAAACGTTTAATAGACGTTACCCGTGACCAGAGGGCTGATTTATTCCTTGCGCAAAGAATTGGTATTGCCATTCATTGTGGCAATGCTGCCATCCTTCTGGCCAACCTCCCCGGTTGACATCTTTATTTATTTATTTGCGTAATACAGTCATAATAGATAATAAATTTTTTACTAAAAATGAAATAAGCACAATGTATTATCAGTAATGTCTTTTGTGATAAAGTTTACACTATTCAAATCAAAATAATAATAAAACACCTGAAGTTCATCGTCAAAAATATAAAGTATTTTACATTCCAAGGAAATAAATATCAATTGTTAAAAAAAATTCTAATACAGCTATCGAACGAGCTTGATAACTGAATCAAGAACCATGCGGTTCGGATACTCTTTTCTTTGCCGCACCACCAAGACCTGGAATTCATTACCAGCACACGTGTTTTCTTCTACCTACAGTCCCGGGGCCTTTAAGCGGGGACTGAAAAAGCATCTGATGAGGCCGCCAAACTAAGTGCCCGGTTAATGGCAATAGGCTCGCCACCTATTACATTGGAACCTAAATATAAACTGGTGAAATGTGGGTGCTAGCACCTCTGCCTACCCCTTATGTTATATTATGTTAAAAAAACATAGAAATGAATAAATCTTAAGGCAATTAATATGCAACTATCGATTCCATCGCCTCAAAAACAATTGCATAAAAGAATTTCATGAACCATAGAGTACGAGCTTCACAAATTTCAATTGGAGTTTCCACAAACATCACTCCAAGATCGATCCTTGCAGAATACCTTATGACATTTCACACTGACCTAGACCGGTCACTATTGGGTAGATGATCTCTCTCTGTCAGGTACATCCCGGGCTCCAACTGTCCATAACGACTGGCATAGATGTTCGTATGGCAAACGGGACCGACAGTTTAACGTACTCTCTGAGATACGATCAGTATTAGTAGTTTACCGTCCAGGTAGGACACGGCGGTATTTCCGCCCGATTGAGCAGTCCGACTGGGGTAGACCACGCTTGAATTCTGCAAACCAGCTATAAACAGTCGTCTTGCATGGAGCTTCATCGCCAAAAGCTGTTTCAAGCCGAGCGATGCTCTGTTAAGCCGTCAAATTACACTTAAAATCGTAGAAAATCATACTACGAAAATTTTCCCGAGTTAAATCCATGAGCAAGGGTGGTTTTAGAGTAAGTATTTGGTTTGGTTTTGGTTGTAGAGTAAGGACCTGTCTCTAAATATAATTCTATTCGATGCTGGATGGCGACACTTAGAGTCTAAATACGCCCTTTCCATGCAGTGACCTTTATATAAATAAGTATGTTAGTCTCACATGAAAGGAATAATGAAAATACAGAGGTAATTTAAGTGATCCTACCACCAATATACAGCTTAACTATTATTAATATAACATGTTATTTTCTCTTATTGCCAAATCGATTCTTTAAATACTTTCTACTTAGTAATACAGCACATTCGGATTGTGTGTTTTACAAGTACAGTCAGCAACAGATCTTAACGAATAAAGCAAGAGCATGCGCGCGACTGTACTTTCGACCTCCTTATGTTAAGGTTGTTAAAGTTTATATTAAATTGTTGTCATAATATGCTCTTAGCTGCGCTTCAAGCGGTATGCGCTGGGCCTTAGGACTGCGCGAAATCCCGAGGGTGAGTAGGGTCCGATATCTTCATAAATTTATCAAATTAAAAGCAAATACTTAAAGAAATAAAAAGTTAAGGAAAATCAGAATTTCCAAAATTAAGAATTAGAATACACTTAAATACAAACCAGCTTCCAACATGAACTTGTGGCATCGCGCTTCATATTTCACATCAAAAAGAAGTTAGTCTGCAAAGATCCTCAGAATTGTTTCAACTCGCCCCTATTTCTAATTACCTCTGTCAGTTGCATTTTAACGGCTCGTCGTCTTTGTTTACATTTGCATAGTGAAATAAATTAATTTTATTACGAAGATTAATGGCTTTTATTTTTTCATTCGACTTAAAAGGTTTCGCAGCTTTGGAATATATTTTAGTATCAAGCTTTCAATTTTAATTTAATTATAGGGATTTTCTTCTCTCGTTAAACCTCTTTCTCATAATAAAAGACTATATGATTGAATTCAAAATCTTTAAAAAATATGACACACATGCACAATTATAAATTGTGTTTCTCGTATTATTACATTATCCATTTTTAAAATGATATATGTATCTGAAATAAAATAATACTATTTATAAAATATCTCGTCAATAACGCCTGTGCTCTCAACAAGTTCTGTGATACTTGTATTCTTTCTCTATCTAGCTCGTTTCCCATAACACAACTTACACTTCAAACAATGTTAGTTTATTGAACCTGATATTTCATCTAATCTGAAATTAATCAACTCTAATCGAAATATTAAGAATGCAACTGGATAAAGCAATTTTTGTTGTTTATGGTGTTTATTTTGGACTTGATCAGCGAAGGTTCAAACTTCAAACTGATATGATATCACTGATTAAAACTGTTCAAGTTCAAGTTCCAAACAATTAATTGTTTTAGTTATTTCTATTATAGTTTAAAGTAACTTGTGAAATTGAATAGGCCAGTGTGTTTCTTCAGATTCGTCAACACGTTCTCTAAGTAAACTGGACGTATGGAACCAAAAGATATCACAATAGACCACTAAAGATGCCTATCTTTTTGTAGTAGTTATACAGTCCCGGTAAATTTGAGGCCTTCACCTCAGACTCCGGGGTCCACTTAAGCGTTATCATCATGCTTATAATATACCGGTTTTCAGGTGATACACCCAATCAATTAGCCCACCGCAGTTCACTGCTGGACATAGGCCTCTACCAGAACATGTTGCCTCTGTCGCAAATAATTGTCAATCCTAGCTTGTCTACATACCATTGGATTCTTATTGAAAAACGTAGTTTATAATTAATCAATTTACAACTAATTTATTTTAAATCTATGCTAATATTTACATTAATAAAAAATAATAATCAAATAAAACAAAAGTTAAAATGCGTCGATGGACTATCTCTGGTCTAAAGATAAACCTGCGTGACCCCTAGTTTAACGTTGGTCTAAAGTGTAAATCACAATAATAATATGTCAAACTTCCCATTTTGAACTTAGCCGGTTAGCGTCAGATAAATTCGTTTACTTTCTTATAATACTATGCTCGTAATGGATCTTAGATACTTAGACAGTGATCTGCGATATTAAACTATGATTTGCGTTACATACACAGTCATCAATGGTACTTGAACAGTAGTCTGCGGTACTTAAACATTTATCTGCGTTACTCAAACAGTGATCTGCGGTGAATCCAGGACTTCTGGATCGTAAGGCCGACTCCTTAACCACTAAGGTACCGACGCTTGTTGTTTTACTTGTTATAAATTCACTAGTGAGTTAGCAGTATTTAAAAGGTTGAGAAAACAGATCAGTCTTATAATTTGTGAAACGTAAACCTACAGTTAATTGTTCACTAAAGTATTCTCAAAAGATGATACTGGGTCATAGTTGCGAGGGATATGCCTGTCAATCTCACCTTCGGCGGCCAAAGCGACCCACGGGCGGCGTGCGTTTTAGTCGGTTCAAGTCCGACATAACCTCCTTCACCGGCTCCGGTGGGGAGGAATCCGCGGGGATATTGCGCACGTAAAAAAAAAAAACTGGGTCATAGTTGCTTTTCATTTAGCTTCTATGTAACTAACTATACCCCTCCAAGCTAAATAAATGGCACTATAAGCGCAATAAGCTATTTTATGATTGCCAGCATTAACTGACAGCCATAAAACAGCTTATTCACCAAGTATAATAAATTGTAGAACCAAGATACGTTCTAATACGACCGGTAATGCGTAATCTTGCAAAATAGCGGTCATATCTAAGGAAGAAATAAATGTAACAATCAGGAGGAAACAATCGTCCCCTATTTCTAAGACTGATGCAGCATCTACTACGTCACAAACGATCCCGCAATATTCTACCCACGAAACTCCCATGCTCGATCTGGAAGACACATTTACTGAACACGTAGTTCTGCAGTATGATAGCCCGGCTGTAGTGAAACTTTTCGTTCAAAAATATAATTAAAACCGGTGTGACGACGTTCGCAGAGCGCGTCGTTACATTACATCCCTCCCCAAAAAGAAAAAAGAAAGAAAGAAACTTCCTTTTCTAATGAAAATTATGAGAGTCCAGAACAAAATTCCAAAAAACCTCAAAAGACAAAATGTCTTGAATTTTATCTATTAAACATATTATGGTGACATGGCTTCAGCCGCAATGGCAATTTCTTCGTTTGTCTACGACCAATGAATAAATCAATCAGTTATTTTATCGCAGTCCACTGCTGGATATAGGCCTCTCCTAATGCTGGGTGGCTTCAGCCTAATCGTTTGTGTTTGGAGTGTGTTCACGTTATCGATAGTTTAATGATAAGCGGGTCTAAAAAGGCCATATTGAGCGATTCGGCTAAAAACGAGTATCTTTATGAATTTCAAGTAGATTATTTTTTTTATTTTTTTATACCACTTAGTTGGCAGACAAGCACACGGCCCACCTGATGGGAAGCGGTTACCGTGGCCTATGGACGTATGCAACACCAGGGGTGTCACACTCGCGCTGCCGACCATGAAGAAACCTTCTGATGCCCCTCTTGAAGAACCCCATATTGTAGGTGCTTGAGAAAACCGCAGCAGGGAGGTCATTCCACAGCTTGACTGTGCGTGAGCATACCAAATACTTTAAAATTGCATTAATTTCATTAGTTCCCATGATTGCGTTTTTTTTTTATACCACTTAGGTGGCAGACAAGCACACGGCCCACCTGATGGAAAGAGGTTACCGTGGCAAATGGGCGTGTGTAACACCTGAGAAGCCACACTCGTGCTGCCGACCCTGTAAGCACAAAATAAACGGGATATTTACCATGTTTCATTGTTTTGAGTTTCCTATATTTCGGCGCTGTTGTAAGCACCATGATCACGGAGGAACTGGAGTAGTGGCGGAGTCCGGTACGAACCACTGGATCGAGCTACATAACCCTCAGATGCTCTCGACAGAACGCCACTATATACCTAGACGTCGATTGGGGCCCTGGCCGGTGACAACTCCATGTGCTCCGTAACCGTAACTGCTCGCAGGGCTCAACAGAATGCTAGTGTAACCATACATTAACCATATTTATTTTTATTAAATTTCTCGTTTTTAACCATGTAATATTCATTATATTATATACTTGTATTTTTAGGGTACTTACAAGAATCCTTAAAATCATATTATGTTTTTACATTTTGCGCTGATTTAAATTGTTTTTTAAAAATCAGGCACAACCGTTGCATAAACTTTTTATTTATTGTTTCTTTTCTTTATTTTTATGATTAAGTATTCGTATTAAGCTACAGTATTGTTTTGGTATGCTGCATAATAGAGCATACCAAAACTATGTTATAATATCATATTATTGATAATTTAACATTAAATATTCATCACAAACAAGGTGTCTATTACATTGACGCCGATATACCATAACTTAAACAACTTATCATATTCAAGTTCAGCCTATTCCAGTTCAATATAATTATAAAATGCTTGGGAGTTTGAGGCCCACCAAGAACCTCGGTGTGATTATTATGATTCATTACATTAATAAAATAACTTTATTTTTCGATATGTAAATGTTAATATGTCATAAAATATAACCAGATGTAAATTACACAAAGCTAGGTTTTAATTTTTTTATGCAAGTTTCACTGATAATTTAAATTGAGGTTCAATAGATTTGATTATAATCTATACATACTACCTTACTATTCCGTCTTAATACCCACTTATATTACCTAATAATACTACAATTCCCAAAATGTCATATTATTCCTTGTAGATGCGAGTAGATATGAGTTTATTGACATTCGTTTTAAATCATTTTTGATACCTCCATGCTTGCCAGCCAGTATTAAATCTACCTATTGCATTATAATATTATAATAAAATTCCTACGTGAAACAAAAAAAAAGCTTTCAAATAATTTCCTTGCAATTATCGATATGCAATCGTGATAATTTAGGCCGTGTTTAGAGGCTGTGAAGTTAAAGTTGCAAATAAACGCCATCTTGGATTTATTGTAATCAATCAAGCCACAGTCATCAATGTCTTTATTTTCTTTACTTTAAGATTATAATTTCATTAATGAATTTTACTCTGTGTGTGGTCTATTACTGTAAACGGATACCAATAGAAGTAAATTGAAAATCTCGTAATACATATTTAGTACGTAGTAGTAGTAATAGAAATGCAATGCAATTAGCAATATGTCAGATGTCAGCTGTCTGTGCTGTCCAATTCCAATCTGTCATCTTTGCGGAGCTGGAACGCTCGATTGATTTGATTTCAATATTTTTTTTATAATTTCTGAATAGTGCATTTTCAAAAGTTGTGAGTTGTTTCCAATAAATATTATATAACTAAATAAAGAGTACTTTAATAGCACGATGCAGAATTAGTTCTTTAGTAGTTCAGCTGGATGTACATAGATGGCGCTGGTAAAAATAATATCGTGACCACTGAAAGTGAACGGCTTCTTGCAAATCCCCAAATGCTTACGTAAACATTTATGTGCATATAGGGTAATGTAAAGGTCTGCCAACCAGGCCATCTTCAGACTGGAAGCTGGAGTGTGCAGACTGTTCAGAGACATCCTCACCAAGAGAGGTAAGTACTTTTGTTGGAATTTTACCTACAAGACTTTTGTCAACTGAGTTGGAGAGGACTAATATACTATAATTGAAATGGACAATTTTAAATTAAAACTTTGCAAATTATTAATTGAAAAATGTTATTATACCATCAATGATTTTTTGGAGGATAACTCACTGTAATTAATAGGTATATCAAAGAATCAAAGAATCAATTTCATTTATTCAGTTTAGGCACACAAAGAGCCATTTATTAGTTAACGGTAAGCACTTCCCATCAGGTGAGCCATGTGATTGTCTGCTACCTAAGTTGTATAAAAATTAAAAATAATAAAACTGCGAAAATCCAACATATCAACTATATTTTATTAATAATTTGCATATAATTTATTACACGATAGTTATATTGTACAGGACTCGACGTAGAAACATATACACTATATATTTATATATATTATTACAATAGTTATCCTTAAGTTGTATTTTTATATATTGTAATTAACTGACCTGTCCCGGCTTCACCTGTAGCATATTTTGAAACCGGATTTGAAGTCTGCCGGATTTGTTGACATGTATTCATACTGCTCCGCTCCCTTGAGAATAGTAGCTGATGACGTGAAACGCTAAAATACTGGTTTTGTTCATTACGTTGGTGTATTATATGCATATTGTGGTGTGGATATAAACGTGCTGTTGTGAGTCCAATTATCATATTTTATTGAGAAAGCATTTGCAGCTCCCTTATTCGGTTTGACCAAACTTAACATGAACGCGTTCGTTTCAGTAGGAGACGTCGGTCGGACACGAACCGACTAAAACGCACGGCGCCTTTGGGTTGTTGTTGGTTGCCGAAGGTGAGGTTGACAGGCATATCCCTCGCACCCCGGTCAACCCAGGGCCATCTCTCTCGAACTGGCCCTTCTCGGGTGTGGGGGTAGCCTATTGCCATTAACCGGGCACTTATAAACCTGCGTTAAATACACACATTACTTCGAAAAGCATCGAAAAGTCATTGGTGTGTGCCATGGTAAACCCTGGGATAGAACCCGAGACCTCGTCTCAGCAGTTCATTACCCATACCAACCCGATCTCGATCACGTTCACGACATACGTTGCTCACTGTATCCACTCGCGATTTTGTTTTAGCTTGTTCCCGGTTGTTTTTGCAAAGACGGACCACTGGATGCCAGACGTTCGGCAGTTGAAACCCATCCTCACGATTGAAATTTTTATAATACTATATAATAATGTTTACGGATATCAATGCTATCATGGTATAGGTACATACCTACATACCTTTGATTTGCCTGACGTTTCGACTAGGTTACACCGGACGTGGTCACATGTTGACTGGCTCAGTAGTGCACGCCCGCCTTCTTGGAGTCCGTGATGTAGCTTCAGCTAAGCATGTGTGAGTAGGAGTGGGTTCACGACGGTTATTAAATGGTCAGGATTCGAATCTGTGATCTTTCGATCGTAAGGCCTAATTCTTAAACACTAACTAACTCGGCAGCGCGAGTGTGGCTTTTCTGTTGTCAATTGATTTCGAGTGACGGCCCTCGTGTATATAAGATGTTAGATTTTATTTTGTAATTCGTCATTAAAAAACTGTTCCTTCAAGAAAATAAATTATTTTGTGATATGGGTCAGTTTGTTAGAAGTAGTTTCTGCAATCACTATATCTATCACAATGATGAGAATAAACAAAAAAACAAGTAAGTCTTATCACCGATATTATATTGTACAAAGAATGTTCTAATGTTTTTTTTTTTTAATTTTATACAAGCAGTAGATATCGATGGGGATGAATTTTTCGATGCCTAAAGTTGCAGTCTCCCTCTTTTTCTCCATTTCATTTTTGTATATATTGAAAGTTATTATATGGCACCATCTTACCATCAGCATAATCAGCCGGTATAACTCTTCTAAACGGTGTATTGGAGACGCCCCACGAGAGTGGATGATCCAGGTTGTTGCATGCCACTTAGTCTAACTAAACAATACATTGTAGGGAAAAGTGGCATACGACCACGTAGATATTTTCTTGTTTAATACTTTTTTTTTCTGATAAAGTCAGGTTAAAATATCTGAGCCGTAGTGACGGCACGACAATCTTACGGCACATTCATAGAAGAATTTAATATGATTGCTACCGAAGAAATAACATTATACTATTTTGAACCGGGGCATACATTCATGAGTTGCGATCAGTTTCATCACCAAGTTGAACTTTCTATGAAGAAAAAGGGGAAGATTTATGATTTCATTGACTTTGAAGAAGCTGTAGGGTCCAATTTTAGGGATGTGGCCTATATCCATTAATCAGCCGCTTTTGCAGACTAATTCCTTTCAAAAAAATGCAATTATATATTGACCCCTCACTAAGAAAAACATCCAACTGAAATTGCAATGGGTTCCTTCACATGTCGGCCTGAGGGGTAATGAGGAGGCCGATAAATTACAATTGCTCGGCAGTCTCACGAACTACGAATATAGCACACAGCTAAAACATCGATCTTACGCGAGAGTAATAATATCGCAGAATAAATTAGATCAATTAGAATTCTATCGAGAAGCACGGTGTATCTGCCGTTAGTGTTCCAGAAAAACTAATGCTTTGTTATTGCTACTATAAAACAAATCATTCACAAATTATAGACGGCTCAGAGTCTCAAACAGGTAGATAAAATACATTAGCATCAAAAAACAGGTCCTAATGTCGTTAATAACAGGGATTAATCACAACGAGTCGAGCAAAAACAAGCCGAATGTGTAATGACTGAGGCACTGTGAGACACTGTGTCTGAAAAAAAAAAGGTTTATTGCGGATGGTGATTGATTCACCTGCATATAATAATTAAAGCTTTGCCATACAACAAATTTATAAAAGACTGTTTGTTAAACAAATGTTTTGTTCTGTTACAGACTTTTTATCCATAACATGTAAAAAGTATAGACAAAAGTGTAATTAGGTGGTATAAGTATAAGCTTGCTTTTGACTTCGTATCATTTTGTACGAAAAAGTGTTTTATATAATAAGGAAAATTAGCAGACCCAATGTAGGAGACTAATGTACCTAGTCATAAGACATAATTTGTAACATCCTTAGCACAATATGCAAATAAAGATCTATTCTATAGTCTGATATACATGATAGGTCTATCCGTGTGAATTGACGTGTTTATGTAGTGCATGAAATTGGAACTGGAACTTTCCAGAAATACCCGAATTCAAGTGAATTAAATTGCAGTTCTCTGCAGACTTGTGATATTATATTAAAGAAATCCTTGTGTGTCGCGTACGTAGCTCGGAGTGTAGACAGCAAAAAGCGGTGAAGTCAATGAATTTTCGTGGAAATTTTCCAATTTTCCGGTCGCGCCGTGTAGCCGGCAGCGGTGCGAATTCAAAAATATATAGCACTATAGTATTTATTCCGTAAATTTGGTTCAAAAAATCAATATAAAGTTTCTATCAGAACAATTGTTATAAATTACTGTGCCCTAACGCCCATGTCAACTAAGTGTATACTTACATGTATATTTGGTACTCTCTGCTTACGAGGTAGATACTTACATAATTGGTTTAATTTTGCAAAAACATACTGACATTTTTGCTACATATTTTGAGACTTTCTGCTATTAACACTAGATGAAGCCTGTGACTATTACTATACAGCTTTTTGTTGTATATATAAAAAAAAAAAAAAAACAAAGCTCGCGTGGAATTTTGCCCCAATTTCAACGACCGAACGCATGTTTACTATAGTTTTAGATTTAACACTGAATAAAAACGTTGTCAATTCTCAGTATATTGCTTTAAAGAACAGAAATAAAGAATTATTGCACAAAACATACGATACCAATCGCCATTTTAAATATTTTACTCACACATTTACTCGTGACTGTCGCTGCAGTTCTTTATAGCTAGCTTAATTCAACTCAGTCATAGAAGTACAAAATACATCCTATTGAGAAAACTCCAACCTAGTTCAACCTCTTTTTTTACGTGCGGAAATTCACTCGGATACCCCCGCCTTGACCAGCGGGGTGGTTATGTCAGGCTCGAACTGACTAAAACTGCACGGCTGTCTTTGGCTGCCAAGGGTGAGGTAGCCTCTGGCATATCCCTCGCGCACCCCGACTGACCCAGGGATAGAAGGCCCCATCGGGTGTGGGACAACGGCATCCCCATCTTTCCCCAGAAAAAGGCAGAGAGGCACTAATCGCGCCGCCGCCGTCTCGACCTGCTTTTGCTAGAGTGACAGGCGGCTCCACCTGTCACTCCCAGCCCTGCGTTCATGGATGACGGAGGTCATTTAATGACCTCCTATGCCAGAGTCGCCTACGCGTATTGCGGGCTATGTGAGACGGTAGGGACCTAAGTCTCCTCCGGACCTAGTTCAACATAGCGTTTTTTTTTGGTATTATACGTAAACATACAAATACTAGATGCAAACTACCACAAAACGACCAAATATTAAGTATGATTTGCTAGGCCAGCGTGTAATTTAGGGCATTACCCCTCATTACAAAACTTGGACTAAGGCTCATTAACCTAGTCAGCCTTCCGTCGTTTGGTCATACCTAACATAGATACACGTACAACATGCGAAGGCCTGGGGGTAGTTTAACAGTCGGGGTAACTGCGTGTCAGGCCCTCAATTCTACTAAAGCAAAACCACTGTCTTACCACATGAACTGCAAAAAATGGCATTAGATTTTAGTCTTTATTTCTTTACCATTTAAGTCCAAAATTAAGCAAAAAGAGTTTCTCGACTCCCTCTAAATCTACACACCCGTAACGTATCTTAACTGAATTTGAGTTACTCTGCGGTGCAGTAGGTCAACTGTAGTTACGATATACCTACAAATTAGGTACTTACAAGGCAAAATTGTTAGTTTAATGTAAATTGTCACTATGGCCAGTTTCCTTGAAGTTCAAAGTGGTAGGTGCTTGGGAAAATCGCAGCAGGGAGGTCATTCCACATCTTAATGCAGTAAAAAGGTGAGTTTTTACTCTCCAAAGAAAATAGACAGACAATCTAGATTTTATGACTCCACCATATGGTTGTATAGGAGAATTACGAATGCTCAAGACACCAAGCATTCAACAAATTTCACCAAGTGCCATCAATCTAAAACCTTAAAAGATTTAATGGGTAGGCCACCGTGTGCGGATGACATCTAAGACCTGCACGCGTTGTCCTGTGTAGGAAAGGGGAGGGTGGGACTAATTGGAAGAGCTCATCAGAACACTCCCCATGGTACAAACGGTAAAATACAGCCATGGACGCAACATCTCTACGCAGCTGTAAAGGTTCTAGGGTGTTCGTGATCTCGGGATTCCCAATGATGCGGACCGCACGGGTGAACTGTTTTAATGAATTTTGATATAGAGGTAGATTAGACCCAGAAAAAGGACATAGACTATGGGGAACCGCGGGCAATAGCTAGTTTATAATAATTAGGGTTGGTAGTAGGTAATAGAGCAACTAATATAATTATCATTTAATGATATACCGGCTTATACCCGCGGTGGTTATTATATAGATTAAGGTTATTGGACGACAAGGTTAAGTTGGCATCAAGGAAACTTTGAGTGCTCAACAGGGCGAAGTACTTCACTGCGAGGCAGCAACTCCTGCTTTATAAAGCACAGGTCCGGCTCCACAAGGAGAACTGCTTTCACCTTTTTACTGACTTTTTGGGGGTTGTTTTTTGTGATTTTTAAATTTTTAATTTTATTGATTTAAATAGTATTATTGTTCGAATTAAAAGTTTTTTTTAATCTTTATTTATTTACAGGACTTTTATCGTAAGACATGTCAGTCCTATTGTAACAAATTATATTATTTACATTTACCAAAGATTTCTACAAATCTCATAAACACACCTTGCAGTATCAGAATGAGGTGCCGATAAAATACTGTGGAATGAAGAATAAAGGTGTGTGCCAAATATCAATAAAATCAGTCAAGAGGAAGGGAGGGAAACCAAGGCATTAAGATCATTTTGAGTACTTTGTTCGTCAAGATCTGATGATTATGGAAGATCTGGTTCTAGTTATTTGGTGATGTAATATGGGTATTTTGATAGGTAAGTATTCTGTAATGGTGTACAGTTGTGTAGTCATGTAGACTTTGTGAGCATTTTTGATGCGTAGAATAGTTTTAAGTGTTAAAGCTATAATAAAATCCAAGAATATTTATATATGTGAGCTGTTACTATGCTACTCAACATATTATATTTAAGTAAATGTTTGTAAATAGACCAAAAAAATGCCCACTGGGTTTCTTGCCGGAGTCGAGTCCGTTCGTTTCGCAGCAGAGCAGAGGACTGACGCGGACTGTGAGAGTACCTTCGCCCTATAGAATACCGCGGCCATAATAACCTCGTGTTGTGTTCCCGGCGGTGAATAACGTAGGCAGAGCTCACTGGAGGAGTTTTTTCCGCTGGCAGTCCAAGAGGGTCTCCTTGTTGACATCCAACAGCTGATTTCAAAAGGTTGTCCTTGTATAATAGTAACAATAATATAAATGTCTATAGTAACAATAGTAATAAGTACTTAAATAACAACTGAAGGTTGTAAAGTTTTATAATAGATGTCGATGAAAATCTTATATTCTCTGTGTGCTTTTATACTCGTATCACATTACACGAGAACAAAGTCGAACGGGATGAAAAGTAGCCTATGTTCGTCTCCTGGTTCTAAGCTACATCCCCATCAATTTTCAGCTAAATCGGTTTAACCGTTCTTGAGTTATAAATAGTGTAACTAACACGACTATCTTTTATATATATAAACTAGCGACCATCAATCAGCAGTATAAATAGTTTTTGCAGTTTTATAAAATGTTTTATAATTTACAATAATTCATAAAATTATTTATGAATTATTTACACGGTATACGGGACACGGCAGTATATCCTCCCAATTGAGCAGTCCGACTGGGGAAGAATTTAGTAAACAGATGCATGTTTTTCCTTACAAATAGCAGCACCTCCAGAATGTATATACATGGTAGTGTCAATACCTTTAATTTTGAGAAGTAAGGCTTACAGCTGTCTGTAGGTTTTAAGTGGCATATAGACCTTATACACCTCTTTTGTGCCACGAATGCGTCTTCTTCGATTTAACCACGTAAGCTTGGAGCGACTCGCAAGTGAACTGGGCTCCGCGGAGCAGGTGGCCGACTTATGGCCCGCCTGCCCACATCGGAAGCACAGCGCACTGCGGTCAACACCCGCAGTGCACTTGGCCCCGACGTCAAACGAGAGTAATTTTTGGAGTTTTTTTGTTATTTTTAAGTTGCGTAATTTCGGTTTTGTAACTTTTTTTTTATATACCACTTTGGTGGCAGACAAGCATACGGCCCACCTGATGGGAAGTGGTTACCGTGGCGTATGGACTTGGCCACAAAAGGCATGCGATGCGGAGGAATTCCACGACGCATTTTAATTATTTTTTAGCTATAAGTTGTATCATAGTTCTTTTAATTTTTATTTTTTATACCACTTAGGTGGCAAACAAGCACCCGGCCAAAATGGTTACCGTGGCCTATGGACGTGTGCAATACCAGAGGAATCACACTTGCGCTGCCAACCCTGTACGCACAGCGTTTCTGTGCCGTCAGTGTACAAGACAAAGCAGGACAAGCCTTTAGTCTTCTCATTTTAATTGTTTGTTCATTTTTGAAATGAATGTATAGATTGTGGCGCGGGAGCGGGGTCACGATCCCGAGCCTGAAGAAATTCGGGCCGTGAGATCCCGGCTCCACAGGGAAATGGTGGCGGAATGGGAGAGACGACTTGGGCAACCAAGCGCAGGGCACGCCGTAGTAACGGCGGTAAGACCCATCATGGGGGAGTGGCTAGAGAGGCAGATATAGTTATCACACTCGCACACCTAGGATGAATCCTAATATGGATGAAATATGTAGCTCATGTACAGGGATTGCAATCGTGCAGCTGTAACCAACTCGTGTGTGAAAGGAATATGAATATCAACAGTATCTGTCGATGAGGGATTACCATGGGGTGTATAACCTCCTGAATGTATTGGTTTGCATTCAAATTGCCCCGTATCCAAACGAGGTCGGTCCTTCCACCAAGGCGAATTCCAGCCCATACCATGATTGTTCCACCTTGGTAAGGATGAACTTCTTGCGGATTCTGGAGACGACTCCGACGTCCAGGAACTCACCATATACGCACTCTTCTCGAATCAGGATGAAAACCGAAGCAAGATTCGTCGGAAAACAGAACCCGTGCCCATTGATGGTCGGTCCACTGTAAATGTGCGTTAGCTCACAATAAGTGACGACCTCGATTTCCACGTCGAAGAGCTGGAACCCTAAGCGGTCTGCGAGCATAAAGATTGGCTTCGTGTAGTCTTGTTCTGACAGTTTGATCGCTAATAACCACTTGATGCTGAGACTGGAGGCCTGCGACCAACTGACGAGCAGTTATCGTGGGTTGCCGCCTTGCGGAATTTTCCAAGAAACGATCTTGTCGCGGGGTAGTAACCCTATTTCGTCCCCTGTGACGTTCGGCAACATCCCCTGTAGACCTGTAGCGTACCCATAATCTGCAAATTACGCTTGGTTGGGTGTTGACAGCATCCGCTACGTCGCGTTGAGTTCGTCCAGCTTGCAGCATACCAACAGCCCTTAACATCTCTTCGCGACTTAAATGACGACGTGACATGATGACTACAGTCACAAAAATGCACAAAGCATACGTAAAAGACGTATTATTGATAATAAACGTTATTTACAATCAAAAAAAATAATTTTTATTTATACAAAATACGGGCACTTGGTTAAAAATAAATTTTAATTACTCTATGTAGGTGGCTCTTGATCCTAACTATAATTGGTACAGATTGCTTCAAATACTACTACTACCCGGTGCTCGGCGGACTATTCCCGTAGTTTTCCAAAATGTTTGTTTATATAAACCTTGTCCCGAACAACACAAAACAATTCATTACAATCGCATGCGAAGTCCTTACCACCTGAAAATTTCCTTTCTGATCTCTGCCCTGACCTATTGCAGCTACGCACTTGTTTATGATATACTTAAAGCGTTAAACCTCAGCAACATTGATTAAGCTAAATTAAAGGTAACAAGCAGTTAGAAATAAGCAGAAAGTCACAGAGATAGACGAAAACCTAATGGTTTTGAAATAAAACTTACTAAATATAGTTTTATTAGAATGTGCATCTAACGTTATCATATTTTTTTAATATTTTAGTGTTCAAACTACTTGTACATCTATTAAAAAAACGCAAATGCAAAATAACATATATCGTGATAAATAAAATTAGTTTACACACAGACACATACGATACTGTAAATTAACGCTGTTTTATAGCTGAAGGTCGTTTTCGGACGGTAACTGGTTCAACAGTCCATAAATTTTAAGATTAGAATCTTTTCTTGCGCATTTGTGTAAAAG
This sequence comes from Eilema griseolum, assembly GCA_963662185.1. Classification (NCBI taxonomy): domain Eukaryota; kingdom Metazoa; phylum Arthropoda; class Insecta; order Lepidoptera; family Erebidae; genus Eilema; species Eilema griseolum. The sequence goes on from OY759251.1 coordinate 3,805,034, forward strand.
AGCATATTAACTAGTATGTTTGAAGAGAACACTTTAGTCATTAGTTGATTAGCCTAGTTTATTTGTTTACTATGTGTACATATATACATATAATCACTCCTTTATCCCCGGTGGGTTAGGCCGAGGTGATTTAACACCCACATTTCACCAATCATTGAAATCGGTCCCACGTAATAGGGGGTGAGCCAATTGCCGCCTTGCGGGCCATGCATTGAGACAAGGTTTCTTCATGGTCGGCAGCACGAGTGTGACACCCCTGGTGTTGCATACGTCCATAGGCTACGGTAACCGCTTCCCATCAGGTGGGCCGTGTGCTTGTCTGCCAACTTAGCGGTATAAAAAAAAAAAAAAAAAAAAAAAAGAAGGCAAGATCTAAAAGTATGTGTATGAATTTCTTATGTATTATAGTGTGTATGTATAATGTATGTATTATTATTGTGGTCATAGTGCACTGCACCTACCTCAATGTATCTCTGCATCACCCTAAGGTTGACTGTTAGATAATGCCTTTGGCATTAAGTCCGCCTTTGTACAAAATTACTGTGCATAAAGTGCTCTCACCTTAGCTTTCTAACCTAATTTATCCAAATCAAATTGCGCGAAGTGGATACTACGCGCCCGGACATGAATAGATATAGGTACCTACCAAAGTTAGTTTTTTTTTCATAACCCCTACATGAACCGTAGACTTGAAATACCGTTCAATCAACCTTACGAAATTATAGTTGAACAAACCAAAAAATTGTTATTAAATATGTTTTTATTGCTCTGCCCAAAAGCTTACGTGTTCAAGGAGTCGGCCTTGCGTTCGAAAGGTCTCGAGTTCGAATCCTGGCCATTACACTACCAACATGAGCCCACTGACACCCATACTCACCGTCGCGAACATCAGGGGAGTCACACTTGTGCTGCTGACTTCTGTGCCGTTAGTGCAGAAGACAAAGCAGGACAAGCCTTTAGTCTGTCCACTGACAACACAAAATCAATTCAGTTCAATGGCTCACTCACAGGTTCAATCACCGTCGGGTACACAACACGAGGTTATTATGGCCGCGGTATTCTGTAGCGTGGAGGTGCCACGAAGCCTGTCGGATAGTGGTAGAAAACTAAATATCAATCAATCAATTCAATCAATTAGCTGCTACTGCTGGACATAGGTCTCTCCTAATGTTGGGAGGCTTTGGCCTACCATATCCACGCTGGCCAGACGGGTTGGTACAGTTTTATTTCAGAAATGCTTCCTTCCGGGAAAAAGCTTTCTGTTTTCTATCAAATAACTTTTACAAATAGCCATTTCACCACTCATGGAATTTAACGACATTCCGACAAAATACCTGCAATGGTCTATTTTTAAAATCATACTCTAAATTGGAGATTGTTTGTTAAACTATTTATGGAAATAAAAAAAATTGTTATAAGATACTTTTAAATATTTCGTCTTGTTGATACGGTTATTTTATTCCATCTAGTCTATTTTATTTTTATACAGATCAAACACGACAGCACTTAATATAATGTATTCATAATGTTCAGTGACATAAAACAATATGGGAAGGGGAAGGAAAGAAGATACCTTTGCTGTGAACGCACAAGCCTGCGTCTTCTTGGCATTGAACTCGACCATGTTCTCGGAGCCCCATTGACAATGTGATTCAAGATCCGGTCCAGTTCAGTGACAAGAAGCTGTCTTTTTTCCACGATATCAGACTGTTTGGCCGCAGGTTGTCCGTGATAACTCCCGTGTAAGGTGCTATCGTCTGCATAGCAATGTATGCTGCCGGTGGACAGCATGTCATTGATATGCAGAAGAAAGAGAGTGGGAGATAATACAGACCCCTGCGGTACGCCAGCATTTATTTGCAAGAACTCCGAAGCCCGTCCATCACAGAGGACGCGGATACGGCACCTCCGCCCTACAGTATACAGCGGTAATAATAACTTCGTGTTGTGTTCCCAGTGGTGAGTAAATTACTCTTATGTATGTGCAAAACACAGTGTGATAGTAAACAAAAATATATTTATTGCCAAATAGACGTAAGAGGTAGAGGAGAGGGAAGGTCTATGAATGACCTCCGCCCCCCAACCTTCACAAATGAACTATTGACTATTTTAATAAATGTACCTAGTTTCAATTGATTTATTCTTACTTGCTTGCTTGCTTGTTAATGCCCAATGTACGTAACCATGGATACTAATGAAGAGAGGCCTCGCAGCTATCTTTTGTATGTCAATGAAATTTTAAAGCATTAAGCATGGTAACTATTCAAATCGATTAAGATAGAAAAAATTGAAACGATTCAAGCGGGATTCGAACTCGCGATCTTACCCTAACAGTTGGAATGCTCTAACCACTGAGCCACCGAAGCTTCACCTGAAATCAACCACCATAGTCTTTTTCCTTTACTTTAATTTACTTTACTTTTTACTTTAATTACTTAGAGGTCACCCTCACACTGTGCAGAATATACGAGCAAGAACCAAGCGGTTCGGAGACTCTTTTCTTTGCCGCACCACCAAGACCTGGAATTCATTACAGGTCATGGACGAGCGTCGACAGTATACGAAGGCCACGTCAACTGTGTATGACGTCACGGTAGGCCCTCAGTGCACATTTATTTAGACCGCCTCCTCTCTGCGTTTGCTCTGATAAAATAGATATACAAGTGAAATACATTTCGCATAAATAAATATTTTGCACAACGCACTGTAGACCCAAAATAAGCTTAGTTTGTCTTGATTGTGTTATTGGTTGGTATTATTTTACAGTTAATAATTTTATTACAAGTGTTAATTAAGCATTTACTTCTGTACTTTAGTACTAGGTAGTAGGTAATAGTATTAATAACAATAATAAACCGTAAGTTTTCATTGTCCTCAGAATGAATTAAATCGGAATGAGGAAGATAAGAACTAAAGTTTTGTTATTTTCGTACTCATACGACTTTAAGTGTTATTTAACATCAGATCGATCTTAACTAGCAAGTACTCAAAATGTATTATGGTGTACACTGCAGCCGCGGTAGCCTAGTGGTATGGGTGCCTTACACGAAAGCAGCAAGCACACCAGTAACAGTTACAGTTGCATCCTTTGCACTTTTAACCCCTTTTTTGAGTCCTTTCTACCAATCTTTCGATCCACGATTTAGCTTACTTTTATCGATGAATTTTATTTTTAGAGTTGAGTCTATTGCCGTCTTCCGGACACTATTGTTGACTCAAGCCATATATCTGAGGCTGACATATATATTAAACAGCCCTATACATTAGTCGCCTTGTACGACACCGCAAGAGATAGGGTGGTCCAAATTCTGCATTTCGTGCTTTTTTCTATTCGTATAATAGCCGCTTGGCCAACTACACCGCACCCAACAGCCGAAACAATACCATGAACTCTAGATCTGATGTCGGCAGAAGAGCAGGATTTACACACTATTATACACTCACCATTTACTATTCTTCATGTTCGGAAGCAGAGAGGGTGTTAGAGCCGGCAGTCAAAGTGTTTAAACTAGATACCCAATCATCGGGGATGTTTTCCGTGTTAAGTATTTCATTAAATATATCCGTAAGCTTTGGAGCAATCACTGGTAATGTAGTTTTTAGAAGCTCGTTTGTGATGAGATCTGCTCCAGGTGCTTTATCAAGTTTTTGTGTTTTAATTGCTTGCATTGTTTCAATAGTTAGTATTTTCGGTGTCTGCTCCTCGGGTTACAGATTCTCGATCGTACTTACATAGGCAATAGGAAATCGTGTCACAATTCGAGAGTCTGCTAAGTAAATTTTCGTCAAGGTGCGAGAACTGTGTTTGTTTTTACCAATAAAACGAGTGGGTGAGAACTTGTACATAAGTTATGATTGAATAATGAGTAATCTGTTTTACCCATAGAACATCTCGAGCAAATTTTTCAAACGAACAGCGAGGAAAGCTCTGAAAGTATAGCACTGGACGTGACGCAGTATGACAACTTAGAAATAAAACTTGTTACCCCAAAAGAAGTTAAAAACATGATCAAAAATTTGGCTAAAAGGAAATCACCGGGATACGACCTAATCACTGGAGAACGGAAAGAGGCGAATGTATAGCCGATCCCCAAGAAGGGGGATTGCTCAGAGCCAGCCAACTATCGACCCATAGCCGTCACCTCAGTGCTGTGCAAGGTCTGCGAGCACATCATTAACATACAGCTCACGCGTCACCTAGAGGATCACTCCTTAATTAGTGACCGGCAATATAAACAGCGTATGGCTTTAGTTAGAGTTCGAAATAACCGCCAGGTCATTGCCGTGTCCAGTGAACTCCAGTGACATTACCACAGAACACAGAACAGAGTATTCCTGCAGGACAGGAGAACTCCTGTCCCGCAGGAATACTAGTGATGAGGTCTGTAGGTAGGTAGCACATACTTGGTATTCAATTTAGCTAGGTTAGGTATAAATTAATTAGCTACCTATCCCTAAAATAATTATCTACTAAGTACAGTACAGTCAGAACTGATTGTTCTTATATTTAGTACACACCTTTATTTCGGACACCTTTTTTATCTTAATGCCTTGGTTTCTCCCCTTTCTGCAGACAAAGGGAGAAAACCAAGGCATTCAGATCGTTTTGAGCAATTTGTTCATCTAGATCGATCTGATGCTAATTGTACCTACCTTCTAACTCTATAAAGCTAATAAATCTCTATTATACCTACAAAAATGAATCGCTGATATCTGTTAACATGCATTACTTCCAAAGGACTGCACCAAATTGTACCTGTAGTTCTTTGTACCTATTTTCTGTTCGCTGACGGAAATTGGTTAACGTGGCCTATTGACATATGCAACACCTTTTGTTAAAGTATATGACACCACGCGCCCTACGGATAGATTTATTACAAGAGATTGGAGGAGATCTCGCAGAAACCTCCACCGATCTCTTCCTGTTATATTGGTTGATTTATGCTTTGATGTACGCGAGGTAATAACTGGGCGTATTCACTAGCGCTGGCAAACTGAACGAAAATGTTTGACAATGAGTGATGAGTGTGATCATTCGATAAAATAATATTATTACCACCATTATGCAGGTCATTTTTCACTGGTATCCGTGTAAAATCAGAGTAATATCTCTGTTTATAACTTCTGTATAATAACTTATGTACTCCACACAGGAGCGAATTTGTGTCTTGTATAGAAGACACCGCTGCTCTGGGTGAAAAATCATCTCACTCTATTCAGGACTCCGAGTTTTCGTGAGGCTGTTTTGATGATGCTTTCGATGTAGTTTTTGTTATTCAGGTTGCTATAAATCTCTTATACAAATATAAGTTTTACATTAAATTAAAACTGTTTATGGTATTAAGTTAAAATTGAACAATTTAAAGTTGACAACATTTGATTACATAACGGATAATAATTACACAATCGCAGGAAAAGTAATATAAATCTCTTATACAAATATAAGTTTTACATTATTCAGCGGAAGAAGTTCTGAAAAATATCAGGGAGGCCATGGACGCCAAGGAGGGCTGGGTAAAAGTGGAGAGAGTGTGAAAGGCAAAGGAAAGAAAAGTAATTATGGGATGCAGAAGTGAGGAGGACAGAAGAAAGGTAAAGGAAAGGCTGGAAAAAAATGACAGTCCAGGATTTTTACGATTTTGAAGACTGTTCTTCGTCGTATAAATTACAACATTCTGTGCCGCGAGCTTATTTAAGAAACATGTCTGAAATCACTTTTCGGCGAGGGAGCAATTCCATGTTCTACGAGAACAGCCATGACACTCAAGAGTAAATAGAATCATGCATATTATAATATTACACAAAGCAAATCATCTTTGTGTATAATCATACAATTAGTAAGTTATAATATGAATATACACCAGAGATGTCGCCGGCGCGTTACGTGCTAGGGGCAAAGGGAAATTATAGAGATATGAGAGAGTACTGCTTTTCCTTGTTTTGCGATACAGTGGATTAGATAATTAATTCTCACGTTATCAACTATGGGCACTAATATACTTGCATAATCTGGTGTAGCGGTGTCAGGATACTGGTAGTGCATCATCAAATCATCCCATAGTTCCCATTTGCCTGGATGTTTGGGAATACGAGCAACATAGTTTATGTCTTCTTTTTTAACTGGTAAATCCGATAATCCCCCCACCTTCTGGACAATGTCATAGAGGTTTTCGTTTTTCTTCTCAGGAATGCCTCGGATCTCCACATTATTGGCTCTGGCCCATTGGTCTCTTTTATGCATTTCGTACTCTGAGGTGAAAGCTTCGGATGCGACTGGGATTAACGCTAAGATGAAGAAGAAATATATAATAGGTTACAGGTGTATCGGCCTTTTTCAAAATTTCTGCCATAAAGCTGTAGAAAATTTTGGTTTACATCCACAACGCGAATGGTGGCAGCTTGACTTGCGATCCTGCTTCGCTCCAGCTGCCGCTCCCGCCCTGCCTATTCCTTCACGAGCATAACTTATTCGCAGAAGGAGGCGCATTAGAGCAGTCACTTAGTAATCATAATTTTCACATTAGTCCCGGATACATCCGAGGCTTTCTGAATCCAAGGTCCGATTTATGGATGAAATTCGAAACCTAAATTATTTTTTCTATTCCATTTACGTAAATTCTAATGATTACGCTCATAGAAGTTCATGTAACAAGCAGAAATTATAGGGCCGTAGGCATTTAATTATCAAATGGAGAATCTAGCATTTGAACTGGAAATGATAGTATGTTCAATACAAATTTAACATGTAGGTATGTTTACGTGTCATGTACTTATAAATGTAACACAACATTATTAACATAAAACCTACTTGTTCGCTGGCTGGAGCTCCTGGACTACTAGTGAAGTATTGCATTTTTCTAAGGTCCAAATAATCAGATTTTACAACTGATTTCCAACGGCCTCGGGCCGTGATTTATGTTCGTTCTTTTGAAGGCTTGCGTGTTATTGTGACGTTTCCAACTCATTTGATTATGAATGTATTGTCATGATTGATCAATAAAAACGGAAAAATTAAATGAGTTAATGTTTCATTTTTAATTATTTATGGGAATTGGGCCACAGGTTAACTTCACAAAACTGTTCTCATTACTGTTTTATTTTCAGTACTAAGGCTTGGAAGATGCATAGACACATGTTATGCTGCCTTAAATAGTATGCACATTGAGGACCCAATTCTGCGATTGACACTGACCATCAGCAAATTGACCCCGAGGCTGAAGCTAAGGGTGATTCTAGGAGTGAGAGTTCTCTCGCTCGCCGCCTTGCGCACGGCGTTGGCTGCCACTGCCTCTTTCCGCGAGCAAGTAATACTGGAGGAGACGGTGGCGGGAGAACCAGCTGTAGTTGAAAATCAAACAGGAGAAATCAATAACAGTACAAATAACAGTACAAGTGTAGATGAAAATTTTAAAGATGGCATTATTAATAATACAGCTGTTGAACCCATAGCGCTCACGCTTTCTGGTGTAGATAATAATACATTTTCAAACTTAAATTGTACACCTGTTCCGGAAGAAATAAGAGACCCACTTAATCCTTGCTTTTCGGTAAATCATGTATAGCAATGTTCGGGTCATATGACTCTTTTTTTCAAACCAGGCAGAGATACTATCTGCATTTAGTAGTAAAATAATTTAATTTAATAATGTTATAAATTTCACGGTAACTTTGCTTACCGTGAAATTTATAACATTATTAAATTAAATTATTTCTATCAATGCAATTAACTTCATTCATAATTTAATTAACTTTAATTAGAAACTTTAATTGATACTTTAATTAGAAACTTATAGTGTATTTAATACAACTTTTTATTAGATTTTCACATCCTTTTATAAATCAAACATGGATAAGGAAATACAGGTCCCGCTTTGGTGTAGATCAAAGCTTATATTGCTGATTACTAATAAATAAATAAATAAACTGAAAGAAGATAAATTAAAGACTGATGTCCGTATGGAGACATCAGTCTTTAATTTATCTTCTCCTCCTACCTACCTCTTTCTATATACCTTATGTATATCTAATACATGTATTATATTAATGATATAACATCTCTATCTTAAATATATTAAACTAAAAACCCACTTAAAAGCTAAAAAAACAAGTTTAAAATATTAAAACAAAATATTACAGCCTTAACATTTTTAGGTACCGAGATATCTGACGTCCAGTAACAATGAAGGAAAAGAAAGAAAACTATGTATATAACGTAGTTCTGTAGGGCAATAAAAGAAAAGGAACCCATCAATGTCACCGGAATCCCTGAGAAGCTCCAACAAAAACGAAACCACTAGACACTCGTCAAGAAGCACTATGAATAACATGTCTAACTATCTCATAAAAAAGCCAACTCTAACGTTTCATGCTGCTCGGTCACAACCTAAATCTTTTTCTATGTAATTGTTTGCTTTTTGTTAATCTTATGAACCTCAAAATAACTGTTATATTAATGTATTAATATTTATCTCAGATTTTTAGTAGTCATTTATGTCTGCTGCTAAATCTTTATTGGGGTCTTGTTATTGGAAATTCTATATATAAGTATAGTCACTTGACTGGTACTGTGAGTGGGAACACTGCTGGCAGAATACCTTCTTTTTCATACAAATGCAAGCCATTTCTTCTAATAACCTCGCTGATTTTCTAAGACTTTCCAGTCTATGACTATTGTGATATGCACTGGAAACTTGTTCCTTTGTTGGTGCAACTGGTACTTCTTTGTTCCTATTCTCAATCCAAGCTTTGCCAACATCAATTTTTTGTTCTATGTTACTATCAAGATCAGCAGGTGGTGTCAGTATGCAGTTAAGCCACCTCTTAAATTCCGATTCAAATCTTTCTACTGCTTCTTCATCGTAGAAGTATGTAGAGGATACGAATGGATCTACAGTTGAGGATTGAGAGTAAACATTCCCTATCTGATTGATCGTCATATTTTCTTCAAATACTTTTTTTGTTTGTTTTCAGAGTACCGCTGTTCTTGGTGGTGTATTTCTGCGACAGCTGCAAGCATAAGAATCACTACTGCCCTAACTGCAACAAGCTAATTGGTTTCGAGTTGCCCCTGATTGGACAGAGAATACATTTTGTAGATAAAATATAATACTAGTGGCTTGACTGTCAGTTTCGAATTTAGAATACGAATGAAACCGAACTAAAAAAGCTACCATAGATAACTATTGTCACGAATTTTGTAATCTGTGGTCGTAATGTATTATTTGATTATTAGCAATGATATACATACAAAGATATAAACACGCATTTATCTCTGGAGGATTAAGCAGAGTTTAGTCGTTTGCTTATTTCAAATGTTTATTATAATATTTTTTTAAATAATATTGATTAATGATAATCAGTTATTTATGAATGTATACTTTAGTGTCACAAAGATGCCAACATGAAAAAAATTTAACTCAAATGTCAAGTGTCACAATATTTTCGTCTCAATGTTATTGGTTTTCTAGTTTTCATCATTTAATTTCTCAATAACCTCAAGTTCTGATACAATATTCATTTAAATTTCAGATAATACTTATAGTTTATACATATGTGACATCTCAACCAAAAGTGTACATCAAATCTTCCTCAATAAATGGACTACCCAACACTGAAAGAATCATTCAAATCGGACCAGGGCCGGCAGTCTGTACATTCGTCGTTAATACTTATCTTACGAAATCGTAAGCAAAGTTAACAACAAAATTCGGTTTCTTTGCGTCAAACCCAAGTCTGTACATTTTGAGGTAGCGACTAAGCGAGCAATAATGTATGGGGGATGCAAGTCTCTACATGTATGATCCCGTCAATACCCTGTGCCTGAGTCTTGATGTTATTTAAGATCTCCAGTACTGTTGGTTCATCAACGGGTTTAAGCTCTTATACGCATGAGTTGTGAAACCCATTCATTTCCACCTCGGCAGTAGCGCAGCAGCCCTATCAACACCCAGAATGCATTATTGTACTCAAAATTTTATATTGTTAATCTGTGAACAATAGTGTGGGTTATATATTTACTACTTTATTAATTTATAATTAATTATTGTAATATTTTAATATGTAACTGTTTTATGTTCCTAATAAATAAAATAAAAAATAACACCTACCAAGTTACCTGGCGCTCGATTTTGCTAAACGAACAGATTCTTAGAATATTGCCAGTCCTCAGGATTCACAGTAAAAATCTTACATTAAGGCTTTTCATTCCAATCCTGTGTGATTTTCAATAAAAAATATCACATTAAGTCAGGTCACCGCCTCTTTGGCGTGACGGTAGTGAACGCGCCCGCTGCACATTTAACTTTTTAATGTTACTACTTACTAGTGTACTAGTGGCGCCCTCTACTTACCCCAGGAAATATTTACTATATAAAAATAGGATCGGCAGATTGTTAATAGTCGACCGCTATCACCTTCTTACTATAACGATTCTCACGTGCGTTCAACTTCACGTATTACGATGAGATGAACAATCGAGAACATTCACCATGGGACAGACATCCTATATGTTATTCCACCATTGTCACACGGTATGTGTAAGTAATGGTGACCCTCTTTTCTCCACATTCTGTGTAGAATATAAAAAAAAAGTATAACGAAATAGGTTATATGAACTTGCCCTGCATGCATTCTTTTTACGTTGATTGCTAGAAAAGATTAATGGTATATCGTTAGTAATAATGTTCCGGGGGCTTAGTGTTTACATCGCGTAAGTGTGGCGTAGGCGGACCCTTGACGGTTGATACCTACCCATATTTCCATGTATCGTAAATAATTGTCCAAATGGCTTGTGGCAACTAGCGAATGTTCCATCTATAAAAAACTCTGAAAGCTGAGTTAACATATTTTTGGCTTCTTTTGAAATGAATACCAGCATGGCTAAAAAGGCTATCTCATGAAACGTTCGTCTGCCGAAACGCTTTCCAATTCGTCCGCTGTCGTAAGCCAATAAGGATCCGAACATCGCTGAAGTGAAGCGGAAGTTGAATGCTGCTTCGAGGTCCAGTAAAAAGGCAACGTCTAGGGCAAAGTTTGAGTTCATCGGCAGAATTGGCGAACGGCTTGCGCGCTACCCATCTGGCAGTCGCGCATTTTGGTCGCTCGCCAAAGCTGCCGAGGGAAACTTCTGCCAGTCTTGCCACATGTAATGTTGCCATTATCGTCTTTAAGTTTTACCAGATATTTTATTGTTCAGATTTGAATGAAATAAATAGTTTTTAGTTGAACTGCTGAACTCAAAAAGTCAAAGGAGTGAAAACTTCAGCCAAAGTAAAAGACAGTCTTAGATCATATTGAGGTATATTTTATGTACCTAAACTGATTAAATGTTACCTATAAATAAAACATGCTCTTCTTATTTTAGTCCATACTCACTTTATTTTATTTTTATTTTTTTATTTTTTATTTTTCGGAAAACTTACAGCTAATATACATATATACAAAAGTAAACAACATGATTTCTTAAAACACTGCACTTTGGAGCCTGATGTCTGCTCTCCTGTTCTTTATAATTTTAGTGGGCCCTCATAATTATTACCTATAATAAAGTCGATCACAAGAAAAAAGTAATGGATTTTTAACCACTTGCACTACCTTATTACTTATTACTTACATTCAGATTATTAAAATCATTACCCTCATTTTCCCTTCACCGCAGGCACATAATTATTACACAAAAACACGTTTTTATACGAAAGCAAAAGTATTTATGCTAATACGAGTTGCTTAAAAGGTAATGACACTACAATTAGGTACTTGCGAAGTGTCATTATCACCGCTCGACCAAAATACTTATAAATCGAAAAATAGCATTGTGGAATCGATACCAGCTAACAGGCCTCAATGAACATTATAAGGACTATAGAAAAGCAAACAACCAATCGATAAATCACAACAGAAAAAACCGCATAGACTATGAGCAAGACATAATAAACGCAGGACACAAGAGATTTTGCTTCCCATCATGTGGGCCGTGTGCTTGTCTGCCAACTAAGTGGTATAAAAAAAAATATACTCGAAATTGCTCCAAAATAAATAAAAAACATGATAAATGTCCCGGTGAATGTTATACTAGGCTTTATAATTTATGTTCAGGATTTTAAACATTTAAAACTAGCACCCACATTTCGCCTGTTTATGTTTAGGTTCCAATGTGCCTATTGCCATTAACCGGACACTTCTAAACCTGCGATAAATACACACATAATTTCGAAAAGCATCGAAAAGTCATTGGTGTTTGCCATGGTAAAACCTGGGTTAGCCCACGCGCCTAAAGCATGATATTTGAGTGTTAGCTGTCAGTCGTTTTATCTAAACTAAACAGTCTATGTGCCATATGGTAACCTGCTGGTCAACCCAATTGTGTCAAAATTACTAGGAATGGTGCTGATTCCATTACTTATTTACATAAAAATAATTCTAATCTTTCTTCATTTATCTTTGCTAGTGTTCGCCCACTGGTCGGTATCCAATCGTTAATTATTAAATTTGAGGAAAACGTGAGTCATGGTAGGGAAGAAATCTAAGTGCTACAATAGTAAAGGATATAGAACTAAATATAAAGCTGCAAGATCATAAACAAGTAAGTATGTTCTATATCTTTAAGAAATATTTTTTTACACACATTTAGAACACACTTGTACTCTCCCACAGTATTTTTTATTAGAACTGAACGGTTTTGCATTACCGTTTTGTAACAACAAATTCCAACACCATACCGTCTATGGTGTTCTAGAATGTTGGAAGAGGACTATGTACAATATATATAATTGTCTAACAGATAAAACTTTACAAACTCTATAAAGATCAGTGGTTGGGAATAATATAGGTCGAAAGGTGGCAACTTTAAGGATGGCTCGTTGCATACAACCATGAAACTCTTACAAGAACTTTAATAATTCAAAGATAGCAAATTGAATTCAAGGTCTATTCAGCTGACTGTTTAGCGATCTTGGATATCGAAAGTAACAGCTCTGCAAATTAATTTTCAATCGGCGTCACACATGTAATTACTGCATATAAAACCTGATAGAAATAACGATTGTATTCGCAGCACGGGAAAAATTGTTTCATAGCCTGATTGGGTTATTAAAATATCTATATATAGAACCGACAAATCGATGCCAATACTTAACACTTAAAATTTCGCAGTAAACGAATCGAGTTATTTCTACCTACGCCTATGTATAAAAATCGAAGTATATTTGGCGCGAAAAGTTAGCAACGTGCACATATTGCGCGCGCAGATGGAGGAGTCTGGGCTGTATATATCTGTCTGATGTTAAACAGCCCTATCCCTTAGTCGCTTTGTACACTGCATGGGAAGAGATGGGGTGGCCCTAATTCTACTCTGCGAAATTTATTTTAATTATGACAAACCTCCGCTTGATAACAGTATTATCTTAGCGATGATCTTGGTTGTATCCAGGGCTTCGGACTTCAGAGTTTCCAACTTTCATCATCATCGTAGCTATTTCTCAGTCGCGGCAAAGTTTGCACTTTGGAGTCTGAAGCCAGATTGTTTATTATTGGTATATCAACACTGTCACCAGACATCCCAACCTCTAGATGTTAGGAGGTCTGGTGAAAGACGTTTCCGCATCCTCTAGAGGAAAGCCGTTGACCAACGCCAGTTGTACCAGCTGACAGGTAAAATTGGCCTGGCAGATGTGAATATAACCCTATAAACCCAATTTCATTCCTTATTTTGTTATACTATATTTATTATATATAAACGTAATAAAGTACATTATATAATATATAGTATAATTTAAATATTGTTTGCGAAGAGACATTCCGAGAAATCAAAAGAGTTATTATCTTTTCATTTGACCTCTGCCATAACGCCAGTTCATATAACTCCGGATTAACAAATAAAAGACATCATCAATTATTTGTTTGACAGCTCTTTGTTGAAATAAAGACTATATCAAATATTCAAATCGATTAGGTTAGGAAAATTTTGTGAATCAGTTCAGGTGGGATTTCCTTCTTCCTACAGTCCTGGGTCCTTCAAGCGAGGCGTGAAAAAGCATATAATGAGGCCGTCAAGAAAACCTAAGATTAAATTTTCATTTAATAATGAAATTTTTGTAGGTCCGCGCATTAATGACAACACTTCGATATGAAGTAACGGTAAGGAAAAAAAGGAATGGCTATGTCTTATTATTATTGACCATCTGGACCACAGGAGGTATTCCCGTCCCAATTGAGCAGTCCGACTGGGGAAGTACCTCCACCCTACAGAATACCACGGCTATAGTAACCTCGTGTTGTGTTCCCGGCGGTGAGTAAGATAGCCAGAGCTCACTGGAGAGGTTTTGTGCTGTCAGTGGGAAAACCAAAGGCTTGTCTTGATTTTGTCTTCTGCACTACCGAGGCCGGTCCCGAAGGAGCAACCCGCGTAAATCACACTCGACAGCCAGATTTGTGATCGGTGTAAATTGAAAACACCTACATATTACAGATGGATACCAATTCCCTTGTTAATTCTTCTGTGGCACTATATTAAACTTATATGAAAATTCGAAACTTATGTCACAGGAACTCCAAAATTAAAGTACCCTTTGTTCAGACAGTCACTTTTTTATACCACTCAGGTGGCAGACAAGCACGACACTACTCCGATTTTGAGAATTTCGTATTACTTTTTTACAACTGTCACTTTTTAATAATGTTATAAATGTGTTTGTTAGCTTAATGTTGAAACGGATATTTCTTACAAATTTGATAAGAAATAATATATACTGTTGATTGATGGTTGCTTGGTGGAACATGCTACAGATATTGAATACGACAGTTTGTAGTACCTATTATTTTGGTATACATGCCTTTATTTTATATATATATATATTGTATATATAATGTATCTATACTATACTATATATATAATCGTACTTATTCATTATATATATATTATATTTACGTAATATAATAATATATAATATATATATATATAAAATATAATACATACTATATAATATATATATATATATATAATAAATATATATATAATAAATAAAAATATAAATTATATATATAAAATATAATATATTTATAATATATATATATATATATAATAGTGTAGTAAATAATATGTTGTAAATACATATATATATACATATATATATATATATCTGCATATATAGGTTATAATAATGTAAATGAATAAGAAATAAAAGTAGAAGTAGTTACTAATAACACAATTGGTACACGAGGTCACTAGAATACCAAGAAGGTCGGGCCTAGACTCTCAGTTGATAACCCGGGCCTAAACCCAAACTGAGCGTCATGTAGTTCCAGGTGCTGATCCGACTGTTGGTCAAGCAGACTGTTCAGCAATTTAACAATGACAGTTGCAAGACAGATTAATAGGTCACCAGGGTTATCCTTTCAAATTGGCAGCCATGCATTTGAGGCTAAGTCTGGGCTGTGTAAATCTGTCTGATGTTAAACAGCCTTATCCCTACGTTGCCTTCTACGACACCGCATGGGAAGAAATGGGGTGGTTCAAATTCTACTCTGCCGGGCACCACGCGGCATTGCGGTTGCTAATTAAAAAAAAAAGAAAAAGTTCATTGTGTTTTATTAACGTAACCTCGTGCTTGTTGCCATGCGGCCAAATGCTGGGATGGTTTACATCAATGGTCCTATATTGAAATGACTAACATATGTTATCTTATCTCAATGCTGTCGCAATGTGTATAGCGTTGTATTTTTTTAATAGAGGACGCGCCAGCGACTATGTGCTTACAGGGTCGGTAGCGCGACACAGTCGTTCAAGATATTTAAATTTTTAAAGTGGTAAAATCAGACTAGTAGTACCTAAATATGTACCTAAATTGGACCTATGGTGTTTGTGTACGATTACAAGGTGAAGAACAGTTTTAAAAAGTGGAATTTCACGTTATTTAAACAAAAATCATATGATTCAAGCGTTGTCGTTCTTCTTTGAAAAGTTATATTTGGGGTTGCAAAGATCAGAGAGTGGATTATTATTTTAGGAGTTTGATGTAAGTCAAATTCAAGTTTATGGGGTTACAAACCTTAACTCGCGCTTTGGCTCTGTGGCTTTTAGTCGTAGAACCAAAGATAACAAAGTTATTAACTCTGCGACATGTTCACAATGCTGTTCCCTGCACCATGGCTCTTCTATATGTACACGTTCGGCAATCACTATAAGCCGTTAAGTCCTGTGAGAGCCTGTCAAGCATGGAATTATATGAACGAGGTGAGTGGATTTTTTAAACTACAAAGATATTACACTCTGTATATTTTGATAGATGTTCGCTAGAACCCACATTTCGCCAGTTTATGTTTAGGTCCCAATGTAGCCTATTGCCATTAACCTGTCACTTTTTTTTTACGTGCGCAAAATCCCCACGGATACCCCGGAGCCGGTGGAAGAGGTTATGTCGGACTCGAAACGACCATAACGCACGCCGCCTGTGGGAAAACGCGAGCGTCCCAAGAATTATGATGAAACAGCTTTCTTACTTTACTATCAAGCAGCGCTGATAAATGGGCCGGCCAGCAGTCCAACGATTGCCACATTTGTCAAAGTAAGCACCGGTACCTAAACACGAGTGCAGCAGAGTGCTTTCCAGCTATTGAAAGTCGGTAAAATATTTGCACACGCCGTATGGAAGGGCCCCCGTACCCCCTCGAATATGGTCGCCGGGCCCCCACTTCCGGTCACCAACCGGCACGACGAGCCATACCGGGATTATGCGCGGTCTGGTGAGGCAGCCTTCCAGGGTGGTTAGTCCCAAGGTAGCCTAGTGGTATAGGTTATGGACTGCTGAGAGGAGGTCTCGAGTTCGATCCCAGGTTTTATCATGGCACACACCAATGACTTTACGATGCTTTTCGAAGTTGTGTGTATTTATCGCAGGTTTATAAGTGCCCGGTTAATGGTAATAGGGTCCAGCTCAAATATGTAATTACCACTTAATACAAATTATTTCTAGTTTATTTGCTAACTACACAAATTCTTATGCTTTTATTACATTACTGTCCATCCCAAGGTTGCCTGGAAGAAATCGCTTCCAGCGATAAGGCCGCCTAATTGTACATTAAACTGTATGCATGCTACCTTTACCATGGCACACACCAATGACTTTTCGATGCTTTTCGAAGTTATTTGTGTATTTATCGCAGGTTTATAAGTGCCCGGTTAATGACAATAGACTCGTCACCTATTACATTGGGACCCAAACATAAACTGGCGAAAAGCCTAGCACCTCTACCTACCTCTTCGGGGATATAGGCGTGAGTTTATGTTATGTTTATGTTAAACCTTATTTTCAAAGAAAGAATAACGAACAAATGTTCTGTGAATGTTTACATTTAAAAATATTAATGGTTAGGGGATAGAATAACCATTTACTCTTCTGGTAAAAATCCTCCTTTGTTTCGATTCCCGCTTAGTGCAAATATTAAATTTGTATGTTTGAATATCTATATTTTAGAGCTTTTCTATGTTTAGTATTAATGTATTAATAAACATATCCTTATTCTAGAACCATAATATAAGCTAGTTAGACTTACTTTGTGTGTATATCCACCATTTCCCTGTGGAGCCGGGATCTCACGGCCCGAATTTCTTCGGGCTCGGGATCGTGACCCCCTCCCATCTCGCTCCAGCTGAGAGAGATTAGAGGCTACTCCCGTCTTATTCCTGCCAAGTGAGATAGGAAGCTACTCCCGTCTTGCTTCTTCTGAGTGAGGTAGGAGGCCACTCCCATCTCGCTCGTGCTGAGTAAGATAGGAGGTTACTCCCGTCTCGTCGGGTTCATGATTATGTTCATATTTTAAGTGTTCAAAAACGTACAAATTATTCAATTAGATATATATATGTATAGCCGCTAGGTTTCCAACAGAATCAGAAGGTTTCTTCATGGTTGGCAGCGCGAGTATGACACCCCTGGTGTTGCATACGTCCATAGGCCACGGTAACCGCTTCCCATCAGGTGGGCCGTGTGCTTGTCTGCCAACTAAATGGTTTAAAAAAAAAAAAAACAAGTTTGAATTCTTGCTTAATACAAGCCATTTAGTTTAGCTGAAGGAGTTAGGAGGAATCGGTTACTTGTTTATACTAATGTTAAAAAATACATTTACTACCAATGTTTTATTATAAACCATTGATATGTTATCCGTACTTTAAAATATGCGATAGTGCGCTACGCAAAAAAAACAACGACATTTATGATAAATTCATATTATTAATATTTAAATTGTAATATAATTCGTAATTCACATAAATTAATAATAATGCAGCGCGAGTTTAGGGTCGGCAGCGCGAGTGTGACGCTCCTGGTGTAGCACGAGTCCATAGGCCACGGTAACCACTTCCATCAGCGACGCCTGTGGGTCGTTTTTGGTTGCCGAAGGTGAGGTTAACAGGCATATCCCTCGCACCCCGGCCGACCCAGGGCCACCTCTCTCGATCTGGCCCTCTCCTAGGGTGTGGGGACCACAAGTCCCCGACTCGTCCCCGGACTGCCTGCTTCTGCCTGCATGCAAATAGACGGTAGTATTTCTTCGCAGACAACAAAATTTTCCTTAAAGCGACTGTCATCTGACCTTCATAGCCAAATTAGCTAAATCGAAGTTCTGCTATCAGAATCCCCTGAAAATAAAAATGAAAATAATCTTTTAAAACCATTAGAAAACAGAGAGCAACCAAAACAGGCTCTTAAGAAAAATAAACATCAAAATATATTGAGGAAGCGCGTTCCTTAAAAGAATAGACTGGACTAAGAAAGAAGAGTGGACAAGGTAAGTACCCGAACGAGTGAGCCCAAAGTGTCATGACGCCGTGTGTTTAATCTTCAAAATATTTTACCTATTCTACTATAAAACGATATATATTTTTTTCAAAATCAAATGTGACCACTTTATCTCTTACCCTGTATTATAAAAATATTGACATGGATATTAACATTCATGATATTTACTCAAAAGAACCAAATAATACAGTAGCATCATGTCAAGCCAGTATCTTGAATATCTAATAACAATAAATTCGATTGAAGGTCATACGAGATGGGTTATCTTGAAAGTGACCTAGTTATAGTCGCCATACCTAGTTGTTACGTAGAAGAATTAGAAACAATTTATGTGCATATTCTCTATTCCAAAAATCTTCAATTTCAAGTACTATAAGGTTGAGAATAAACCTTACTCTTTGTTCATGCACTTTGGAAACCTGTAACAAAATTGCATGTCATTAGAACAAACTCCAATATGAACACGAGGTCCTAATTTTTTATAAATTTGTGCGACTTACCGCCTTAATTTGCTGGAACAATGTCAATAGCAAAAGAAATCATAATATTCTCAGATTAAGAGTAATAGGTGGCGAGCCTATTGCCACTAACCGGGCGCTTATAAACCTGCGAACACATAGGTAGCGAGCCTATTGCCATTAACCAGGCGCTTGTAAACCTGTGATAAATACACACATAACTCCGAAAAGCATCGAAAATGCATTGGTGTGTGCCATGGTAAAACCTGGGATCGAACCCGAGACCTCGTCTCAGCAGTGCCTCGAAAACGACTTGCAAATGCTGAGCTTGAAGACTGGGGCCGTGGACGACCGCTTGCAAGTTCTCGAAAAGATCGTCAGGCTGGAAACCTGTGGACCTGTTACCGTGACCTCACCATCAACAGCAAAGTTCGACCTACCACACTTTGATGGAACTTCCTCGTGGACAGCCTTCAAGTACCAATTCAAGAGGCTCACAAGCATGCGATCCACCTGATGGGAAGTGTTTACCGTGGTCTATAGAACACCAAGGGCGTTACACTCGTGCTGCCTGAAGAAATCTTCTCATGCCCTGGTCGACTGTCAAAATCATTGAATGTTGGAATCATGAATTATCCGTGTGGTGTAACAACTTGTTGTCAAATGTCCTTGTTTTCGTTTATGTTGATACATGCACTGTCAACAATTAGTGAAGGCCAACTGATATTACACTTGTTTTGGTGAGAGCAACTCACATCTAGTTTCTGGACCTCTCGAGCTTTTGAGAACTTTATTATACTCTGAATATTACAATTACAGCCGCGTGGTTCCCGGCAGAGTAGAATTTGGATCACCCCATCTCTTCCCATACGGATAGGGCTGTTTAACATTAAACAGATATATACAGCCCAGACTCAGCCTCAGATGCATGGCTCGAGTCCTTTGCATTTGACTAATGAGTTCATCTCGGTCTGTTGTATTCATACAACTAAATTGAAGTAATAAATTCTGATCAATATCTCCAGGCACTGAAGACCCGTCTATATCCATGATAAGAGTATGAACTTCCACTTAAAAAGGATCACAAAACACTCGACTGTTTCACCACTTCACAAAATATTGACATGCCCTTTGTTTACGTGTGTCAGCTGACTTGACTGAGAGGCAACAAAATGAGTATGCCTAAATAATTACAATACATGTATACATTAAAATTACACTGATTATGTTAGTCAATAAGGGAATACTTTATCGACAAATTTCCATAAATATTTTCGCATATTTCTAACGGTATTTTTATGCGAAATCGATTCCTTTCACTTTCGTTCTACAATCCTTGTTAATCTGTCTAAAATCTAATAACATTTCTCTCACAAAAGTTCATTTTACACACATACAAAATTTCGCAAACTTAATATCTACTTTCAATACTAGTTTGAGTTGTTGGTAATGCAAATAAATCTAGTTCAGACTTAACACATTCACAAGATTGGCAAGTTTGAGATTAAACCGTGATTTGCGCTTGGATGCAGTAGCAGAAGAGTATGAGTATGATATATCGTTGATCATAATCACTAGTTTCTTATTTTAATTTTCTACTACTTTAGTAGAAAAATGCCAAGGTTCGGTATGGTATAGTGCATCATTGAATACCAACATAAGTAATTTCGGACTAGTTGGGAAGTAAGCCGTAAATTACAGGCACAACGTTAAGTGACTCACCTGTCAAGTCCAGGTGTACAGTGTATAATTGTAAAAACGGCTTCGGAACAACTTTGAAAGATGAGAAAATTTTTTCCTAAAATAATCGGAACTTGCACGTCAGCCAAATTATCAAAGTGCACATATGTATTTATGTACACATTTTATAAACTACACTGTCACACGTCCTTTTTAGTAAATTTGAATAGCCGAAATGACTGCAAAGACAATTCAACGTTACAAAGAGACAAATACAAAACTACTTAGTGCCAAAAACATTTAACAAAGCTTAAATTCCACACTAAGACAATATATTATCAGGGCTATAAAAATTGTCCCTACAGATTGGGTAGACAACGAGAATAAGAACTTATACATCCACACATCCCCAGCTAAATTGGCTCAATCTACGTTCGACAATGGCTCTCTGAGATAAGAAAACGTGTTAACATCGTTATTTTACTGGAATTGGGTAACTCCCGCGGACGGCTCGTCGAGGAGTGTGGTGGGCGAGTCACTAGACCATAGACACGTGAGGCCGGTACCTGTGCGAGGTGATGATGATGGAGCGGCGCTGCTGCAGGCCGCGGCGGATGGCGGCCCACAGGCGGCGGCGCGCGGCCACGTGGATGCTTAGCACCTCTGCCTACCCCTTCGGGGATATAACCGTGAATTTATGTTATGTTAAAATTAGTAATACCGCTTAGCAATTATTTAAATTATTTTGTGATAAACGGTGTTGTATTATTGGCGGTGTGACATACCAGAATGACAATCCTGAGTGTCACATACATAAATATTCAATTACTTAACACCTAAATAAAAATAGTTAAGATAATACAAAGGAAATTATTCATCTAAGTGCCGTGTATAGTGATTGCGATCACTTATAGCTAGACTCGTTATTTTTCACTCGGCTTTATTTTTTCGCAGAGCTACATCGACGGCCGGTATCGAACAGGATTCTAATCTATATTTTCATACATTATAGGAAAATTTAAAGGGGGAGGTGTAGGGTATAGTGATATTTAATATATGGTACTAAGTGTAGGTATTTGTAAATAAACCAGTCTGTATTACCGGCTATCGAGGTTTCATTGTTCTTCCCGATTATTATCCGTAAATCCTACTCTGTCCACCGGCAATGTTCATGTGTTATGCAGACGATTGCACCTTACATGAGAGTTATCATGGACATTCTGCGGCCAAGCAGCAACAAAAGGCAGCTTCTTGTCACTGAGCTTGACGGGATCCTGAAAGAACACGCTACCGGTGAACGTTAGCAGGGTACTAATTATATGAACAGTTAGTAAATCTCACATTGATCATATCTTACGAACGATAATAAAATGAAATTAGACCAAACGAGTTTACACGTTATGAGACGCACCCACGCTTTTCGATGCCATGCGACGTAATGCGAATATATCTTTACGCTAGCCGCTGAATTATTGTTTTAACAATAATAACCCATGGGTAATTATTAGTGTAGTCATAAGCTACATATATAAACACTAGCTTTTGCCCGCGGCTCCGCCCGCGTAGATGTCGGTTATCGCGACAAAACATAGCCTATGTCCTTTCCCAAGATCTAATCTTTGGGTGTAAGTATAACAAAGAATAACTACCACTACTAATCCACAATAAGTACAGAGAACATTTTCTTTTATTTGCAAAGGGGGTCATTAATATTGTTGTAAATAGGTATAGTGTGTGTAATAAATGAAGATTAATATGTAAATAAATAAAATTTTACAGCAGAGGTTATATTCATTCTCCTAATGACTAGTTTAATTAAACGTTCAATTGGTTTATTTACTTTATTTGTTACACTGTATTGAGATTGTTGATAATTTCATAACATAACTGCTAAATATTACTATCAAGGTAATATAAAATAGTAATTTAAGACAAACATCATACGACTCATAATCATCAAGGACAAACCAGCCTTACCTGCGTGCTGGTCCACCTGCTAAGTATTGTTTGAGGTTATGGTGCCGTCTCCCTTTCGGGGCCTGAAGGTCAAATGTCAGTCGTTTCAATATAACCTATTATAAACCAAAGGATCCCCGTGTTAAACGTTAAATGTTAAATGCTACACTTTATCGTTAAATGTTAAAAGTTTTATATACAGAACACGTCAATTTGGCTTCGCCTAATGGTAAGCTACAGGCAAAGCCTCAGGAAAGAAGGTCACTACAACAATACGTAGCAATTTACAATGGTTTACCACGCGGGCGGAGTTACAAGCAATACCTAATTAATTTTTTAAACTGCCATATCTATGTATTTGTCAGTCTATAACTACATATTATGATCATTCGACATCTTGCGTGTGAAATACAAAACGAATGAATTAATTACAAGAGTAGACTCTAAACTATAAACATTGGACGCAACTGAAAAATCGCTGTGAAAATGATGATGAGACTTAATGCTTCTTTATTCTAGTATTAATCCCAGTCGCCTCAAAGGCTTTCACCCCGGAGTCTGGGCAACACTTTTTCCGCCTCAATCTAGTTTGTTATGCACCATGCGATAAATGAGGAAGCCGGCAGGAAAGGTTATAGGGACAATCGCCACTGGTATTGGGTCCTCATTTTTGTGGCTTCTGTTCGTCTAGTGATATCATACACTGTACACATGTATTTTCTCATTGGAAAAGTGGTTAATTCTTTTTGTTTAATGGCAAGATTAATAGTATGATTATATCGATTATGTAATTTTTTTTATATTTAATGATTGATTTCTTATTTAGGACAAATCCATCTTAGTTCCAGCCTTATCCCAGTTGCCGCCAAAGTTTTTATGTAGGAGACAGGCGGAATATTCCACAAATTTGTCTCAAGTTTCGACCGGGTAGGTACCTTCAGAATTTCTTGTATATTTTTCCTGTAAAGATGTAACCATTTACATTGCAATGTGTGTCACAGTTTCGACGTTTAACTGTTGGACAGAAATATGTTGAAACAAGTATATAGTCCAATCAGATTTAGATAGAAAAAAGCTAGTTCTTGTCTACGCTACAGAGGCGGTCGCTTTAAGAAATGCCATATTTACAATGTTATGACACTTCAAAAATAAAAATGAATGTTTTTTGCTCATACTGTAAAATCACTATTTGTCCGTTACATTAATTGATATTACATAGGACGAGTTTTAGGCTATATATCATCACCCTGCTATTTACGGGATAGAAACAGCAGAATCAGGGCCCCGGTGGCATCCGAGGCCTTCACATCGCTTTAGGAAACTTAATTCCACTAAAATGAGTACACACATACATATATATAATCACGCCCTTTTTCCCCGGAGGGTTAGACAGATATGAATTAACACCCACATTTCACCAATTATCATATATTAGGTACTTATGGATGAAGGGCACCATTGAGAAGCTGCAGCGATTGATTCGCTGCAGCTTCTCAATGGTGCCCTACCAGCCAACCATAAAAAAAATTATCATATAAATTCTAATGCGTGAGGTACGCACCTCGTCGGCAGTTGTCATCTTTAACCGGATCATATTTATTATTTAATAAGATTGTTATTACGCATTTCTAAACACAATTTGTTATACGGAGGAAGGCATTAAAATGTCCACAAAAGAGTGATAGTCCTTGAGCACAAAAAGGTACTCTGATATAGAATGAAATTATAATTGAAACTGGCAGCCGGGCTCGTCTCGCGCTAAATAACAAGAATACCGGACGATCGCAGATGCCACACCCTAATCACCACTTGGTACCTCTCAGCACCAAGCATCTGTCAACTGGCGTCAACTGTCAACTCATCCAAACCATATGGTCCTATGTTACTCAGTCCATGTCCATTTATAATAATACCTACTTCTTATCTATAAATTGAATATATATTAATTTGGTTATGAAAAATAAATAATTTCCATCTTTAATTCGCGATAAAGTACTTGACATGGAATTGTCTCGCTTACCGGATTGTATATCTACCTAGTACAGCTGGCTGTAGCACTTTTAATGCCATGTTTGTTCCGGTGTAGCTGATCTATTTGAAAACAAAAAAATGCCTGTAGGTGCAAAACTCAAATGCTATTTTGTGTGGGTAATAATAATGACGTCATTGCAACCCAATCTTATGTCTTTTGAGGAGTTAGGTCAACTGCGATGAGACAATGATTTCTATGTATATTGTGTGAGCGTTAGATGTGAGTTTGCAAAATTCGAGGACGGAAATCTACCTATTGTTGTATCTACGTTGTGTTTAGAAAATGTCAAATATTAATAATATCGTAGATTGTAAAAACTTGTTTTTCGTACATTTCGCCAGTTTATGTTTAGGTCCCAATGTACAGTAGGGTAGGGCACTTATAAACCTGCGATAAATACACACATAACTTCGAAAAGAATCGGAAAGTCATTGGTGTGTGCCATGGTAAAACCTGGGATCGAGCCCGAGACCTCGTCTCAGCAGTCCATTACCCATACCACTAGGTTACCGCGTATTAATTTAATATCGCCCACCGATTCTATAAATATGAGGTTTAATTCTTTACATGACATATTAGGAGAAGGTGTGAGTACCATATCGTTGAATGGGGAAGGCAGAGAATCTGATGAGTCTAGCTTTACACCATTAAAGGATTTGAATCTACCTTACCATTTGTTTTCAATGATTGATATGTGTGATAGTACAAAGATGATTACTGTCGAAGAGCGAGTACTGTTGTACTACAAATATGATAATAACCCTATTAATTGCGTCAAGATATTTAAAAGCATGTTCAGAGTGAAACCTTTTGGATTCCGTTTAAATATGGATGTTGACAATTCAGTTTTTGTAGGATAGAAATGCATTATCATTATTTTAGTGTTATTCCATGTGGCATCCAAGGCTTTTGTCTCATAGTCTAAGTTTAAATGTTTATGGTGTCTGTCTACCAACAACCCCAAGAAGAAATGTGGTCAGTCAGCAGGTGCAACCCGAAAACAGTGAAACTAGTGAAATGGACACAGACAGCGTAACTGTGAATAGTAAAAAGAACAGTAACTATAAATTAACTAGTGTAAGTGAACTTTCCCCGGACAATGAGGGTAAATATACAGTTGCTTGTTGTTATTGCGGAAAAACTAATTTAATTAAAAAATTCCATGAGTGGCAAGGACTCAAAAAATATTTTCTATACGAATGTCAACGTTATAGTCCCGAGTTCAAACAAAAATCTATCAGGCGTCGATTACTTACGTGTGCATGGAAAAATTCTAATATTCGACCGCGGTGGATCCAAGAAATTGATTAAAACGTACACTTGGCGACGTTACTCGTTCCGGGTCGTTCCTGGTCCAAAGGCTGTCCATTGCCATCCAACGTGGCAACGCAGCAAGTGTTATGGGCACTTTTGCACCGGGAGCGATCAGGGGCGGGTTATTTGATTAGTAGTTTTGACATACTGAGCTCACTGGACAGTTTTTGTGCTGTCAATGAGAAAACCAAAGGATTGTCCTAATTTTGTGTTCTGCACTGAAGGCACATAAAATCTCTGTTCTTACAGGGTCGGCAGCACGGATGTGACTCCACTGGTCACGGTAACCACTTTCCATAAGGTGGGCCGTGTGCAAGTCTGCCACCTAAGTTGTATAAAAAAAATAGCTATGGATCTCTGGATTAAAGTTTAAAATTTCAATTAATTCGATCAATTAATTAATTAATTAATAATCAATTAATTAATTTTACTTTAGTGGGTATACAGACCAGCTAACGTCACTGCCAAGAATACGAATCAACGCCGCTGAGATAATAATACTCCAGTGAATTTAAGTTAGCAGACTACCGTTTTTTTGACAGCTATTGTTCTTCCGTAGGAATATTATCGATCATTTCGTTTATACAGCTTAAGTAACCTGTGACCGAGTGGTTCTAGCATGAGGTTTAACCTGAGAAGACGCAGGTACGATTCCCGTTCAGTGCAAATATTTATATACATAAATATGTCTATTTGCTTTGAGTATAAAGTAATAAATAGTATTTACGAGTCTCGGAGAGTACGTTAAGCCGTCAGTCTCAGTTGCCGATGAGTTGTGGAAGTATTTTCCATTTTGTATTGATAGTCCTGACAGTTTTGTCTACAGATTTACAGATCTGGAGCCGTTCACCAATTACAATGTGACGTTCTACATTAAGGACAGCAAATCTAACAGGAGCTATCCATCTATGAAGTATGTGAATCTTTGGCTCCAAAGTTGTTGATATCCCACCAAAATTACCAAAATCCATAGGTGCATCTAATTTAGTGAACATTATGCTGTGTTTTGTAAGATTTGAGCGAATGTCGTAGGTTTAACCTACTGTCTGTCTTATTATTCTTCTCATACTTGCAAGCACATTAGATTTTTGTATCTTTATGACAGTTCCGCGCCTCCAAGAACGGACGACGACAGCGAATCAGAGAAAAGTATGAATTTTCTTTAAACTATATTATCAAATTGAGTGGCTTGCCAGAGATTACACATTCGAATAGTGTCAAAAGGTAACTATCGTTCAAGTAAAATAAATTCAATAAAATACTTAGGGCTGTTATTCGCAGATATTCAGTATTTTAACTAGCCAAAGTGCTGTTACTATTGTTATTGAGATTAAATAATAAAGCACAAAAGATTATTAGCTGCCTAGGGCCCTTACAGACTATTGTTTACTACTTTCAACATTTGGTCAACAGGTGTGTTCAACTAAGAACAAAAAGTGTGGTAATGAGACCATCAATGCTCTGATGAATAAGATACATAAAGTTATTCTTGAAAAAACAAATCTTCACAATTATTCTGATTTATCAGTTATTTTTTTTATACCACTTAGATGGCAGACACGGCCCACCTGATGGGAAGCGGTTACCGTGGCCTATGGACGTATGCAACACCAGGGGTGATAGCTATTTGTATAAAATTATGTACATCTTCTATAAGGTGAACACCGTTTTATTGTGTAATTTTAGTGTGTTACTACGAGTTTTTCGAATATTATTAATAAGAGAAGCTATCATGCTCAACGATGAACAATCCGTTGAATTAACATCTCTGCCTTTTTCGTCAGGGATATACTTACGTCGAATTCAGATCCTGTTCTATTTCAGAATATAAATTGTCCGTCATATTGTAACGGGAACTACCGGGGTAATCCCACGATACTTATAGCTGTGATCGTCTATTTACCTAATCTTTAAAACCCGACCCAATATTTATCATTCATTACTTTAATAATTCTGACACTACAGTTTAAATCGTTATTCTAACTTAGTTTTTAACTGTTCGGAATAGTGTGATGATAAGACTGTGGATTTATATTTCATTCAAATGAGATATATATTAGATTCAATATAGGTCTTTGATAGTTTGAACTTTGTGGCATCTTTTTCAGCTGTATATTTGATATAGGCCTTTAATGTCGAAGATATCATATATGATTTGTGATATGTGATCCGGATCAATTAAATGTCTCAAGCCCCGAAGAGCGAGACTAAGAATCTCAAGCCCCGAAGAGCGAGATTATGAATCTCAAGCCCCGAAGAGCGAGATTATGATCAATTCCGAAGAACTGATAGCGTTGATCAAAAGATCAAGGCTCTCCTCCACTTCGTCACAGTTAATTTAATTCAGTTTGTAAAACCTCCACTAAACTCCACTGTATACTGTAATCCTTCAGTTTTCGGCTTCTGGTTCCAGTATAAAATGTAGTAGCCCTTTAACGCCTCACGAATCTCATGAACGATGCCAAAACAATTAGAATAATTATTGAATGTGATATAATATTATTTCAACAATAATTTATTATGCCTTCACGGCTGTAATGGCAGTCATTTACTAATGAATATATAATTAATTTGATAGGTTTTGGCAGGTTTATGGACCGCTACACTTTACAAACTGCTCTGATTGGTAATAATATGGTATCTTCAATCAGAGTTGCTCTAATACTGTATCAAAATGATCCAGGAGCCACAGAATTGAATCCTAACAGTTGGTAATAAATGTATGACTTTACTATTTTAGGCCTCAGTATGGTATAAATGATGAGATCTAGTATAATCTTAGATGAATAGTATAATATATGAATTAATTATGTAATTCTAATAGGACATAAATAGTTCACTTTAGCACGTATGCTGTTAAATAAGATCTCACTAAATAAAGCCTTTCGCATTAATAATTCAACTGCAAATTCTTTCCAGCTACAGTCAAATGTGGAAATAACAAACCCCAACTCAATCTCTATACAAGTTGTGTATCAACACAAAGATAACGTAACAGATTCACTTCAAACTAAATGTACAGTGCCACACCTATAATTCTTATAGAATTCCTACAATCTATGTCTGTAGCAACAGAAAACTAACTAGACCTAGCTAGGAGCCCTAGTGTTTACCTTAGGTCTATTAAGACTTACCAACCTTAATAGGTGAGTTAGAAGTTATGTGTATGTGTGTGTTGTGAATTGTGTAAATCAACAATGTGAACTAGCTAAGGTAATGGGAAGTGATTTCGTTTAGACTCTCCTACAACGAAACCACGGAAACCTAGGTGACCAGGATAAGGTATTGAGACGCTTTCGAAGGCCAGTCTCAGCCCCGAAATTTAAAGCAATCTTTACCTACAAGAACTTATCAACACTACGTCTCAAGGATGTTTGGTATTTGTGTGTATTGGAATAGGTATATAAATAATTAGGAACCTTCTGAAATAATTCAGAAAGCGCGTTGTTCCGACACAGTTTCCGCACACCGAACTTTTGCCACTTTCTCACAAATTACACTGGCGTAATACGGCTAGAATAATTTAATGAAACCGTTGCATGGTCTGTGCACTTCTACTAATCGAACCAAACTCTGTTCCCCGCAAATCAGCCGATTTCCTTTTATACCAGTGTGAACTCCGCGCGGGAGCGGGGACGCTTGCGTCCTTTTTTTATCATAGGATTTTTTACAATGTCAACAAAGGAATTCAGTGCAAGTTAATTTTAAGCTCATGTTTACATTCAGATATAACATGCCTTCATGCAATATAATCAATTATGATTATATTCTACAGAATATCAATCATGCAAAACAATAGTATATAAAATACAGTAAACCAAATATACAGTAACTAAATAGTAAACCAGCTGGTCATGCACGTATGTATAAACATACAGTATTTGCGCTTTCGTCGTGAAGAGTGAGCTCTTATTTATTTTTTTATAGAATTCTATTTTGTCGTAATTTTGTAATGCTTTGTGCCAATTACTAGATTAATCCGAAGATTAATCATTCCATGGAGTCAAACTCGCATGAACCTACAAACGTGTGTGGCGTAACACGACGCCTTAATTATAATCAAAATCCACCATCTTTATCATGATACTATTCCATATCAAATATGATTACATTCTCAATATATTGTTACATATATGTAATATTGCACTCGTTCACGTAAATAATATTAGCATCATAACAGTCTTTTGCATACATGTGTTTAAAAATAGAATATCCCACGAATTCGATTTAGCCATCGTTCCCATAGCGTTGAAGTGGACGCTCTAACAAAAAAATATAGTTTATGACCGACCTCTATTTAGAATAATACGCATTTTAGTTAAGAGAAAAAAAAAATATGCCATGGTTTCCTGTTGTGTATTTATGCTTCAAATATGAGTACTAAAATGATAAAATAATCTATATTCTAAATATACGATTATGTTCCATTTCAATATCCCTGTACCTACCAAATTTTAGCCAGTTAAGTTCAGCTTCGTCTCATTTGATTGCTGCATTGTTAAAACCTTATCATATGTAATCCCAAGTTTCATCTTGATAATATATATGTCTCCCTTCTCGTCGAAACTGACATATAGATCGCAAGTAACGCTGGCGCCATGTTATTATATCATTTCGATCAATAAGTGTGCTCTCGCGTGACCGTGCAACAAATTTAGGTTAATCTCGTATACAATATTATATATTGTCCGTTAAAATATATTTACCATTTACAGAATTCTTGTGTCTATACAAAATGTTTTTCGTGTACTCTTGTTTTAAGAGCCTATTACATGTTTGAAAGATTTTTAATGATTAGGCAATTACTTACAGTGTATTTGTGGACTGAAAAACATTTCACTGCGACAAAGTTAAATCAATTTTACCTGTTCTATGGAAGGACCAAAAATAGAGCTTCATATTGAAAGATTTTATATTTCTTTTGATAGATACGATACGCCTTTGTTAAACAGTTTTGGTGGGACACACGGAAAATGGTAGATATTGTACAAGTAACCTTGTGAGTACCATAGTAGTACATAATATATATATATACCCCACTGACACACAAATATGTAACTTACATGCAAGACACTACAGTAACGTTCTACAGGTGAAGTAGGAAGTGGTTTCTACTCTTTCATACTTAGATGTGTGCTATGCACTTGCAAATACTAGAGATTTAATTTTCTAGTTTATAGCGAGCTAATAAATTTCTTCGTTGATTAAACGGCATTTATTGTACCCCGTGTACGTAACAATTGTATATCATAAACGCGAAAGCTTAAAAGTTAGTACCTACCCACATTTATCATCCAAGTAACGATTAATAACATTTGGTGTGAATTTCTTGTATAGTCTTCGTGCTTGGTTCATCGTAGTTTCCTTTTTTAGTATATTTTTATTACTATCCTTTGATTGATAGTGTTTAAAATTATTTTCATTGATTTCTTTACCTACATCTAATGATATTTTGCTTTTTTGACTGTTAAAATGTTGTATTTCTTTATTGTTTTGTTTCCTAAAATTG
Source organism: Eilema griseolum (assembly GCA_963662185.1). NCBI lineage: Eukaryota > Metazoa > Arthropoda > Insecta > Lepidoptera > Erebidae > Eilema > Eilema griseolum. Next base: position 3,836,771 of record OY759251.1, read on the forward strand.
TCGCCTAGTGATCGTTATAAATTTGTTCGCGCTAATAATTTTTGTTTTAATTGTCTCGGTACTAAACACCGCGTTGTTTTATGTAATAGTAGAAATGGTTGTCGCAAATGTCAAGCGAGACACCACACTTTACTTCATTTTGAGAATGGTGGGAGTCCGACATAACCTCCTGCACCGGCTCCGGTGGGGAGGTATCCGTGGGGATTTTGCGCACGTAAAAAAAAAGACATTCATACTTTTCCATAGTCTGCACACGTCCATAAGTCACGGTAATCACTTTCCATCAGGTGGGCCGTGTGGTTGTCTGCCACCTAAGTGCTGTAAAAAAAAAAAGATATTCGTGTATACAAATATTTGCTCTCGGCAGGAATTGAACCCGTGTCTCCTGCGTAGCTTAACATATTTCTCATTTGCGCTTTATTTTATAAATAACTACGTATATCCTTGATCAAAGGTTACATATTAGTATAATATATACCTAATAATTAGTAATATATCACAAATAGAAATGTCGAAATAGGTGTATAAGACGTATAAATTTACATACATTGTATTGAAATTTGGTTGGAAACATTATCTTGGAAGTCGAATTTACGCAATGTTCAATCTCGCATCAATTTAAAACCTTGTTACTAAGTAGATATATGTGAGTATCTATAACAATGGGTACATTAATGGTTCTATAAGGACTATAGATTAATTATATATAGGTTCTTAAATATAAATAGTACTTATACCTACTTATCATATTTAAAATAAATCAGAATAGTTAGACATATACATAAAATATATACACATATATAACATAAATATAATACATAAATATAGATACCCATATCAATATGAGTAGAAATATCATTGAAAATTTTATGCAGGTAATTTTTTTACGGGGGAAAAATTTGTTGGGGCTTAGAAGAGGATGCCTGCATAATTAACGGCCTCGAGCTTCATAACGAAGGATTTTTCTCTCCGTTTCTACCCTACTACTTCACACGAAAAAAAGAACAATTTTATGTAAGGTAGCTTAGTGGTTAAGGAGTCGGAGATCGAAAGGTTCTGGGTTGAAATCCTGATAAACTTTAACAGTATAAAACAGAGCTGATGTGACATTATGAGGTCATGTATATAGTTTAGTGGTGGAGGAGTTAGCTTTACGATCGCGAGCTCCAATGTTCCACTAGGATTATTAAGTTTAAGAAGCCAAGTTAAACTAGCATGGTCAGTGATAACTGTAAATTTCATTCCTTCAATATAAGGTCTGAAATGTTCAATAGAATCCAATATTGACAACAACTCTGGCCATAAATACTGTTACAATTAAAATAAGAAAGATATTATATTTGAATTTAAGGAATGTGATCTTATCATTTGAATCAATGGAGTGCAGGACGAGCTATAAGATTTTTCAGGATAGCAATGGTCTAGTTATTTTTATTTTGTTTCTTCTTTATAACATTAGCAAATTTTGTTATAGTGTCGTATATCACAATAGTGTAATACTAATAGGGAAGGGGGTGTCAAATCGCGTACTTCACGCTGATGTGTCTTGTTATATTATTACATGAAATTTTATGAACGATTTGTTGTTTATGAATATTTTGTTTTGATGTCTTGGTTTGATGCCTCCGTTAAAAGTTTAATTTAAATAATTTTGTTTTATGCAAGCAGTTAATGCAATTTTTTTTTCACATTGTTTGATGTTATGTAATGCAATTTTAACATGTTGCAAACTCCTGCATTTATCTGTTGTATTTATTACTAATTTTTACATTAAATTGTGGTATGTTACAAATCCGTGTAGTTTCAGTTGTGCGTATCACACGCCCACACCCACCCGCAATCTATAGCGTTCCCCCGGCGTTCGCATATCGTCGACCGGGCACCGGGCACTGGGCAGCGAGGGGACTCGGGGCGCGCTGACCGGCGGTCTGTTGCAAACCTTGCGTCGTGGAAACCCGACATAATAACTGCTCCCAGAACGGCATCTTATGTGACTTGGTACCGCCCATGGTGATCATCAGGATGTTGCTGCCGCAAGCCGATGCTGCCAGCAGGATTGGCAAGCACAGGAACGGCTGCTACTGGGAATAGAAAAGGTTTCATTTAGTTTCAAGTTACTAATTATTGTTGTGGAATCACGCCCTCTCTAAAATAAGGAGAGGCGGCAATGTAGCCCCGACGAGGTGGGTAATAATCAGCCGGGGCACTGCTGCATTGGGGTGATTGACAAAGAAACGTTGGACTAATCGGGCACTGTCGAGAAAGACCGCCCTCTGCATCTCCCAAAATCTTAGCCAAAATATTACGGATTCACCCACTCATTTGTTAATTATGTAGCCCTATATGGGGATATAAAATGCGTCTACATAAACTTGTGACGATCGTAAAATTCAAAGACTAGCTTGATCAATTGGATTGTTTGTTGGTCATCCAACAAGTACTGGATTGAGTGCAAACACGCCTGATGCAGATTATCACCGAGCATGGGTGCTTCGGGCGATATCTGCGTCGGAAAGGCGTGATTATATGTATGTATATACATACATATGCTACTACTAATGAGCGAAAAAATACAAATTCTACTACCGGCGCAACCAGTCTATCTATGTAATATGAAGAAATCTGAAAAAAAAGTATAATTAATTATTATGGACACGTAGAGGTTAATCACGGAAATTGACCGCCGCATCCACGACCAAGGCCTCCAGATTATGATGGTGATTCTGAAGATGAGTAACTCAAACCAGTTAATCTGATTGTAATAATTTTTATTGTATTTTTTTGTTAGTAAGTTCATTTTGTATTGTAATTTTCATCTTACAGGAGTAGTTAAGTACCTGTTGAACAGTTTATTTTTTTAAGGTTTTAGTTTATGTTATTTAACAGCTGACTTAGCTGTTCTGATGGAAATTTTGAAATATTATTTTCCTAGATATTTTAAGATTACAACAATTGTTATGTAATTGTGACACCTACTATTATAATTTGCAATAAGTAGATTTAAATTTAATTCACAGAAGGTGGAACTCACTTTTGAATGGGAAAAAATGAAATTTACCTACAATGATGAGAGAGTTAATGAAGGAGCAAATAGAGGTAACCCATAAAATTGAAAGAATATTAGCTGATGTCCCATTAACCCCTCCAAAAAAGAAAAGTAAACGCTATGAAGAAAAAACGTGATTGAAATGAAACAGTCGAAAATCTTCATCAAGGGTAAGAATAAGAGGAGCCATTAGGACTTTACTTTATTCCATACGTCGTAACATGAAGCATTGATATTATCTGTTAAAGTCTAAAAACGCAAATAAGCTATTATATTATCCACACACCAAAGTAGAATTTGATGCGCATACAGCAAATAGCCAAGAAAGATGCTAAGAAGCATCTTTCTTGGCTATTTGCTGTATGCTGTATGCGTATGTACAAGGGATGTCAAGAAGCAATTGGGAGACGAAACTAATCTCAGATTGCGTCTTGCAACAGCGCCGAAATATCGGAAACTCAAAATAATGAAACAAGGTAAATATCCCGTTTATTCTGATATGTGAAACACATTTGAATATACCTACCTGTTACGTTCACGATTCAAATCTATTACACAAGCAATTCATAAGATATTAGTTATCTTATTTGGTCACTTGTTTGCTTAAAAAATGGTATTCTCGAATATTATTAATTCAATATTGTTTTGTAACGGGTGACTTTTTAAAGAATGCCATATTATACACTAAATGAACAAAGGGAACAAATTCTATGGATGACGTCACAAAACTGCTGGGTTAAACAATATTATTGTGCTACATTGTACATATATCTGGTCTGACAATTATCTACCTGGGCCTGGATTCTGCTAATGCAAAACCACTATCATATACGGACACTGCTAAAAATACATTTAATTTTGGAACATAACATATCCCCGAAGGGGTAGGTAGAAGTGAACTATACAAAGAATATTAATATATTTATAATCACGAAACATACAGGTTCTAGTGACTGTGACATTTATAGGTCTGTATAGGCCTTTCGGTCTTAGTCCGTTTGAGTCCGACATACCCAATTTGGGTATGTCGGACTGTTGGCTTCAATGTTAAGGTGAAGTCCGAGATAGTTACATAAAAAAACGGTAAAAAGAATCGGTAATTATCAGGCATGATGACTCCCTTGGATTATATTCACTCATTCGTTTCACACTTATGATGTCTGCTTTAGGCATCGATAGTTTTTTGGCCAGTGTTTCCGCTATATCCGTTACATTTTCTTGGTCTTGTTGTGGCAAGTTATTTATATCGATGTGATTAGACAGTTGTTTTTGTTCCATCTGTTGGATATGTTGTTCGAGAGCATCTTTTGTCGATTGAACAAAATCTAACGTAACTTAATTCAGTTGTAATGTAACGAAACTTAATTTAGCTGTAATGTAATGCAACATAATTAAGCTGTAATGTAATGAAACTTAATTCAGTTGTAAGGTAACGTAACTTAATTCAGTTGTAATGTAACGCAACATAATCAAGTTGTAATGGTCCTGTTTCGTGCAAACATGTGATTCAAACCAGCTGTGCCTCCTCTCGCCCCGTCTCCCCTCACTGTGTCTTTGTTCTGGACCGCGACCACTGTCAAACCACACATCATAGCGATTATTGTATCATGGTACAGAAAGTCTATGTTCAATCTGCACGCACATACCTGTAAGTATGTTTTCCTGCATTCTAGATTCCGTAACACAAGTTAGTTTTACACACAAAACACACACGATAAAGGTGCATCTGCAGAGTGGCATCTCTATTAATTCAGAAATGTGAAATGGCCGATATGCAGCGGTTGAAACAGCTGTCAAATAATTAGCACATTTCGTCACTTTAAATTTAGGTCCCAATGTAATAGGTGGCGAGCTTATTGCCATTAACCGAGCACTTATAAACCTGCGATAAATACACACATAACTTCGAAAAGCATCGAAAAGTCATTGGTGTGAGCCATGGTAAAACCTGAGATCGAATTCGAGACCTCGTGTCAGCGCAATTCTTAAAGCATACAGAGTCGACCACAGCGCCGCGACAGCTTCTATAGATATTTTCATTGGTCGGACTGCGTGACGTCACTAGAGATTTCCACCAATCACCAATGACTATTTCTATCAATGTTGTCGCAGAGCTGTACTCAACGCTCTATTCTTAGGCCCAGCGCACACCACCGGAAGCGCGGCGAAGATCATTTTAAGACATCAATTTAATATAAACTTTAACGACCTTGGCATATGGTCGAAACTACAGTCGCGCGCATGCTCTTGTAGCCGCTTCTGGCGCCGATTGCGAATTTATTTTTGATATGCATTTTTCAACCTTATTTCAAGGTGGCTAAAGTTGTTAGAACAAAATTTGTACCGGAGTGGGGGAGGCGACATGGACATGGATACAAAGACAAGATTAGATGAGTTAATGAACTTTTGATACTAAAACTTGTGTATTTGGATACGGGGAAGTGTGCCAACCGCCTGTCTTTCGTGATACTATTTTTTGCTACGAACAGCCAGTCTACCATCTCTTCGGAGCGAAGGTCCGCCGCTTTGGTTTCCTTCTCCATTTAGCACGGTCTTGGACATCCATGGCGATGAGACCATTGGCGGCACGCAGTCACATACGACGTCAAGCTTTTTGGGCCTACCCCTACTACCGGTATTTGGGCGGGGGTGCTATTGTAAAATTATTTAGGTCAAATGCCTATAAAGATAAAAATGCATTAGTGATTCACAAAATAAATTATTTATGTCTACTTAAGGTAAACAGCAAATATTCAAATATTACTATGTTTTCACACATGTGAATAAAGGTTAAGAACTAGTAATTATATAATATTACTAAGTCGCTCGCTCGCCAAAGAACTAGAAAAACACTTGTAATTGAAATGTAAATTATGTTGTATATCTTACGAACGTACCATTTGAATAACGACCTTAAAGTGATATGCATAAAGTTGAAGTTTCTTGGTCGTTGAATCGTCAGACGTTCTGCCACACTATCAAAATGTCACATTATCAAAATGATACAACATGGTATATGTATGTAATGATAACTCTCTTTTCTGAGACTTTGCCTTCAGCTTACTATCAGGCGAGACTAAGTCTACGCGTGCCCATATATATGAAAAAAAAATCAATAAACCCTAACCTTTCACTTCCCAACCTACCCTCGTCAAATAACAAGCGCGAAGGTCGTAGCGATGATGGCCTCGTCTTCGGCCGTCCACGTTCTAATATTATCCATACTGTTACTATACTGACTCTATCTTTGGATAAGAACTTTCCAGTACATTCCCTACTCTTTATTGACCTATACTTTAATAATCACCTAATGATATGCAATTTGGTGAAAACAAAATATTTATTTTTGTCGATCAAGTCATTGTTTTGAGTTATAATAATGAATGAATGAATATCGGAAACTCAAAACAATGAAATGTGGTAAATATCCCATTTATTTTGATACTGATGATAAATACTGAACTGACATATTCCCTCACCCCAATTGATCCAGGGCCATCTTCGGTTTCGAGCGAAATGTCAGGGAAATCAAACGTACACATACCTACACCATGATCGCTAACCTTACCTAAAAGTCCCTTTAACATTATCTATTGTATATCATGGAACGCAATAGTTTAAAAGTTATAAACGACTATTGACAGCCGGGCCCGAATTTAATGACGACTCCAAAGCACGGAAGTTCAACTAACGAATTTTCATAATAACCTTTTAGACATAGTTCAAACACACGCCGCGGATAAATATTTAATACTTGGTGACTTTAATTTACCCAATATAATTTGGCTGCCTGACGGCGAGGGTGGCTCACTCAGGCCTACTAACATTGTCAGCCAAATTCAAGAAAATTTGATACCATACATTTACTGAGGCCGTTGAGTACCACCATTGTAACATGGTATATGTAAGTAATGATAACCCGCCTTCAGCTTACCATCAGGATAGGCGAAGTCTAAATTGATCTATGCCATAAAAAATATAAAAAAAACCCTTTTAACACCATGGCGAATATCATTCAAAGAAATTAGATCAAAGGCTTGTCCTGATTTTGTGTTCTGCACTGAAGGCACATAAAATCTCTGATCTTACAGGGTCGGCAGCACCGATGTTACTCCACTGGTGTTACACCCGTTCATAGGTCACGGTAACCACTTTCCATCAGATGGGCCGTGTGCTTGTCTGCCACCTAAGTTGTATAAATATATATATATATATATATATATATATATATATATATATATATTGTTTTTATACATATAAACATTAAGGGAGGCCATGGATTTGTTGGCTTAGGAACAGGGACATCTGAATGTTCCACAAAAGCTACGGAAGCTTGTAGATACATTCATTTTAGCCTACCTAAATGAACACTGGAAAATTCTCTTAGGATACTTTTTAGTTCATGGTATATCAGGTGTGCAAAAAAGTAATTGAATAAAAATGGGATTAACAAAATGTGAAGAAATCGGCATAAAAATGGTTGCCCTTACATTTGACGCTCACACTTGACAGCCTCTGTTGGCGTGGCGGTAGTGAACACGACTGCTACGCAGCAGGCGCGGGTTCGATCCCCGCTCAGTGCAAATATTTGTATGCATGATTATGGGTATTTGCACTGGTCTGGGTGTTTCTATATATAATATGTATGTATTTACAAAAAAAAAAAGTATTTAAGTATGTTTATCCGTATTCTAGATTCCATAACACAAGCTAGTTAAACTATGCTTACCATGGGTCTAGATAGCGTTGTTAAGATTGTTGTAAAAATTAAGACAACTTATGACATACAAGAAAATTCAATTAACACTTAGCAAATATTTTATTATTTGTTCATCCGTTTCTTCTCCACTAGCGCCTGGAAAGTGATGGTAAACTTAGTTTTATCCAGAATTTTACGTCTAAAAGATGTTATTATGTTGCACTATTTTGATAAATAATTTAAATTTGCTACTTCTCATGCCGATAATCCATCGGGATCCGAAATCAAGCGGGTGAAACTGCTGGTCAGAATTAAACAAGAAACCAACAAGTTCTGCATACCCCTATAAATATATACATAAAAATATATTAATTTAAAAAAAACTGATACGTTTAAAACTTATTATAACTGCAGCTCTAGATTCATCCTTAGGAGCAAAAAATAAATATTTCCTAAAGCAATCTAAAAACCCGTACGTAGCTACACCAGACGACTACATCAAATGCCTAGTCGAATATGAACCAACCACGCTGTTCGTGGTGCCGTCGTTACTAGCGTTCTTAGCGACCCATCCTTTGGTCAAGAAGGAACACTTGCAGACCGTTGAGACTATCATGGTAGGAGCCGCCCCAACCACGGACAGTATGCTCGAGAAGTTCTTAATGAAGTCTGCCTTCTGGGCTGTGCAACTGGGTTGCTAGCTTCCTGCAGGGGCGCCGTATTCGCGTCCTATGTGACGGACGAGCTTCAGAGTTTCTGCAGGTTAATGCTGGCGTGCCCCAGGGGTCCGTCTTATCACCCACTCTCTTTCTTCTGCATATCAACGACATGCTGTCTACCGGCAATGTTCATTGTTATGCAGACGATAGCACTTTACATGGGAGTTATCATGGACATCCAGCGGCCAAGCAGTCAGATATCGCAGAGAAAAGGCAGCTTCTTGTCACTGAGCTTGACGGAGGCTCGCACTATCCGACAATATATATACAATATATATAATGAACAAGTGGGGTCACATCAAAGCCTCCCAACATTGGGAGAGGCCTAGTCCAACAGTGGGCTATGATGGGCTAATTGATTGTTTTTTTTTATACAACTTAGGTGGCAGACAAGCACACGGCACACCTGATGGAAAGTGGTTACCATGACCTATGAACGTGTGTAACACCAGTGGAGTCACATCCGTGCTACCGACCCTGCAAGAACAGAGATTTTGTGCCGTCAGTGTAGAGGACGAAGCAGGACAAGCCTTTGGTCATACCACTGACAGCACAAAAACTCTCCAGTGAGCTCTGGCTACCCTACTCACCGCCGGGAACCCCTAAATTATAAAAAACGTAAATAAATGATTATGTCCCCTTGAAGAAAAGGTTCTTATGTTAAGAATAACATTAATATGATGAAACTTCATAAATCATGAGCATCAAAAACATGGCTGAAGAGAAAACTTATTAAATTTAGTAGCCTGGGTATAACTACTTACCTCGTGCAACCTAAATAATCATAGTAGCGCTTGTTAACAATTTTGTGAAAGTACTCGTACCTACACACAACACTCTCACCATATCCGTACGTATTCATTTAATGGCTTCAAAACCTATACATACAAAAATTACAATTAGGGAAACGTACATTTTATTTACTAAATTGTAGAGGCTTTGCGGCATAGTGGGTAAACGTTTTTATCACGCAACGATAGTAGTTAGGTTGTCTACATTCAGGGCAGTAAGATATGGCATTATTGTGAAACCTTCTGAAGTGATCTGCGTTTGAATCAATCGTAACATTTCATATTTCTCATAATGCGCTGTTTTGGTAGAGCAGCATAAAACTGTGAGGTCTGGGGTATGTTAAGAAATATTTTAAAAAATCATGACAACGAAAATTTTATTTTAGAGCTGCCGAGACAGATTTCGTATTGTAAAAATATAATCCTCAAGCGCCTTTGTTTTGTTTTAAATGACATCAAATGTTTTACCAGGTACGTACCCACTAGTCCCCTGAAATTCGTACCCTGCGCCCACTCGTTTCTTCTTATATACCTACCCTGGGGATAAACATTCTAAGCAACACCGTTTTTATGTTATATAGGACACGTCAATTAGACTTCGCCCCGCCTGATGGTTTGCTGAAGGCAAAGTCTCATAAAAGAGGTTCACCATTACTTATATATACACCTCTGTCTGTGTGTTAAGTTTTTACCCCCAACTCACTGATCCAATTTTGACAAAATTTTCTATAAAGATAGATTAGATCTTAGAAAAAGACATTCTTTGTATGGTCGCGATAGCCAAAATCCGTGCGCTCGGAGCCGCGGATAAGAGCTAGTTTTCAATATTTTCCTTCCAGAAAAGCCGACATACCAATCACAAACAATAAGCGGCTGTTGATGTGACCAAGTTTTAGACCAACGTTTTAGACCGCTTAGGTGTCACCTGCATATGGAGCAGAAAATACGATAGCGCAAATTATGCATCTGAGGGTTGTCTCATACATTTTTAGCAAAAAAGCATCAACGTTTACATATTATATAGATAATATATTGACTCTTTCGAATTGAATATGAATAAGATAGCAATTAACAAGACTAATACCACTGAACCTGGAAGTTATTAAGAGCCATTTCTTCATTTAGTAGTGTAACAAGTTCGAAACCCCTATTAAGATACCAAAGCCACCACGATTAGAAAAGCAGACTACGGAGAGAAATGAAACTTTAAAATCTAGCTATAAAACGAACGAAGAAATTGTTTTCGATACTGAAGAAATGTCTGTGGATAAAATAGATTTCGAAGAGATGTCTCGGGCTGTGGGTGTTGCACAAGTCCATAGGCCACGGTAACCACTTCCCATCACGGCCCGTGTGCTTTTCTGCCACCTAAGTAGTATAAAAAATGCAATCTTTTAGTACATAATCAATATTGTAAAATATTATATTGAGCTATCGATATCATTATCGATTTCAATTTCGATACTATATTTATATTCTACATTTTCTTCAAGAGGGGCATCAAAGTTTCTTCAGAGTTGGCAGTGCGAGTGTAACGCCCCTGGTGTTACACACGTCCATAGGCCACGGTAACCACTTCCCATAAGGTAGTCCGTGTGCTTGTCTGACAGCGACTGTGATATTCATTAGATTAATTTTAAAAGGACTCAATAATTCGACAGAATATTTGAAGTAAGATATTCATAAATTAGATACAAAATTAGATACAGTAAAACTAAAATAAGTGTTATACAAACTTAGCTATAGCTAAAAATAATTAAAATGCGTCGTGGAATTCCATGCCTCTTGTGGTAGCCTTCCCAGAAGACTAGCAGCCTCTCATACTAATAATTAAGATGATATAACAAGATAACACCAATGACTTCACTTTATCAATAGCATCGTCAAGTTCGACGACTCGACTTGTTGTTATCTAGCTAGACTATAATTATTATTGGCAAATAATAATTATAATCTATGATTATTGTAACCACAAAATACTATTAAATAAATTATACAGTTATGGAATCAGGGGAAATGTATTAGATCTTATAAAATCGTACCTCAGCAATAGGAAACAGTCAACAGTGATAACTAGAATTTGCCCATCAACGAAAAAACTGCTTCCCGTAATGTTCAAATGTTCAAGGTAATCGATATAAATAGATATCTTACAGCTCCCTAATGATATGAATAATTACGTGCATTCAATATATACATACAGCATAATGGATTCTATAGAAAATTATCATACCTGTTATAAGTATTAAGTTTTGTAAAAGGAATAGGTAATTCACAAAGTATTCCCTGAAAACTATTTTAAGTCTTTTATAGTCTAGCTATCGTTTTTGTTAATCTATAACGCTCCACTTACACACTTACAGGACAGTATTGCATTCCAAAACTCGGTTCAAAAAGTTAGAATACCTCAGGACAAGTTTCTTAAATGCGACCCAAGTTTTCGTATTAATTTTATTGTTGACCACAATTGAAACCGGTCTTCACGACGGCACATCACTATAACTTTTAATTAGAAACATTCATTCAAAGCTATACGAGGATGGGGGATGTTTAATACTTTTATTTGCCCTTACATCGCTCGCAACTCGTTATGTCTTTTTTCTATTACGAATATGGCTCTGCCGCTGTAAGATGGATATATACAGGAAGATTTGATTGGCTTTAAGCGAGGTTCGGTGGCTCAAAGGTCAGAGCATTCCATCTGTAAGGGAAAGATCGCGGAAAGTGGCATATGGTTAGTAGAATCGAAAAGAATATTCCCGGCAGAGTAGCGACGGGCGGTGTGTACAAAGGGCAGGGACGTAATCAACGCGAGCTTATGACTCGCGCTTACTAGGAATTCCTCGTTTATGGGGGATAATTGCAAACCCCAATCCCCAGCACGAAGGAGTTTCAGCGGGTTGCCCGGGCCTCTAGGCCAGGGAGAACATGCTGATTCCTTCAGTGTAGCAAAGAGTTTTCAAGAAACAAAAAAGTGGCACTGAAAAATCATTGAATTTACTAATTTACTTATTAGTTAGAAGTCGCTACCTAGCCCCAGAGGCCATATTTCAATTGATAGCATCATTGTACCCAGATCAGGCACAGTAAACAAACTAGGCACCGAATAGGCGTGGTGCTTGTCTGCCACCTAAGTTTTATATAAAAAAACTAGTTTGTGAAGTTGTTTGAATGCTTGTTACTAGATCAGGAATCATCACGATCTGGCTAAAATTATGTGTAGGGACATATAGTTTGGATAGATTATAGTTTGGAATAACACATAAAATATATAACGGCTTTATATACAAAATATAAATATGTTTCACTAGATATTGTAAAAACAGTTCCACAATGCGTCTGTCTGTCTAAACACGATAAAATCTAAAACTATGGAACGAATTTTCATTAGATTTTCACCGATGAACGAAGTGGGTTTACCGTCTTTCAATATCTGTACATTTGGTGACATCTCCTTCAATACAGGATAAGGACCTAAATATATATGCGACAGCTTATTACCAGTTTCGTTTCGAATTAAAATTAAGTCACCTGTTTTATATTTGAATGGATGTGAGGTTGCATCATATTTTTCTTTTCGTATGCAACTGTACAAAGGCACGTGTACTCTCTAATTATCGCAGACAGTCCTTTGCAGATTGCTGCACAAAATGTCGACTATTATTTTTAATGAAAAGTGACGTATACGAGTATACAGTTGTTTATAATATGAAATGTTAAAAAGAAAAATAGCTAATGTTTTGCCGACTTCAGTACATACGCTTCGTGTATTTGAACGTAAATTTTAGGCGTATTTCTAAATATAGCCAGACGTCAACAAACCGTTTAAGTCAATGGATTGTAAAGGTTCAGCTGTGTATTACAGGTTCGTAGCGGCGAAAGTTTTTGACCGCCGGCGGCGCCATACATTTTTAACTTACACTACATACGTAATTACAATTACTTTCTCAACGTAACATTCTATGCATACTCAAATTCATCTTCATGATCACATTATGTAGTTAATACACATCTTACAATATTTTAGTAATATAGATACTGATTAACTTTGTTCAAGCTCTCTTGAAGTTTTCTAGGCAAGCCTGTATCGAGGAAACCTATTTAAACATATAATTGCTTTATCACTATTAATAAATTATCTCTCACCTCAGCCAACAATCAATTCTAATAGATTATTATCTACATAGATAGGCATAATTCAAATAATAGATTTCAACAGAAGGATTGCAATCAAACGGTTATTATTTTGCTGCGAATAATTTGTAGATATGACAGTAATAATTATTTAGAAAATGAGACTTTTGTACAATATTTGTATATACGGGTAGGTAAATGAATGGCATTACATTAAATAACTTATTTATGGTCGGCAGCGCGAGACTATTTTATCGCATTAATTATTTGAAAAAGGATTCCCGTAGAGCCAACATTCTTTTGAGTTTGTCAGGTGTGGGAACCGGACTTTTGGATATTTTTTCTGATGTAAACACTTAACATTTTTATAAACATATCTAAACTGAATATAAAACAAAACTTGACATGTATAACGAACATAATCTTCAATAGGAATGTTTTTATGTACGTGCTGTGGTTTGTCGATACTAGGCCATCTACGGTTGCAAGATGGCCCTTATAACAGTAGATGGCCCAGGATCAGCCGGTGTGCTAGGGATAATTAAATCTTTTTAACAAATGATTCCTTGGTGGACTGCCTGCGAATAGATGACGCAGCTCGTGCAAAGTAATTGCCATCGTTAAATAGTATTAAATGAACAGAATCTCATTGAGCCACTGCGGCGAGGGCTCAGGTTGTATTTCTAAGGGATTAAAATGTATTAATGTTTAATAGAGTCTTACACAATACTTCAGAATTAACTAGTGTAGGTGCAAGGATTTTCCTAGTTAATTCTTCTGTTCTGTGGACTGAAGACAGGAACGCTGGTAAGCTGACATCTGAAATTTTGCGAATACCGAGCCCACCCAAGCGAATCGGTAGGGTCGCTTGACTTGCCTAATTTGATCTGCAGCATTTTTATAAATCCCTACCCAAGCAAGTTGAAAGCTGAGCAATCAATACTAAGATCGGGCTGAAAGATTGTAGGTATATATATAAATCACCTTCTATCTGACGAGAAACAACATTTAGGCATGCACCTGGCGCGGTGATTTGATATTTGATTAATAAAAATAAATAATCTCATAACGTTTTCAGTCTTCTTCGTTGAGTACCTAAGTATAGTATAGTTTTGTTTCATTCATTGAGTATAGGATATTTTGTCACTAACTATTAGGTTAATACTTACATTGAGTATATAAGTACTTACCACCTACAATGGGTCGAGGTCGAGTCGAGTCTATTAGGGGAGTCGATCTATATTGCATTGCGTTAGGTGGTTGAGGTAGGTCGACAAGACAGAACAAAACAGTGTAATCTTTTACAGAGGTAGCTGCACAGTAAGAGATTACACCGTTCTAGCAGTACCTTGAAATTTCAGAAACCGGTTAAAATTCAATTATAACAATTTTGATAGGTAAGTTTATTTAGTTTTAGTTAGTAATTTATGTGATGTTATATCCTGTTTGGTATGCACAAACTCAAACATTAAGATAACTGTGGCAGTTAGCAGGCAAATAAGTCAATTGAATAATAATATACTGTCGGACACTGCAGTTTCTAAACCGTTATCGATAGTTTTTCCACCTCACTAGTGTATGTATCGACATCTGTAGCTTGTTACGAAATAATAGTTTTAAAAAGAACACGCTCTGACAACGGTCGATGGACAGCCATGAGCCACTACTCTGATAAGAAGGTGGATTGTTACAAGTTAAAAGCAGTAAACTTTTGTAAAATAATATCATTTCTAATGCATGCAAAAGTTTTCTTTTTAATAAAAAGAATGAAGAAAGAAACAAACAAACACTTTTCAGCTTTATGAAATTACAAACGTCCATAGGCCACGGTAACCACTTTCCATCAGGTGGGCCGTGTGCTTGTCTGCCATATAATTGGTATAAAAAAATGGTGCAAATTGGGAGAGTCCTATATCCAGCAGTGGACTGCAGTGGGCTGAATGTTTGATTGATTGGCACTAACGTCTTCCTCAATTACGGTCCCAATGAATTGACTTTGTCACTTAATTTAATTGTTATTAAAATAATGTTATTTTAGGCGCATCTGCAAAAAAATCTACTTCCTTCGAGACACTAGTAATTCAGAACATAACAAACGTCAGCGAATTAAAAGCAAAACTAAACGATATTATTAAAACGGGCAAAGATTACGAATATGATGTTTCCTCGTGCCTGAAAGCGTTAATTAACAGCAGCGACCAAGATATTGTGCTGTTAAGTATTCAAGCTGTGTCAGAACTCGTGAAATGTGAAGAAAAACGGGAGATATACGCCAACAAAGCAATTATAAAACCTATACTGGGTATATTACAGAAAGACATCACCTTAGATAACATAGACCTGTTAAAACAGTCTTGCAGAGCTCTCGGCAATTTGTGTTGTGATTGTGATAGTGCTAGGCAAATAATACTTGAATTAGGTGGCTAGAGGACTCAAGAAGTCTGTTTGATTCCAGCTCTGTGTGTATATTTGTATTTGTGAATAGGCCCAAAGTATGCATACTGCAGTACTTAATTTTTTCGTTAAGGTTTTCCTTTGCCTTGGCGCGTCCATGTCAATTCCGAATAATATAAAATATTAATTACCTCTGATTTATACGGAAAAAGTTAACCGGTGCTCAACAGGGCGAAGCAGTACTTCACTGCGGGGCAGCAACTCCTTCTTTATAAAGCACAGGGTCCGGCCTCACATGGAGTACTGCTGTCACCTTTTTGCTGGAGCACCTGCATACCAGCTTGACCCCTTCGACTCAGTGCAAAGACGGGCATTGAGGCTGGTTATATTGCCGAAGAAATTTTTGCTTTGTGTGTGTTGAGTCTGACAAGTTGTCGTGAAACAACGGCCTTGGGGATCGTGTTTATACGAGACCCGTATAGCCTGCATTTATTTTGTTTACATAACCGTTTATATAATAAATAAACTAAACACCTCAACAAAGTCTAGGGAACAAGATGAGATCCTTCTTCATTACAAGTGTATACCTCCATATCTTCCCAGTGAGATACAACGTAGGAAACGATTGAAGATCTGATCTGATAAGCTGCAATGGTGTCGGTGAGATCAGTCATTAAATATGTTAAAGCGTGGAATAGACAGGACCCGTCTTCAGGCATCGGTACCACAACATGGGGTCTGGAAGATTTAAACACTATGCTCGAAGACGTCAATAGAGTATCCCAACAGGTGGGCCTTAAGATGAATATGGACAAGACAAAGGTTATGTCAAATGTCCATTTTGCGCCTATACCGGTGCATGTTGGGGACTCAGTCCTAGAGGCTGTTGACGAGTACGTCTACTTGGGTCCATTTAAGCACGTTACTGAGCGTAATGACCACAAAAACTGTGCCACTGATATCTAGCTAACGACAATGGGCGCGATTACAACATCACTTATAGCTTAATATTGGAGGAGGGGCTACTAACTTTTGTTCGCGGTGTGAATGGCCATAATTAAGAGACAACCATCACCAAACTTATGTCGTTGTGTTTCAGTGTCTGATTATTAAATTCCACAATTTGTGTTGCATTCAACAGCACTTTTGTAGATTAAACAGTTCCTTTTCCATTGTTATTATTTCTTGTCGAATAATTAGACAGTATTTGGACGTAGGTTTGTCTAGGTTCGGATATTTTTTTACGAACTTTTACTCGTAAAACAGCTCTGTGAATTTACACTCTTGACAGATATATATAGCACGTTCAGACGTTCAGATTTCACCCAGTTCTTTTTTTATACCACTTAGGTGGCTGACAAACACAAGGCCCACCTGATGGAAAGTAGTTACCGTGACCTAAGGACGTGTACAACACTTTAAGAACCTTCTAATGCCCTTCTTGAAGACAAGATCAGATGAAAGAGAATATGAAAAATGAATATGATTGTGAGGACGCGCTAATAAAACGCACTTTCATTTTATCTGTAGGTCGTACTTAATACCAATAAAATAAATATATACATATATTCAGACGCCATTGCGCCTTTCGCTACCTCGAAAGGCAAAGTAAACTATGACAGGCTGATCTTAAATTTTATAGTGCATGGCAATCACTCGTTCAGGGTTGTCGAAGAAGAACATTTTCGCAAGTTGATTAGTGAACTAAATTCAGATTACATTTTACTTAATCGTCCTAAACTTGTTTCTAATATTGAAGATTTATTCAGAAAGAAGCGCTCCAGCAATTTATACCCCTATATGAAAAGCCGAACCCAAAAGTGACTTGGCGATTCGAATAGTGGTACGAAAAGCTCGTGGTATGAAATTACTTTATGCGTAACTATGTACAGTTACGAGTACCTACAAAAGATTTATTGGATAATCTTACACATAAAATTCTCTTTTCTCGATATTTCTTTTATTATTATGTATTTAAGATACGAATCAATTTTCAGTTCTGTGCAAATTTATGCAAGCTCAAATCTTTATTTTGTCTGGATTATAGTTAACATACAAGAAAATACAGGTATGTAATGTTGACTACAAGTCAAACATGTATTATGAGTATTTTTCCAACGCATTTAGCTCACTTCCAGTATAAGTATGAAGTAGAATATTGTTATTTTTGTGAAACGACCGCCTCTCAACAACTCATTGGCGATATCGAAGCTCCAAAAGATCAGGTCGTACGGCTCTAACCAGCCGTCAAGAATGCCACAGATGTCCACAAGGCAACCGGGACGTCGCTTCACGGATAATGCCGAAATTCAGCCATATCCGAAGTCTAACCCGAGCCCGACAACGCTACTCCCTCTGCCGGAGCCCGTAGGAGAGGTTATGTTGGACTCGAACCGACTAAGACGCACGGGTTCTGTGAGTGGTTGGTTGCCGGAGGTGAGTCTGGCAAACATATACCTCGCACACCAACGACTATTGTTTTACAATTAGTATTTTTTTATACCACTTAGGTGGCAGACAAGCAAACGGCTCACCTGATAGAAAGTGGTTACCGTGACCTAAGGACAAGGTCCTGTGCAACACCAGGGATTTGTGGTGCCACCCCTAAGTATAGTACAGCTTTTCGCGCACGTAAAAAAAAAAAAAAAACCGTGCTATATTTATAAAGACGGGCGGCACTAGTATGTTCTAAGTTTAGTTATGTAATTTGTATGTATATAAAAAAGGTAAAAATTGTAATACCAATTTGGTCTGCAAGAACCCCTTTTCGAGTGAACTATTTTTACTACACTGACAGCACAGAAACTCTGTGTTTACAGGGTCGGCAGACCGAGTGTGGCTTCTCTGGTGTTACACACGTCCATAGGCCAAGGTAACCACTTTCCATCAGGTGGCCCGTGCGCTTGTCTGCCACCTAAGTACATTCGGGCGAGGCGCGCGGCGGCGCGTGGTGGGAGTGGTGTCTCTTGTACCGTTTACGCTCTCCCGAGAACCCGCGCCTCCTGCGTAGCAATCGTGTTCACTACCGCCACGCCACAGAGGCTGTCAAAAGGAAAGGAAAAGGAATAAATCAATAAGGTACTTTTCTGACCGCTTTACCGCTACTACACACTGCAGCTTCCGATATTATATTTACAATATTTTTATACATTCGGTCTATTACTATTTTATGTGAAGGATCACTACAGTAACGGTCACAACATTCCGACAGTTCTGATGGAAAATCGATATCTCTCAACCGTTCATGCTTCTACTAAATTTCAAAGCTAATTCCCATCACACCCACCGTAACTATTTTTGTTCTTAACTCTATATATGTAGTTCCCGACAGAGTAGAATTTGGACCACCCCATCTCTTACCATGCAGTGTCGTCCAAGGTGACTTAGGGATCGTGCTGTTTTACATTAGACGGATATAGACAGCCCAGACTCGGTATCGAAGTGAACTTTTCCAGGCAGTCCTTGACGGTGTCAACAGGCCTTTACTTAAAAATGTCATTTGGTGTTTCCATTTATTGTAATTATTACTAGTAAATTACAAGGCAACCACTATCATAGCGGTGACTTTTTAATAACTTTTTAAATTTCAAATTCGGTTTTACTCCCATTGAGTGAAGCTCTTTGACTACTTATATGTTACCCCCCCCCCTTAGTTCTATTTAAGTGAAAAAGGAAGCTAAAAGCCTAATTAAAGAAATCGGACAGAGGCTCATCAAGGCGACCGGTGACGAAATATCTGTATTATTCAACTTACCAGTGAATAAACTGCAGTGAGTGTGCGACTCAATATGACGCAATTAAATGTTTTAATTAATGTTTATTAAGATTATAGTAAGAAGAGATTGTAACTAACCCAAATATGAGCATATGTTGCTTTTAATAAAGAAATTATTAAGTCAACCATGATATGAGTAAAAAGTGGATGAAGGACTGTAGCTACCTCGGTGTATTTTAATGAATTCAATCCGTCCGCTAACATCCTGTCCCTGGAGAACTTCAGATTCTTTTTTCGCTGGTCCCTGGAAATATAATGAAATATGGATTATAATATTTAATTTCATTAATTTATTCATGTTTTTAACTGAATCTTCAAATTGTATGTAATATAATAAAACAGATTTTATAAGTTAATAGGGTAAGGTTTAGAGTAAATATTAGTAATTGAGGTTGCTAATATTCTTCAAAAAAAATTAAAATCAGTGGGCTTGGAGGATCTGTATTATTAATAATGTTGGAGATGCATAATTCTGTCTTAATACTAATTGTCTCCCACACAGGGCACGGCACAAGGATCAGTGGTGGGGATGTAGATAATTTGTGTGTATATGTGTGTAGTGTAAGCTCTCATACGTTAAATGTACGGCGGGCCGAAGTTTCGGGCAATTATACCAATTGCCCGAAATTTGATAAACCTGAAGCCGGCACGTGACACTTGTTTGTTATAATCCGAAATACGCAGTTTCGAATGTAAGTTTCACGTTACCCTCCTCTGTTTTAACAAAGTTATACTGACTTCAAAAATAAATCTTAATGTCTAATGGCCAAAATCCTTCCATCCAAAATTCGGGATGAAAAACTGAAATAGCGTTAATACATGGAAAATAATGAAAAGAAAACGTGGAAAAATAAACATAATCGATACCAATTTATATGTAATGAGGACAATTTATATAGCTGCGATACTTTAAATTATTTCATTTGAATTTTATCTAACACAGTGGGCATATAATAGCTTTTCAATTTCCTGTAGAAGTAAATGTACTTTTAATTATAGTCATTAATTACCATTTTTGAATAATCCACGCAAAAGTTTGGTAATACTGTCATAATACTAGTTTTAACTTTATTATAGTCAACATTTAGTCTATATAAACTACTTATAATGTACTTACCCCGATCTCGCTCTTTGACTTTGCATCATTTTCCCCCCGACAATGACAACGCTTGCATCAAAATGTGTATTACTAGGTAAATCAAAGTTATAGGGCTAACTAACACAACTTATTTTCGACATTTTGGGGGTTGTTTTTTGTGACGGGGGCTTTTTAAATTTTAAATTTAATTTTTATTTCACACTTTTTAAAATGATCTATTACAGGTAGCTTTTTTGTACTTTTGACCTGAGCGCATATATCACCACTCTTGTGCATAGATATTCCCAATCGGTTAGTTACAAACAACATAGGTACAAATAGTTGGAAATGGTCTTAAGGAAATTCATTTAGTTCTGCGTTGATTGTTTTTTAACATCAAAAAAGTAACACCAGAGAAGCCACACTCGCGCTGCCGACCCTGTAAGCACAGAGTTTCTGAGCCGTCACTGTAAAAGACAAAGCAGGATAAGCTTTTGGTCTTCCCACTGACACTTCAAGTCTCCGGTGAGCTCTGGCTACCCTACTCACCGCTGGGAACACAACACGAAGTTATTATAACCGCGGTATTTTGGAAAAAGTTGTGTGGTGTGTAAAACGGTCTTTTTATTCCGAATTGAATTGAATCCTGTTTCTGACATTTAAGATATTGTAATTAGATCGAGACTCAATATTGAATGTATTTTTTTACAAAAATTAACACTCAGGTGATACAAGTCTGCTTATTAACAATTACAATAAGTGATCTACTCTATAAGTCGGTAATGAAAATTTTAAAAACAAAAGACAGTCAGATGAAACAAACTGTATTCTACAGCCAAAGAGTTCTATTTTAAAATGTTGTAATACATTTTTAAATATTGTTTATGTAAGTGGCCAGTTCCGGAAACTTTTAGTGTAACCTATGTATTATAATTTATAAAAAGAATTTTAAGTTCCTGCAATTTTGAGAAAACATAGTTTTTAGTTTGGTGTATTTTTTAGGCTGAATATAAACAAAACTTTTGTTGCTGTGCCTAGCACAAACAAAATAATAAATTTGACAACTTGTCACAGACGCGTCACGCATTACGTATAGTAGTTATAGTATTAGGTAGGATACAACAGTATTTCCGTCCAATTGAGCAGTCCGACTAGGGAAGATCTCGAAAGTTTACTTTCATAAATATATTTTTCCATCATCGAATGATGTTTTGTTTTGTGCCAATAACTTAAATACGCACGGCGGTATTCTTATAGGAATGGCAATATGATATTTAAATGTAAAAAGTAACATAAATCTCGGGTTTGTTTCGATTCTCCGTATAAGGCTATGATTACCTATAAATACACAATAATTACCTTTGGTAAATATTGATTAACTTGTTTGTCAGTTACATTCGCGATGAACAAAAAAAACATGGCGCCATTTAAGCTTTTTATACTTTTCCATAATTAAAAAATATTGATAAAGAACAGTTATTTAACCGACTCAAGCATCAAACTATCTAAATATGAGATTTTAGACTCATATTTATCATTTATGAATTACAGACAATTTATCTTCACTTTACCTGGTATTGCAGACCTCAGTATATGCTTAGGAACAACTCTTCAAATAGTCCCCAGTGGTAATCTTCCCATTGAAACAGTGAAGTATGGAGGTAAACTAGTCATATGTAATTTGCAGCCCACAAAACATGTGAGTAAAATATATATTTACCTTATCGTCTGATAATGTTACCTAGCTTTTTGTTTTCACTTTTGGAAACTAACCTTTGCAGACGCTCGAAGACTAGTCAAGTCGTGACCACGGGTGCTGCAACGCATCCGAAACGTCCGCAGAAATAGTAAGTTCCAAGATTTAATTCGCGAGAAGTTCCGATACCTAGTATAATTATGAATTCTCACCGCGAAAGTTTAAAAATAAAATATTTTATTTTTCGATTTAATCTCAAAGCGTCGGTAGCTTAGGCGGTTATGGAGTCGGCCTTACGATCGAAACGTCCCGGATTCGAATCTTGTTCACTATCGACGTGAAAAACTTTCTAAAACAAACAATTTCGCTAATTTGGAGAGGTTGCAGGAAATATTAGTAATTTCATTTCTAATATTCTTTAAAAAAAATCCCTATATACATTTTAAACAGAAACACCTAGTCCAATGCAAATATACTCATTCATACACGCGTAAAACATTAGCCGTGTGATGAAAATCTTGATGATAAGAATGCGTGGTCAACCTAAGTCTCTTGCTTGCTCGCACAACGTAAATTGTAAAAAAAAATTAAATAAAAGATAATCTAATTCTAATATAGGTCTCTGAGTTTCTTGCTGGTATCTTCTCAGTAGAACTTACATACGGCTCTAGTATGGGTCACTTGTAGGCCCTCCATCCTCCCTCTGATTGCAGAGGACATTTTGGGGGCTATACTGGAGCGGTTATGTTTTTCTCGAGGGTTAGGTTACAGGTTAACGTATAGGTTCTTGTATAGGGGATACGGTCTCACCATATCTTAATACGTCAGTGTCGTTCTAATATGTGCACATAATAAGCAACGAAATATGCTCGAAGACTTAGAAAGTTTTGTTCGCGAGCATATAAAAATATTGCAACGCTCTTCATCGAAACATGAAGGCGCGAAGAAAGTTGTTAGTTCTGGACGTAAAATAGATGCGTCATCGAAGTCACTGAGGTCAAAGTTCCTCCTTAGGCTAAGAGGTTCCACACTATCTGCGAGTATGGGATTGTTAACCAGCCTCAACGCCCGTCTTTGCATCGGGTCGAAGGTGTCAAGCTGGTATGCAGGCGCTCCAGCAAAAAGGTGACAGCAGCACTCCATGTGGGGCCGGACCTGTGCCTTGTAAAGGAGGAGTTGCTGAAAACTCTCGGACGATTTTATGCACCATGATTGCTCATCTGTGTAATCTTAGCCTTACCACTGGGATTTTCCCAGCAATTTTCAAAGAAGCAGCTGTGGTGCCTGTGTTTAAGAGTGGTGACGCAGAGACAATTGCTAACTACAGGCCCATATCGCTACTGAGTGCAATTAGTAAAATAATGGAAAAAGGGCAACCTTGGGATGAACAGTAGTGTAATAAAGCAAAAGATTTGGTGTAGTTAGCAAATAAACTAGAAACAAGGTTTATTAAAAAAAAAACGTAAGTAAGTAACGTAAGAGTAAACTTCAGCCGGTATCATGTTCATTAATAGCTAATCCAAACGCGTCTGACCTCTCCCAGGGACGCGCCGGGTTTCCACATACATTGAACAGCGTAATCTTCACCAACCAGAATCTGTAAAGTTTTTTGAAGGTTTCTGCCTTGTTCATCGGATATAACAATGATCTTCTTTCTTTTGTGCATGCTACAATTGAGCAACGGTGCGGTATTCTGAAGGGCCTCCGTCCAATACCTACTTTTATTTTACTACTACTACTGTGCTTGTCAGCCACCTAAGTATTATAAATACAAAAATATATGTGATATGGAACTGAGTAAAAAAATGTACACTCACAAGAAAACAAAATAGCAAAATACATATTCAACAAGTATATTTAAGTTTATCTATATGGACATCAGGCTCAATACCCCATATTTAAAAATAATTACTGACCAATTATTATGATACCATTGGAGAATTATTTAAAATCAATAAGTAATCAATTATTAGTAGGCTAACCAGAGCTCACTAGAGAGTTCTTGTGCCGTCAGTGGAAAGACAAAAAGCTTGTTATACGGCAACCTGAGTTAGAATAGTTGTTGTCTGGATTCATGTTTTTATTACGAAGCGTGATATTACTTACCTCAGATTCAGGTATGTTGCTAGGTCTGATCGGGGTGTTCGTATTTCCAGTTTTGGGTTCAGCACTTAGGCAAGTAGGACACTTCCACACCTGCTTGTGTTCTATTGTCATTGAGCTTAGTCGTCATGGCCATTACGAAAAACTTCTAGTGTTGCTAAGTCGCTCCAAGTCGGTTGAACGCCCTCAGAATAAATGCTGAACCGCGATGCTGCGAAGCGTCACATACCATTTAGCATTTTAATCGTAGACTAAGTAATAAAAAATCAGTCTCGTAAGAAGTAAACATTTGATACATTTCTTCTGGAGATTAAACAACACATCAACACCTACACGTATTTTCCCACATTATGACCCCAAATCGGAGCCAAGAAAGGGTATAGGCATAGTAGGCAACTTTGGCTGATTTAAGATCTGTAGTTTTCTTTAATTCGTAAAAATTATATATGAATGAAGACTGTTTTTTCAAGTTATATTGAAAACACAGTAAATATCCCGGCACGTTTTACACTATTAATGTTAATGACCAAGTCAATCACAAATCAGACACTTCTCTAAGGTTTTATTTCATTAAATAACTACGAGTATGTAGTCAATCAATCAATTAGCGCCATTGTAATTATTGCATGTTTTATAATTATACACTTACACACAGAGATATTGGTACCTAATAACATTTACAGTAAAATTATGGACAGACATGCAGGTTTTCATGTTCTATTTAATAATTTATCCTTGCTAGCTAGTTATCAGTTAGTGGTTAACATTGACATATTAATGGTTTCGACAAATTTATTTACATTTGACATTGTAACAAAACGATACTTGAAATCTATTAAAATTGTTTTGGTGCAACGATAGCGATGAAAAGTGATTTATATTTGTTTCAATAACATGTATTGATTGCAACGAGTCGTTGTCTATTGAATTTTTCATACTTCTATGACTTAATTATTAAGTAATTATGAATATCGACGACTGGAGTTATTATAATAGAAAAAATACTAATTATTCAATGCCTGAAGTTGCGCATCCTCTCCTAATTTCTCGGGTTGCATTCAATGCCTAAACCACCTCCGCGGCAACCCGATCACCTATCTTGTTTTGTTGTGTAAAGTGTCATATGAAACATGTTAACTTCACCCCCCGCATAATACAGTCCACTAGCTCAGGTGGCATGAGAATCGCGGGCCAAGTGCAGTCGGTCAATTTAAGCCGATCTCGTTCAATCGTGCCGAGCTGATGTATACTATACGTATCGCATCGGTACCAATCATTCAAACAGCTGATCATTGTTTTGTAAGATTGTTATTAGACGTCTACGTCACAGCGTTTCATTCAACAATCGTATTAATACATTACGTCATTGGCATAGCGTATTCTCTTTTCAATTAAAGATGCAAATTATGGTCCAAAAAGTTAAATCTGGTCTGGTGGGCAACTGGAGAAGTTAACACATGGTTTTCTCAAGATTTCATCACTGCTAACCCGTAAAATGAGGGCAAAAGCCAAAGATTATAACAAAACAATCCGTGCGCGCTATGGTCTCGTTTGTCTCGCGATTTAGGTTCAAAATACGTAACCTGAGGTATAAATACTAACTTTTGCTCTGCCGAGTTTCGAAATGCAATACTTTCCTGTAAGTATCTTTTTCACACCATCAGATCGATTCATTGATTGGTTTTTCTCTTTTTTCCAGACGCAAGGCTTTGTTCTGCAACTGAATTGTGACCCAACAGAACTCAAAGATCGTTTCCTGAACTGTATGAAGCAACTTGATGAATACATGTATCTGATAACAGACTTCAACCTTGCAATATTACAAAAAAATATGGGAATCTACAGAATAGCCGCGTGGTTTCCGGCAGAGTAGAATTTGGGCCACCCCATCTCTTCCTATTGGAAGACAGACACAGCATGCTGTCGACTAAGGGATAGAGCAGTTTAACATTAGACATATACAGCCAAGACTCCGCATGAACTTCACTGCGGGGCAGCAACTCCTTCTTTATAAGGCACAGGTCCGGCCTCACATGGAGTACTGCTGTCACCTTTTTGCTGGAGCACCTGCATACCAGCTTGACCCCTTCGACTCGTTGCAAAGACGGGCATTGAGGCTGGTTGAAAATCCCATACTCACAGGTAGAGGAATCACACAATTTTTGCTAACCAACTGTTTGCCATTTTATGACTGTGACACGACATTTAGCGGTACGAAAAAACGACCACGGCACCAATTTAGAATGCTAACTACCAGCATAAAGGGACGCCGAAACCATAAAATGGTATCACAATAGTTGTATGCGAATATTCAGCTGTTTGGTGTCCGATGCCGGCTACAATTGCACTGGAGTGAAGAGGGAAAGAAAGGATAATCTCACATTGTCCATCAAGTAAACACCTTTCCTTTTATCTAGGCTACTGAGCCATTTTGTGTGTGCTGTAATTGCACTAGAGTGAAATGGGAAAGAAAGGATAATGGATTTTGTCTCCTATTACCCTTTGCAGGCCTAGGATTAAGATCCGGGCTTTTAGCCGGCCACTCAAACACCGTTATATCTTCTTGTGCATTAAGCCAGTCTTGCACAATTCGGGACCGATGCACTGAAGAGTTATCCTGAACCAGGTAAATTTGTCCTTCTGGATATGCGAATGTCTAGAGAAGAGACACTTTTTCTGCTCTAAAGACAATGTAATAAGACCGTAATGATATCACGTTATCGCAGGCGTCCGTGATTGGTCGAATTGATATCACGTCATGATTCCGGTTGTTGATTGGTGCTTTTGATTAGTTGAACAAACATCACGTTATCATTCCGTTTGTTTATTGGTGCTTTTAATCAGGTTTGATCGAATGAAAAAGTACATAGACGCCAAGGGAGATTATTTTGAAAAACAATAAATTAATTTTGTACCTCTTTTTTTTTTTTTACGTGCGCAAAGTCCCCACGGATACCTCCCCACCGGAGCCGGTGGAGGAGGTTATGTTGGACTCGAACCGACTAAAACGCACGCCGCCTGTGAGCTCACAATTATGTGCTCACTCACTATTTTCCCTTCGTATTAGTATGAACTATCTACTTTATGTAGATATTTATTTAATACATGTATATGTATTTGTATGTCAGTATTTATGTTGATATTTTTTGTGTAAAGCCGTATACTAATTTTATTTTACTTACTTTTCTCTTTCTTTTGAAAACATTATATTTTCAAAAAAGGTAAAAAAGTACACTGGTCTTCAAAAACTTTGCGACTTTATTGTATCAATGTGTTAAACGTTGCGTCGTCACTGAATAAAACCTATGTACATACGTAACCTCTTTGATTCATACTGGCCAGCAAATTATTTCCTCTTATAAGTGATAATGACCTGTCACACACAGTCATATTTTATTGCATTTGTGCATTTTCTTGTAATATTCATATTTCATGTAAGACAGATTCTGAAAATGGATCAGACCAGTGGCAATAAAAGTGAATTTAAATTAATTAGCAGTTAAAAAAATAAACCAGACATGCACACTTAGGTGGCAGACAACCCCACCTGATGGAAAGTGGTTATTGTGGCCATAGACGTGTGCAAAACCAAGGGAGTCACACTCGCGCTGT
Source organism: Eilema griseolum (assembly GCA_963662185.1). Classification (NCBI taxonomy): domain Eukaryota; kingdom Metazoa; phylum Arthropoda; class Insecta; order Lepidoptera; family Erebidae; genus Eilema; species Eilema griseolum. Next base: position 3,864,818 of record OY759251.1, read on the forward strand.
CAACCTTGTAAGCATAGAAAGTTTCTGTGCGGTCAGTGTAAAAGACGATGCAGGACAAGTTTTTGGGGATCATTAATGAAATTATGATGGGTAGATGTTATTATGTAAATAGGTTATGTCAATTTGGCAGAGATTAAGATTGAGTTTATTATTGGTGATTTTATAAAATTGCGGTATTGCTTTTTAAAAATCTACAGTAGTAATGAAGCTCATGTTCATCAGTGTTGATGATAGCCATTGAGTTGGGGCTGGGTAATATGTTTGCGGGGGCATCAGTACCCAAATTGCCAATCACAGATTGTATTTTGGACGCAAGTGTGTGTCCTACATTAGCGAAGTACTTATTCACCATGTTGACGGCAGAAGTTGGGGTATCCCCATCAAGAAGTTCAAAGGGAGAGGATTTGGGTTTGTGACTTTCATCCCTACGCATTATATGTCCGAACTAGGACAAACGATTTCCTCGTAGCTTTTCTATGATTGGTGCTACTCTCAAACTTCTGCTAATAACTATATTAATTCCTAATCTTATCTATTCTTTTTACACCACACATCACACATACATGCAACCGTCTTTCATCCGTCACCTTTACGGGCCAACATAGTTAGCGAGGAATTTGAGGCTCAGAGCTTTAGGCTTGCGATCGAATGAAGATTCCAATTCATCAAGAATATCATATAATACAATGCTGACGCGTACAAAAAAGATGATTATTGATTCAAATCGATTAAGATGGGATAAAAATGGAATCAGTTCAGTTCGGGATTCGACCTAGATCTTTGCCTTAGAGGGGGAATTTGATTTGAATAGTTAGCATACTATTACATAAATGCTTCATTCAATAGTTTGGACGGAGTCATCAAAAATCAATGTTTAAAAACGATTGTAATATATATACGATAGTTCGTACGATTATCGGTAGATGGCTCCCACCGTCACCGTAAGACAGGTGGTATTGGAAGATTTGGATAACTTTAGGCGTAATTTGCTTGCAACAGCGCCGAAATATCGGCAACTCAAAACAATGAAACACGGTATCCCGTTTATTTTGATACTGAGATGGGGTAGTAATTTACATAAAAGTTAGTTTATTTATTTATTTATTTATTAATAGACACACCAACAGTATACATATAAATCGTTGACATCGTAGAATACAGAGTATAAGTTCTGATATGTACACCAATTAGAGGCATGTACAGTTCACACCATAAGATAGCGTACGGTTAAGTGCTAGTTAACAAATTATGATTCAAAAATTGAAGAGTCATTGGACAAAAAAAAATTCGCAAAGTCTATAAAAGTGATCTCAATACCTTTGCCCTAAAAGCACCAAACGAGTCGTGGAAAATATCCAGCTGGTCGAGTTTACTGTTTAACGCATTGTACTCACGACACGCACGTGTCAGAGGTGAATTAAGTCCTATGTTGGTTCTCACTAATGGTTGGCAGAACGTTCTGATCAAAGGGTGACGCGGTGGATTTCGAGGCACGTTGTACAGAAGGCGGTTTGATAGGTTACTGAGGTCAGTATTACTGTTTATGGTTTTATATAAGAAGGTCATATCGTGCAGCCTACGACGATTCGTTAGCGATGTCATTTTGAAGTGTTTTAGACGCTGATCATAGCTAGCTCTGTGTGAAATGCCCCGTGAGATGAATGCTAGTTTACATAAGAGTGACTTGCGACTGCAGTCCATGCTACACGTATCCTGATTCGAGAAGAGTGCGTATATGGCGAGTTCCTGGACGTCGGAGTCGTCTCCAGAATCCGCAAGAAGTTCATCCTTACCAAGGTGGAACAATCATGGTATGGGCTGGAATTCGCCTTGGTGGAAGGACCGACCTCGTTTGGATACGGGGCAATTTGAATGCACGTGGTGATCAGCACGTCGCCTGCTGTTTGGAGGAGAGCGACGGAGATGAAGCGCCTATATATCGACCTCCAGAGAGTCGCAGTGGCAGACCAGACGCCACTCATCCAATGCACCAGGTGCCTGGCTTTCGGACACACCAAACGTTTTTGTTTGCTGCCCGAAACGCAAGACCTGTGTGCAAAATGTGCCTTCCCTTATCGTGTGCAGTGCACTACACCTCCTTTCACGAAAGGTAACAGACAGAACGGGGCTTCATACCGCTCGCTCTAACTGTGGAATGATGTCCTTGCTGTGGCTTTTCCAAGCAACTACAAAATGGAATTCTTCAAGAAGAGCTTTAGATGGTGTTTACCCAGAGCCTCGTCAGTTAACCAGCAGGTAAACCGACACTTTCATAATGTTATTTAAGGAAACATAAATTTGCGTTTGGTCGAAGACACACTGAGCCGTTTTTCATCCAAATGGTATTTCGCCTTTAGCTTCTATTAGGCGAGGCGAAGTCTAATTGACGTGTCCTACATAAAAAAACGCGAACAAGGTATCAAGTAGCCGTGTATACTTCGTCAATCCGTAATATTAGTGATTAGTTTTCTTTATTAATGCTACAAACGACTAAATACTCGACTTTTTATAAAAAAATATCCGGATAGAAGGTTTCCTTTTCCTTAAAATGTACTCTTTTGTTAGACTAAGTGGCATAGGACCACGGCTATTTCGTATTAAACTTAATTTTTTATTTATGTTATTTGGGTTAAGCAATATATATAATTCAAAAATATTTGAAATGTGCTAATTGGGGCCTTTCAGTTGATACCGAACACGACATATTTGTCTTTTTGGAGCCCCAAGGCCCAGGCATAAGTGCCGTTAAACAAAACTTATTGTTAACATTTATAAAAAAAGAGACATTGTCAATTGAGTGAAAAATTATCAAGGAGCCTATTGCCATTAACCGGGCACTTATAAATCTACGATAAATACACACCTAACTTAGAAAAGCATAGAAAAGTCATAGGTGTGTGCCATGGTAAAACCTGGGATCGAACCCGAGACCTCGTCTTAACAGTCCATTACCCATACCACTAGCCTTACTAACTATTTAATCTGAATAAAAACATCACTCATAACTGAAATAATTTGCCTACCACACACAGGTGTAACAGGACTTCTACTGATCAGTAAGTGTAATCTTGAACAAAGTGTTACACAATATGGTACACTTTAGACATCACTATAATATTGAGATAACATACCTAAAACGTCAGGCAAATCAAAGATAAACTGTACCTGTGCTATGATCGGGTTAAGCGTAAATATTATTGAAGTGAAATATGTTTTAATTGGTTTAAAAGGAAGTTCTATAAGTAAGGATAATGTAATTTAGGTTACCTGGCTAACTGGTGAGACTAGAGAGATAAATAAAAAGTTTAAATATCAATTAGTTACAATTTATGATCGACGAAAAATTACTTTACATAAATTTATGTATATATATATGTATAGGTATCATGATAGTAAATCTCAGGGATTCGCAATAAATCGTCTGCCGTTGTTCGGTCCGTTGTGCAAAGATGGTAGTATGCACTTAGCTAGTGGACACGGGACTATTCAGAAGACAATAATAACAGCATTCTGTATACATTGGACGACAATATCTATGGACTAGTACATTTTTTTAAACCACTTCCGTCCGTCCACCTGATGGAAAATGGTTACCGTGGCCTATAGACGTGTGCAAAACCAAGGGAGTCACACTCGCGCTGCCGACCTTGTAAGCATAGAGAGTTTCTGTGCCGTCAGTGTAAAAAACAAAGCAGGACAAGCTTTTGGTCTTCCCACTGACAGCACAAAAACTCTCCAGTGAACTCTGGCTACCCTACTCACCGCCGGGAACACAACACAAGGTTATTATGGCCGCGTTATTCTGTACGGTGGAGGTATTGGTTTCTTATACTTTATAACATATTTACGTTATATATGTAATTCAAAATATACAAAGTGCATTTATGCAACCGCCATGAATTTATCAATCAAATTCATACGTCATATCCTATGCAAGTCTAGATGCACTAGACACTGACGCTTGACCATCGGCAACGTTTTCGACAACGTTTTTAGCTTCCTCGATAGTTTCGGTTGGAACGTTGGCAATCTCCAGAAATTTCCCCAGCTTCTCTTGTTCCATTTCCTGTATGCGTTGCTCCATTGCTCCCATGCGAATTTCAAGGTTGGTTGCCTTGTTGGTTAGTGCATCTCACATCAATAAACTGAATGCATTATGTAAACGACTTTTGGGACAAACTGTACTAATCTGGAACTGTTTTTATCAATTTTATGAGATCAATATTATATCCCATGTCAATTATATTCTACTAATTAAAACGGTGACCTGTTTAAGATTATGCGGTCAATAATAAAATTGTGAGCATGGTCGAATACTAGTCAGTTCACCATATTTAGGTTTAGGAAAAAAATAACAAATGATTTTTTCTTATCAATTATTTTAGGGTACCGTAAAAAATTATTGTTTCAAAAATTTTGAAGAAACCACTCTTACATTTTATGTTATCCCGCAATAACTACCTACTTAGTTAAGCTAGACTACATGTTTAAAATTGTATTTTTAATTTGTTAGTATTATGTGGAGCAATCTTACTTTTTCTTTTTTTACTCTGGTAGTATTTAATCTCAATATCACGTGTTGTTCTAAATTCAAAATAATTAAAAAATAAGACTCTCTTCTCAGGTATCATACTTTCAAATAAAGTGGCCTTTTTAGACCTCCAGGTGCGTCATAATATGCTCGTTTGCTCCCTTGATACTACAAAAAGCATTATAAGGAAGAAACGTATTCAATTAATTTAAATAAGGATAAAATAGCAGTTAAAAAAAATACAAAAATCATAAAATAGTTGATAAAAATACACAAAAAGCAGCCAATTTAATATCCAAGATATTGGATCGTTTGTGTCTATTAGAGGATTAGTCGGTTTTATTTAGTAATATCAAAATATCGAATTGAACTAACAGAAAAAGCGTCGCAATAGAAGTCTAATATCAGACCGATCTCGACATCCTTCCTCTAAATTACTGATTTTGAGTATATGTACTTATTTTAAATTCCATTTGATAATCAATAAAATCTCTTATTGTGTAGTAGCACTTTCGAATTAGTAGCGTTTTTATTTTATGCTTAAACATACATATCTTATCATATTCATATCTTATACTATCTGGTAACACTCATACATACATTATTATTATCGTTCATATGCACTGAAAAAAATACACAGCCATAATATTGCCTATAATTAAATTTTCAGGATGTTTTCGCTGGGTGCCCCATCCCTTATCCGAAGAGGGAATTCTTGACCGATGACGACCAAGACGATAAAAGTGAATCGAAGGCACGACAAAACCAACAACAGCAACAAAACAACGTAAGATTTGTGTCTCTTCGGAATAGTTAGACATACAAACGTCTTTTCCAATTTTATGTACCTAAGCATGTCGCGATTCATCAGCAGTCGCTGACGTCGGGAAATAAGAACCTGACCAATATTATAACTGTCAACCAGCTAAATATTCCTCGAGTGTACATGTGGCATCGCCACAAATACTTCAATTTGAATAGAAAAAAGAATCATTAATAAGATAAAAAAAGGTTTGAAAACTCTTTGATTTGCAACTATATGCACCCTATGACTATAAATGGAAGTTGATCCATAATATTGATAACCTTTTATCTATTATAAGTTCTGGTTATAGTCCGACTTTGATACTTGACATCATTGCAGTATGATTTCTTTAACACTGATTATGATGTTGTGAAATTGTCTTCTGGAACACTTAAATGTAATTGGTGGATTGCCTGATGAGCTATGGAGGGATTTCTAAAGACAGATAAATGTAACTTTAGAAAAATTTGAAGCTTGTATGGTGGCGAAGCCAGACAGAAGACCAGCTAGTTAATCCGCAATAAGGCCTCTTACTTATAGTTCAATATTTTAAAGGAGAGGGGAGTGGTACTATAGGAAAAAGATTGACACATTGACATATATTTACGCACATTGTCGTGCAATATACTAAAGTAGAATCAAATAATAAAATGAATATGGTTTTCATGATAGTCAGGTACCTAAGCCTTTACTTTATGTGCATTTAATTGTTTTTTTCTTTATAATTGTTTGATACTGTAGAGGTATGACGCAAGTAAAGGTGTTTGCACACGAGCACACAAGCACACGGTCCACTTGATGGGAAGTCGCTGACCTGTCCTTTTTTCATGATATCACTAACCAAACGAACTGTAAGCTTTTTTAAACTACTTAGATGATAGACAAGCACACAGCTCACTTATTTACCGTGGCCTATTGACGTGTGCAAAATTAGGAGAGTTACATTCGTCCTGCCTACCCTATACGAACAAAACTGGAACCCGCCTGAACCGATTTGTATCGCATATAGGAAGATATGTATGGCATCAAGCGAGGTTCAATGGCTCAGTGGTCAGTATCCTGCCTGTAAGGGAAAGATGTAGGAGGTAGGACACGACGGTATTTTCGTCCAATTGAGCGCCTGAATACGTATAAGTTCTACTTTGATATTGAATACTTTTGGTACATATTTATCTAAAAATCAACAACAACATGTTCAAAAGGCCAATCAGATTTTACACTAGACAAAAACGATTGAAGTGTTAAGTTTACGACTTGTACCCCCCGCCAGAGCCCATTTTTTATTTTAAAGTTTTGTAAGTTCCGATTTAATGGTCTAAACAGAATAAATGATTTGTTAAAAACTGACAAAACAGTATAAAATTGCAGGATATTTTGTTTCACTGGACATTTTTGTTCACTGGACGTTTTTATTCACTGGACATTTTAGTACGCTTAACAATTTAAGAGACATCATTAAAAGCAGGAGACTCCTCTACTCAGGTATCTCTTCCAAACCTACTAAATACAACCTCACAGTTAGGACGAATCGCCCTGAAAACCTCGACGCCTCGATCAGTCTATGATGGCCGTTTTGACACGACTGGTTTTGCTCGTTTTCTCTTTTTTGGTGCGCTTAATATTGGACAGCAAACTGTTAGACGAATAACTAAAGAAAAATATGACAAGACCGGCATTGACGAAAATAAACTTCACACACCAATTTAAATCGACATCCTTTGAAATGGTGTTTTGACTTTGTGACTTACCGACTCCCAACGATCGTAGAAACTTCCAGACATGAGCTGGATCACCATTCTGGACAGAGTTATGGATATGTTGGCGTTGAGCATTCCTACACACCTTACCGCACCGATTTCTAAGGCACAGAAAGGGAATTTTCTACATCCCCAAGAGCCTACAACACTCGTCGCACGTTTTTGTGAGGCAAGACCACGTTCGTAGAACGTTGGAGCCGCCATATGCGGGGCCATACAAGGTGCTGGAGCGGACGCCGAAGTACCTCAAGATTCGTATGCAATACTGTCGCAGATTTTTTATCCATGTTGATGTTATAATGGTGTGCCATCAACATGGACATCCCTCAGCTTTACGGTCTCAGACGATGGTTTTTCACGCTCCGATTAGAGGACTCAGAGCTATAGTATGTATACGTTACTTTAAAATCACACGTGTTTCTTGTTTCGTACAACCTCTGGTTTTCTAAGCTCTGGTTCACGTCAGTTGTGTAATTGCCAGGATTTCAACCCGGGACTTTTCGATCGTAAATCGTACCTACGAGATCGTAAAATGGCAACAGGGATCGATGGTTTAACGTGATTTCTGAGGCACATAGGGGTCTTCACGTTTAACTAATTTATGGTCAGGTCGCCAATTCAAAGACTAACCTACCTAGTATTGCCTCTGCAAATGACAACACAAGCTCATGTTATCACAATCGCGCTTTTTAATATCAGTGTTTTGTCAGCAGTTCGCGCTTATTGTCGCTCGTAAACTTGATGACTAAATCAAGAATTTCCTGTGATTTGTGTACCTCGTTAGGTATCCTTTGACAATATTGTGGGTATTCTATTAAATATCAGTAGTGGTTGAAAAATTGAGTAAAATTTTAATATATAGATATAGCCTATCGGCATTTTGATAAACCTTAAGTGTTTAAATCTGTATAATTTATTTGGATCATATTCGGGCGGTGGATTATACTTAAGATTTTGTGTGTGTATGTGTGTCCGCACCTGACCGAATTAACACCTACATTTCAGCAATCAATAAATTCGGTCCCACGTAATATGGGGTGAGCCTATTGCTGTCTTTCCAGCACTATTGTTGACTCAAGCCATGCATCTGAGAACGATTGATGATGATTCTGGGCTGTATATTTTTGTCTGATGTTAAAACAGTCCTATCCCTTAGTCGCCAAGACAAATAGCCGATAGTTTCGAGTGCACCACTAAACACAAAGCTGGTATCATTATTTCGCAATTTGACATTTGCACTTGTCAATTTAGTATCTGAGATAAAAAAAAAACAGACTATAGCTGACCCGGCGAACTTAGTACCGCCATATTTTCTGATCCCGTGCCCGCTGCATATCTCTAAATTTATCAGTGTTTCTCTACAATATTATGCATGTATTATACATATAAACCTTTCACTTGAATCACTCTATCTATTAAGAAAAACCGCTTCAAAATCCGTTGCGTAGTTTTGAAGATTTCAGCATACATAGGGACGGACAGACAGCGACAGCGACTTTATTTTATAATAATTATGTAGAGATTTCTTTTCTCGCAGTGATATCGTTTGCTTATTTTTCCGTTAGAGGCAACTACCACCCATAGGATGAAATGGGATGGTGATACTGGTATTCTTTCTCCGTAATGCATAGACTGTTGCATGATCGAGACACTCAAATAGCAGAGGAAGATATATCAATAATGATGAAGCTACAATTATTCGTGTACTTGAAGCGTTTGTTGTCTAAGATGCGAGCGAGAAAATGCGAAGGACATGTGCTAAGGAAAGTAAATGCAGGTAAACGTAGGAACGGCACGCTACATAATTATATACCTCCATGGTGGGCCAATGCAAAAAGGAAGTAGGACACGACGGTATTCCTGTTGGTTACTGAGCGGTAGGCCTACATGTGGCGCGACTTTTACTGGTATGACCAAATCCAGAAGAATTTTTAAGTCCAAGTTGAAATGGTGCCAAGCCCACCAAAACCAAATAAAAATGGACATGTTAGCTAAACATCACCTAAATAAAGATTTGAATTAAAAGAAACCAGAAGATCGGAATAGTGTGCAGGAATGCTTTGAGCATTTATGTGGACAACATTAAAATAATAAGGAAGTACTGAATAAATAGAGGACAGTTCGTTACAGAGCTGAACAGCATTGTTGTTCCCAGATGTACTGGCCAAGCTGTCACTAGACGCAATCGAAGAAGCACAAGAAGCGAACAAGTGGGAATAAAGACTCCCACTATTTTTTTTTTTAGTATTGTATTCTCTTTGATATTATAGTTCTACTCTTTTGTTACATCTAATATCGTAGAACTAGTGAGAAAAAAAAATCCCATTAGTTCTACAAGACTGATATATAGGAAGATTTGGAAGGCTTCAGTTGTACATCGGTAGCTCAGTGGGCAGAGTATTCCCTCTGTTAGGGAAAGATCGCTAGTTTGAATCCCGCCTGATCCGTTAAATCTTAATCGATGTGATGCAAAAGGTTTTAAGTGCGGTACAGTCAACAATGGAGATATGATTGCACTTTTACATACAACTTTACCTATATGATAAAGTACGAAAATATCTGTCGACTGTATATAAATCATTTGTTGATCGCTATAAAAGTGCAATATCCCTTAAAAGTGGAAAAACCTGCAAAAATAAAGTGAATATTTATTTCTACCGACAGCCGGCAGAATCAAGGAATCATTAGTTTTACTATACATGACAATGTTTAGCAACGTACCTAAAAGTATACATAGGCAGAAGTAGAAATAGACAGGAGTATACATAAAGATTAATGACTATTGAGCTTAATTTCAGGCTACTGATTACCTTTTATGATTAGTTTTGCAAAGTAAACAATACGTTATAGTATAGTTATAAATTATAGTACTAAATATATATATACTTATTATAATTTACCCATTATTAGTATAATATATGTATATTATATATACATATTATAAACATATACAGGGAATTATCCTAAATTAAAAGTCTGACTAAACTAGATTGCTTGTAATTGAAGTGGGGTCACGTTAGCGGCGCACTGAGCGGGGTTCAAACGCGTAAAATTTATGTATCTATTTAACTAATTGTAGAAACTGCTGCTGAGCTAGGCTTGAAGCCTGTATTTCAGCAGACAGCGCCTCCTCCCGATAGTTTTATCAATTATAATTAGTATTTTATCACATTTGTAGGTGTGTGGGAAACAAATTTAATCCCGAAAAAATACTTATTAATGTTTGCCTGATCTGAAGGGAATTCATGCATCTGAGGCAGGGTGAGCCTATTGCCGTCTTCCGGGCACTATTGTTGACTGAAGCCATGCATCTGAGGCTGAGTCTGGACTGTGTATATGTGTCTGATGTAAAACTGCCCTACCCCTTAGTTGCCTTGTATGACACCGTATGTCGGATCATTTAAAGTCGTATAGGACTAGAATTATTGTAATATTCGTAGAACGATAGATATTGATGTAATTAATAAAAAAATACACTCGATAACTAGATCACATTCAATATCTGAACAATGAGAGATGGAAAACTAAGTTATACCAAAAGGAAAATTGGTAGCGTAGCCAGAGCTCACTGGAGAATTTGTGCTGTCAGTGGGATGACTAAAGGCTTGTCCTGCTTTGTCCTCTACACTGACGGCACAGAATATCTGTGCTTACAGGGTCGGTAGCGCGAGTGTTGCTTCTCTGGTGTTACAGACGTCTATAGGCCACGGTAACCCTACCCTGTAAGCACAGACTTTCTGTGCCGTCCATGTAGAAGACAAAGCAGGACAAGCCTTTAGTCTTCCCACTGACAGCATAAATTCTCCAATGAGCTCTGGCTACCTTACTCACCGCTGGGAACACAACACGAAATTATTCTGACCGCGACATTCTGTAGGGCGGAGGTCTCGGCGTCTCCCACGCCGGACACTCGGTGAGCGTGTGCGGCCCCGAGTCCTCTCGTCGCAGTAGTGGCACTCGGACGTTGGCGCTTTTTCCATCCGACGCAGATACTTCCCGAAGCACCCATGCTCGGTGATCATCTGCGTTAGACGGTACGACAGGCTCCCGTGTGGCACCATTTTTTGGGAAACTTGTGTCTTACTGGACTTTACAATTTTTTGTGTTATTGTGTTTCATACACATAGTCACACCTTACGCTTTGCGCACGGGATGTCGGTGGTGTTGTGCCGGTCACAATTGTCATATTTTCTTTATATTTTGCTTGTGCTCAGAAAGTCAGTGGTGTTGTACAACGAGGTCGGTCCTTCCACCAAGACGAATTCCAGCCCATACCATGATTGTTCCACCTTGGTAAGGATGAACTTCTTGCGGATTCTGGAGACGACTCCGACGTCCAGGAACTCGCCATATACGCACTCTTTTCGAATCAGGATGAAAACAGAAATTATCTAACTATAGGTTGATACACTTTGGTGATATCGGATACCAAGGTAGGCGGTTATGTAGACTCGAACCGACTAAAACCGCACATCATCTCGAGCTTCAGTTGCTGGAGTGTGAAATTGAACAAAGACTTTCCTTCGCACCCCGACTAACTCACTTCTTGGGCCTGGATAGACTGTTTCATGACGCAGGCACAGCCCACGGACACGGTCTTCTGGCTGGTGGCGCCGTCGGTGTCGCTCACTAACACGGTGTCGATCACTTCTTCGCAGCCGAACTGGAAGTGTCCGTACGAGTTCTGTTTGCAGCAGGAGACCTGGCCGTCGCCACCGTCCCGCGCCGGGCACATTTTGTCCGGGCTGGCAGCGCAGGAGGCGACAATGTATTTGTCTGTGTAATAACATCCGAAATCCAGTTAGGTGATTTAAAATTTCAATTCCAATTGGTGATTTTATTGCCTTGCCTTGTTGCACCTCCCATTATAAAAACGCGTTTCCTCATTCTAAATTTACAATTCACGACGCCGTCCCTCGCCACGGTGTAATAGAGATTTAAAAAATCAGTCTATTATGGGAAAGATTTGGGCGAATATCACATTAAAGACATTCTGAAGTACTCTGATGAGAAGCAACCTGCGGTATCCTCTCTGCCTTGCGTCAGCGCTATTACCTCTTCGTAGCACTGGATATTTCTATTTTAATACCGCGACTCGGTGAAGTTATTATGGGTGAGGCTCGCTGGTCGTCGGGTGCGAGACAAGCATCCGCGAGACACTCGTACACACACCAGATCGCTTCTAACGGCCAGCCGGTCCAGCATCTACTGTCTGCAACGATAGAATCAGAAATTCATATTATTTAAGGTATATTAATATGGCTGTTTGTTCGAGAGAGTTCCGTAACTTGAGCTACATAAACCATAGGTAATATATTTTGAATGCGTTAATATCGAAATTTGATTTTGCACAGTTTCAAGACGTTATACAATTAAGTATTTGGTATGAATTTGAATGTGAAAAGGGTCTTCACAGACAGACAGACGGGCAGACGGACAACGTAGTGATCCTATAAGGGTTCCGTTTTATTCCTTTTTAGGTACGTAACCCTAAAAACAACTTAATTAGGATCCTATCAAGATCTTTGGCACCCAAAATTACCTCATCTGCAAGTAGGTATACCTACTGATTGAGGGGCCACACTTTGGTACAAGTTGTACTTGAGGTCGGGAATGCAGATACCAGTCCCATTTATCAAAGTGGACATATTGCAAATGTGCTTAACAGGTAGACTGAGGGGACCTTGCTCCCCCTCCCATCCTTCCTAAGGGTCTAGATACCACTGTGCAGAACGCACAATTAAACTCAACTTACCCTTGCTTCAAGCCTTCTCTAACACCCTTAAAGTCCAATTATATATATTAATGGCCCATGGTAAAATATACATAGTATCCTACATATTTCCCATATAAAAACCTCTTGAGCCGTGTAATGTGGTACAGGTAATTGATCCACCCTCGCCTCCTTACGCTACTACACTACGCCGTAGTCAACAGGTCCCACGTAATAAGGGGTGAGCCTATTGCCGTCTTTCGGGCACTATTGTTTACTCAAGCCATGCAACTGTGGCTAAGTCTGTGCTGTGTCTGATGTTAAACAGCCCTATCCCTTAGTCGCTTTGTACGACACCGCATGGGAAATAATTCATTTTCCATGTTCAATACTTATTGAGTTCCGAAACCTTAACTAAAGAAAAAGCGTTCGTTAAGGTTGTATTTTATTATAATTAAGCATAACTAGAAAATGAAACTTGCCGGACTGTCTCCCGAAAGTACATAGCGACGTGAGAACCTTATAGTTAGCGACACCAAATAGTTACAATTTCACAAAATACAAAAGTATGACTTATCTTAGTTATGCTGTAATATTATTTTAAAGTATATATATAGTTAGTTAGTTAGTTAGTTATAGTTATATATAAGTCAACAGTGCCCGCGCCGTTAAGACGTGCCGTGCGCCCGCGCAGTGCACGCACCTTATCAGTACTGTTAATATGTATGCTTCGAAAAAGTTTTGTTTCCATAGAACTAAATCCTTAAATAATAGAGTCATATTATTGAAGTTAAAGAGACATACTGTTGTTAGAATATGAGTAAATGTATTCTCTATTTTACCATATATCATAAATGATACAATACTTTAATTATACCTTGTTTGCTTATTAGATTTAACTTGATTTGGCTTATCTTGACTTGTTAGAGTGACTGCCTTCTAACTGATCAACTCTGATAGGGAAACCTATGTCAGATCCTCATCCATTAATCAACAGGTAAAGGATAATATTTTGTCTTGCGGCAATATTTACACGAAATTAGGATCTGCTAAGTTTATGAATTTTTGTGATTCGGCTCATATTAGTGGCCATTTAACGAATTTTATAGGCATCTATAAGATTTACTGGAAATTCATTAAGTTACTAGATTTTAGCAGAATTCTCAATCTACAGGTTATTGTTTACAATTATAATTTTCATTGTTTTTATCCCATAAAATCTACAAACCATTGATAATTTGAATAACATACTACTCACCGAAGCTCATCCATAGGAAATCTGGCCATGAAAAATCGTTTTTTGCCGTCCTTTCTTTCAGATTTTAAACCACATATTTCCACACGTGTTTCCTTCTTCCTACAGTCCCGGGGCCTTTAAGCGGGGCGTGAAAAAGCATCTGATGAGGCCGCCAAGCTGAGTGCCACCATTGTAGCACTTAGTGTCTGTAATGGTGACCCTCTTTCCTGAGACTTTGCCTTTAGCTTACCATCAGGCGAGGTGAGGTCAAGTTGGCGTGTCCTATATAAAAAAAAAAACCAATTTCCATCAGGTGGGCCGTACTTTTTGACCGCCTAAGTTGTTTAAAAAAATAGATTTTATAGATTAAAAATGAACATAAAATCAGAATTTGGACCACCTCTCTTCTCCTGCGGTGTCGTACAAGGCTGTTTAGCATCAGACAGATATATACAGCCAAAACTCAGCCTCTAATGCATGGCTCGAGTCAACAATAGCGCCCGGAAAACGGCAATAGGTTCACCGCCTATTACGTGGGAAGAATACCCAACTATTTATTGACAAAAAAATTTAAGAAATTGTATGTGAAATTTGTGACGTACCTTTTCAAGGCGATCATCCCCAATGACGAGTACATCGAAAATGCCATTTTCGATGACGTAGAAATTGTCTCCATCGTCACCCTGTCTGATCAAGAATTTTGTTATGAACAAGGATGTTCTCAAATATTCAATATTCATACCTCTAGGGGGTAGCGAACTTCGAATAGAAATTACACTACAAAATAGAGATTAAAGTAACTATTTTATACTTGCAATACAATTCTTACACGTCTGAAAATAATACATTGCATTTGTAATCTGACAATCTAGCCATGGCAACACTGCATTCACTGCAATCAAATCCATGCCTCACATTCATAGATAAAACCAATATCCCGCGCTTTGTCACACGGTGCTGCGGCGGCAATCACTTCTTTTTTCACGCCTCCTCCCACCCAAACTCATGGCAGCGCAATTTACAGAAAAAGGCAACACAGCGGCTCGTCACACTCCCAAAAGCTTGCTATTTGAAACCACTCAATAACATGTGACGCGATGGAATGGTCGTCACACGTTGTCAAATCCCACTCTTTTGGGTTCGTTCGCCTTTGATCAGTTAGCAGCATAATTATACCTTTAAGTTGCTGGGAAATTCGAGTCCTAAGTATTTGTATTGTACTTCATTAAATACCTGGATCACGTTCAAGGTAATAACTAGATACCTAGGTACGGGACGCTGTTAAACTGTCTATCGTATTCTTTAACATTCTATAGACATTTAATTAGGCGATTGTTGCATGGTGGAAATAATAGTAATTTTCACAAGAGATTATCCGAGAGCATAGCCGTATAGGCAAATCCACATGGCTATCCGAAATTTCGGATAATTGATTCCATGGAACACATTTAATCTTGTATTCTAAAATTGTAATCGAATCAGACGGCGGTACCTGCTTGATTCTTCAGTGCATGCTGCCGTAAGAAAAGCGAAGTGACGTCATAACTTTTTTTCATATTCCCGTCGACCGAGGTGTGTCGTAGAGGACAAAGCAGGACAAGCCTTTAATCATCCCACTGACAGCACAAATTCTCCAGTGAGCTCTGGCTACCCTACACTGGGAACACAACACGAAGTTATTATAACCGCGGTATTCTGTAGGGCTTCTCCAGTCGAACTGCTCAATTGGGCGGAAATACCGCCGTGTCTTTGATCAACTGACTCGCGAGCAACTACTGTTCACGCGAAACCCTTCTCCACGTCGAAAAATTTAAATTGGGTGTCATCAACACATACTTAGGAATGTGTGTTCTTGCACTGAAAACACGCGTACGCGACACACTTAAGTTGCATTCACGCTCAGTTTTTTCAATATTAAAATCACGGACTACCACGCTACGCTGCGTAATGCGAGGCAGTGTGCCAAACACCTTACGTTCAGCGCATAGTACGAAACATCAATTTCCTTATTCAAAAACAAGTTATGTACCACTTAAATTATAGGGCATATTTCACAAATTATGTTATCAAGTTTTACCCAACGTGATAAACCCCTCTGGTAATCTACGAACGACAGACGCGTGCGTATTAGTACCTATTCTTCTTTTCTCGTGCAAGCCATTCTCCTCTTGAATGCGCTTCCTCTCGAAATCCGGATGACCACTAACCGTGCAACGTTCAAGTACAAAGTACGTCAGCTCTACTACAGTAGCCCCTAGTCATAGTAATGTGTATAACCTTAATGTTAGATATATTTGTCATTATGTATTATGGTTTTAAAAAATATTTTTTCTCAAGTTTACACTTGGTATTTTCCTAACTCCCGCCCTGAGACCCTCAGGGAAAAGGAGGTTCGAACTCCCCTGAATTTACAAATAATTATATAAGTATAGGTAAGTTTATCTATACTAATATTATAAAGCTGCAGAGTTTGTTTGTTTCTTTGAACGCGCTAATCTCTGGAACTACTGGTCCGATTTGAATGATTCTTTCAGTGTTGGGTACTCCATTTATCGAGGAAGGTTTTAGGCTATATATCATCACGCTACTACTTAAGGGAGCGGAGCATTGATAATAAAAGTTAAGAAATCCGGAAATTTTTCAAACACATTTTGAAGACTAGTGTCACCAGGTTATAATCAAATCACTTACTCCCCACCGGAGCCGGTGGAGGAGGTTATGTCGGACTCGAAGCGACTAAAACATACGCCGCCTGTGGGTCGTTTTTGGTTGCCTAAGGTGAGGTTAAAAGGCATATCCCTCGCACCCCGGTCGACCCAGGGCCATCTTTCACGATCTGGCCCTCTCCTCGGAACAGGTCAAAGATCAAAGGGAGGGTCCCTGTCACTTTGTATAAACTTACACTTTCCGATCTATCTGTCCGTATTAATTTGGTAAATTGTGGCTTTTACGGGAGCGTGATGGAGATCTTAGATGAGTGATAACCGTTATAAGATTATTCAGTACGGCAAAGGCAACTGAAATTGCAGTATTGCAATATTAGGTCTAACAAATTGTAACCATTAGCAAAAAAAACATGTTTTCACTCATCTTTAAGAGTCCTGTAACTAACCAATAAGATTTTACATTTACTTGATCACTTAGAAACACCAGTGGAAACCTGTTTTACTAAAAGCTCCCTAGGGAGATTTGGAACCAATACGAAAGGTCACAACTCTATGTAATTATATATACCACTTTCCAATTCTTGTGTGCATTGTCAAAGATGTTATGAGATCCACTATTTTTTTACATAAAATCTCGAAATCACACCAATTTCGGTGAATAAAATAATACCTTTAATTCTTCATGTTGACGCCAAAACTGCCCTGCGCTCGAAATCCGCTAAAAAAGAGTGGATACAACATAGAAAAACGAGTATTACAAATGATGATGTCTTATCTAACAATAACGGCAAGAGAGTTTATATCAATGAGAATCTAACTAAACATATGCGGCAGGTTTTAGCTTTTAGGACTCAACAGTCGCTTTGTGTTGGGCCCACTCTTCGCCCCATCGTTGGGACACATTCGTCGCTAATAGAGTGGCAAAAATTCAATCTGAATTGGCGCCACATAATCTCTTTCACGTTGCTGGCACCGACAACCCAGCCGATTGTCTCTCTCGAAAACATACTTCTTAAATTAGCAACATAATTGTATTTATTTTAATCACGGAAACAACCGATATCCCTGATCGTTCTGAATACATTTATATGCATGTTTAGTTAAACACTCTATTTGTAGAATTTACTACTTGTAAATTCTAAGCCGAAGACGTCTAAATAGATTTATGAGAATATTTTATCGCCCTAAGCTGTTTGGCAAACATTCAAAACGGAATGTTTGTACAGAGCCATTTTGTGAAATATTCGACCATTTTCATGTGGTCAACAGTAATTTTCAATAGGGTACATATTTGAAAGTATTTTTTAGCGGCGGCCATCTTGGATCGATTTTTTTCAAACATAGCTAAGAACACTCCTGACTAATATATCTTTCAAATAAGAAATACTAAATCCAAATCGGTTCATTCGTTCAGGAGCTAGGTACTATGCCACAGACAGACACACACACACACACACACAGAGACACATCAAACTTATAACACCCCGTGGTTTTTGCGTCAAGGGATTAAAAATTGACCTTAAGGAAAGTCAGTTTGGATATGGTAATTGTAATCATGAATGAAGATTAGATTTTTACAAATGGAAGCTGCAATCATTATGCTAATTTGTGGGCAGTAATGAAATGCCAAATAATAACATTTAAGTTTGACAAGGAAATAGGCGCCTTGATCTTTTATTGTCTCGTTCAATTAATTGCGATACCAACAGCGTTAATGTTATCGTGGTAATGTGGGATGGCTGGTCATGGTACATACACTTCCCCTTCCCTCAAGTTAAGCCCTTTCGAGTACTCATTAGTTTTATCAATGGATCAGTGTATATTCTGCGAGGTCAACCCCAGCTTGCCTACCCACTGCTGTCCACTAACATGTGTTTTACAGATTTTATTTATTTAAGGACATTGAGAGGCCTATGTCCAGCAATGGACTGCAGTGGACTAATCGATTGATTGATTAATTTATGTTAGGACTTATAGTTAAAGTAATGGCAAAACCTTTTATCTCGATAATTCAAATTGTAGATACTCGTAAATATATCGCTTCATTATTTGGATTGTAAATTTAGTGTTTCTAATAAGTCTTATGACAATACCCCATATCTTCACATGCGGTGTCGTACAAGGCGACTAAGGGATTGAGCTGTTTAACGTCAGTCAGATATATACAGCCCAGACTCAGCCTTATATGCATGGCTTGAGTCAACAATAGTGTCCGGCAGACGACAATAGGCTCACCCCCAATTACGTGATATGCATTTATGTGTAGGTATTTTTTTTTTTTTTATATAGGACACGTCAATTGGACTTCGCCTTGCCTGATGGTAAGCTGAAGGCAAAGTCCCAGAAAAGAGGGTCTATAAACGGACAATCCAGTCACATTCTACATGAATTCGCACTTAATGTCCCACCTGGATACAGAATTATAGAAATACCAAAAAACGCAATTTACTTTCCAATCAACCAAACCAACATCAGCTGCATACAGATCAGACTTTTGGATATAAATAATAACTTAATAAATTTGCCTGACGGAAAGTGGTTACCGTGACCTATGGACGTTTGTAACACCAGAGGAGTCACAGTCGCGCTGCCAACCTTGTAAGTACAGAGTTTCTGTGCCGTCAGTGGAAAACAAAGCAGGACAAGCCTTTAGTCTTCCCACTGACAGCACAAATTCTCCAGTGAGCTCTGGCTACCCTACTCGCACACGTTGCGACAGTTAGTCCTGGGGTTTGTGGCAACTCATACATCAAGTCCAAGTTCCAATTTTGAACAGATTGTTACTAAAAACATTGGTCTGCTGTTAGTGAAAGTGTGTGCTAATGTGGTGTTGTCTTCACAGCAAGTCAAGCTAGAAGTTATGTCTAATGTACAGCTGCTGCTGCTTCTGCAGAGGCTCTCAAGCGGCACTTCTATCCAGTGTAAGATGAGGATACCGTACTTTCCCATACCGAATTAACATAGCACCTGGCTCAAAAACAACCCTCCTATCGCATCCGCACGAGGCCTCACTCTCATCCTTCGAGACCAGCAGTATCTGCAACACTGTGACCGTTGCATATCGGATCGGATAATGGGAAAACGCTCTAATCCCTTCTACTGTCCCCCTGCTGTAATTGCGCTTCATATTATGGCTCCATAGCACCCCTAATTAGTTTATTTAGATACATAATATCCTTTCTTTGCTCCAAACAGCCCATAACCCACGCTAAAACGTCCTAAATTTGAATAAAATGTGAATAAAACACATCCGAATTACATGCAAAATATAAATCGAAAAGTTTTGACATTGTTTCCAATTTATATTTGACTTCACACGACGATTTTCCTGTACTAACCATTAAAGAAAAAGAAAAAGATCCCACGGAACAACGTTCTATAAAAAGGAGACATCCAAAGCCAATTAGAGACCATAAGCTTTGTGAACATCGGTTGTATTTTATTTATAAGTTTATTGTTTTAATAACTGTTTTTAGGTTGTTTAGAACTTTGTAACTGGTGTGTAAGTAATGATAATGACAGTATGATACCAAATAAGGGCAAATTAAGTAAAAGAATAATGCAACGAGTAATATTTTATTTAAAATAAACACCTCAACAAAGTCTGATTTTACTATTAATGCAGAATGAGCTCACACTCTCTTTTCTTTTTTGCTTCAAGTATAATTATTTTTAACTTAATTACAGTATCAAATTCGTCGACATTACCGAGAGTTTGATACTCGATAGAATGATAGCGCACACCGCAAATAAGAGGGCACTCTTTGTTCGACCCCGCTGCTGCGTGACAGCATCTTTCTTTTTCAAAAGCTTTTGATACTTCCTTATAATTTTACTGGGCTTTTCTGGGGAGTCTTCATTTTTGGAACCAATATCACCAACGAAATTTTCCAAGTCTAATGCTGCAGTTACATGCCCCGCATCAACCAAGGGTATTTTTTAAAATTCGAATTTATTCAGCCTGCGTTTTTCTGTCATAATATTCTGCAGTCATATTTTTTTTAGCAAGTGTTGCTACATTTTCTGCTAGAAGTAGGTAATTTTATTAGAGTGTAATGGGGTCTCTAGCATTGTGAACTGCAAGGGAAACATTCTGCAGAAATCTGGTGAAGATTGGCATATTCCTCGTGCAACCCGACTGACCCAGGACTATTGAAGGCCCCATCGAGTGTGGGACTACGGTGTCCCCATCTTTCCCCAGAAAAAGGGGGAAGGGACGCAAATCACACCGCCGTCTCGGCTTGCTTCTGCTAGAGTAACAGGTGGATCCACCTGTAGCACTTAGTGTCTATAATATTGACCCTCTTTCCTGAGACTTTGCCTTTAGCTTACCATCAGGCGAGGTGAGGTCAAGTTGGCGTGTTCTATATTAAAAAAAAAATAGAACAGCAACTCTCATACCTTGTTACCAAGGTTTTTAAGACCTTTTAAAACACGAGTAGTGCGAAAAATGTATGGAGTGCAAGAGAATTTCCTATTTATCTCGGTCTATGTTGGGTTTACACATTATAGTTCATTACAAAAGTAATTTGTAATTTAATGAGCAACCTAATAAATTATAATTTGGAACGCAACGGTTAAGGTACTTGCCCTTACTGCCCCGTTTCAAAAATACACCCTGTATACATATAATCACGCCTTTATCCCTGGAGGGTTAGGCAGAGGTGAATTAACACCCACATTTCACCAATAATTGTATTCGGTCCCACGTAATAGGGGGTGAGCCTATTAGCTTCCTGCAGTGCCATAACAGCGGAGCTCTGGAAACGAAGATCGGTCTTGAAGTCTTGTGCGATTTCACGTACTAGACGTTGGAAAGGCAGTTTGCGAATCAGGAGCTCGGTACTCTTCTGATAACGACGGATCTCACGAAGGGCGACAGTGCCGGGGCGGTAACGATGGGGCTTCTTGACTCCACCGGTAGCGGGTGCAATTCTTTTCAGTTTATTTAAGTGTATTTCGATGAGTTTGGTGATGGTGATTTGGTGATTTAATGGTAGGATTGGGGATTATTTTGGTTTAATATGGGTTCATAAAATTACTTTTAAACTTCCCAGCATCGGTAGGTTATTGGTTAAGGAGCCGGGCTTGCGATCGAGAGATCGTGGGTTATTTCACGCCCCTACAAGTCAGTGGTGTTAATTTAGGAGTATGGTCTTTTCATTGACAGCACAAGCCTCTATAGTGAGCTCTGGCTACCCTACTCACCGCCGGGAACAAAACACAAGTAATAACTTGTGTTTTGTTCCCGGCGGTGAGTAGGGTAGCCAGAGCATAATAATGCCGCAGTATTCTGTAGGGTATATCGAAATTGGTTGATTGGTCTATTACTTGGGTGAATATGTGTCAAAGGGTGAATAAGAATAGAAGATCAAATAGAATTAGCTGTTATTTTCTCTTAAGGGATACTATGGAGTAAATGCCCCTGCCGCTGTTTTCCCAAGAATAAGAGTAGCACAAATGTGGTTCAAGCGTTTTAACTATGGAAATTTGTTTGTTCTGGATCTCCTGTCACGGATAAAATCAGTGCCATCTTTGAAAAAGTGGAGCAAGATCGACATATTAGTAGTTACGATATTGCTTTACAAAACAGTTTTACGTTATTTACGAAAGTACAAGAAAAAATCTGATATTTTGCATTCTTAAGTTTCTTGACCAGGCCCTTGTGATTGATCGAGTCAAAGGCCTTTGATAGATCTGTAGATATCATTGAGACGCTGTCTTCCGTGGCTAGAGCATCAGTGATTATTTTCCCGGTACGTAAAATCTGTGTTGCTGTAGAAGAATCCTTAAGAAAGCCGGTATCCTTCTCGGTCTAAAGATCCCTCCCCCGCGTTAATGAAGGATTTCCGTTTTTATTATACTGGAGTGTACCCAGTCACATCTATTTCGGCGTTTAAAGGTCTCAAGAAAGACAAAAAGGTAAATCGACAACAGATTCTTATAAATAAAGAAAAACCACGGCGGCGGCGCGCCTCGCACCTCCCCGTTTTCCGGGAACGAGTTGGGGACTCTGTAGTCCCCACACACCCGAGGAGAGGGCCAGATCGTGAGAAATGGCCCTGAGTCGGCCGGGGTGCGAGGGATATGCCTGTCAACCTCACCTTCGGCAACCAAAACGAAAATATAGTAAAACATAAAATCACGGTGATATTCATGTCATATCATATACCTAACATAGCTATTCCGTGGTCATTGCAACACAAAATCGCGTCAGTATGTACTTTAGCTTTTATTATGCATCTTGGGACTGCTCTGGGAATGACCTATTAGGTGAATGTCTACGATTCCCAGTTCAATCAATTATCATATCTCAGCCCACTGCTGGACACAGGCCTCTCCCAATGTTGGAAGGCTTTGGCCTACTATTTCCTGGCCAGATTCCCGCTAAATACAAATATTGGTATCAATACATTTATGATAATATCATATATGTACGAAAAAACCTAAATAATTTCGAAAAACTATCTGATGTACACAATTTTAATACGAGAAGCAAGAATAAACTAGTTGTGCCTAAACTTAGGCTTCACAAGGTTGGTGATTCATTTGTAATGAAATGAATGATTACCATGAATCACAAAATTTTTCCAAAAATTGTCATACTCCGATTTTCTTAAAGAAGTTTTTTGTTTCTCTATGCAACTGTTGTTTCGTCGGCATGAAGTGGATGTACTGGCATTACTGGCAATGCTGGCATCTGGATCCGTAGATTCAGTGGTCGTCTGTATGTCGTGCAGGATGTGGTGGGCAACTAGTTAAAATGTCGTAAACGATAGTTATGTTGTTGCCGTGACACACAGCCGCAGCGGTTTGACAACTTCAGGGATCGATTAAGGTTCAGGCGGGATATATCTTAATCGATTTGAATAGTTAACAGACTAAAAAAATCATTCAAAAACCATTTCTCAGTAGATACACGTTTTCTGATTAGCTTTGCGGTGATTAGTGGTGAGTAAGCAAGTGCCAACCATTGTGAATATTGATAGTGCAACAATGCTTTGTACAACCTGACTGGTGATAAGGTTTGCTGGTCATACGTTCGTTCCCTGTTTGAGTAATCCTTTATAAATAACGTTAAAGGAAAATATACTATCTATAACCTGTGTAAGGTGGTATCCAAATTCTACTCTGCCGGTAACCACACGGGCAGTCTGAAAATGAAAATATTGATACAATCAAAATGGGTTTAAGTTATTTTATTACAAAATGATATATCAAATTTTGTGGTGTGGTTTAGAAAAAGTAAGCGAAGATTGATATTATCCGGTCGCTCGTTAGGACTGCGGCCTTTCAATGGTTAAGATTATTAAAATCATTGAAATCAATAAAACAATTTGGTATAAACATCATTGGTAAGTATCAAGCTCATTTTGAGTACTTCTTTTTATACAATTTAGGTGGCAGACAAGTACACGGCCCACCGGATGGAAAGTGGTTGCCGTGACCTATGAACGCACAAGATTTAACATTCCGATAAAAATTAACAGTGGCTTTTTAAAATTCTTGCCAATCCTTATTAAAACAATGCAAAAAGATAGCTCAATCGTTTTAAATTTTACTAAACAGGTTAAGCCACTTACAAAAATGTAACGATATATTTTTCAAATAATTGATATTACATGAGGTACCTACTGTACCTTCACAAGTTCAAGTACAGTTACAAGTTTCTATAGAATAATTATTTATTTATTTTTATACATACAATCAAGAGGAAAGGGAGAAAAGAGGGAAAGTTTGCATATTTATGAACGAATCTTGATGATTTTTAGCGGATACATCAAAGATAAGATAAGATAATCTTTATTGTACACCAACACCGGAACTTCAGCCTTCGCGTTAGCTATTTAATAGAGGTAAGCGAAAACATCTTTGGTTCTGTTTCTGGCTTGCAATTATGTTTCATTATTGTGTAGTCCACAGTTAAGTTACTGCTAATGAAAAGTCCGAGTAGTTAATGTTATTACACCATCGCAAAGGTTAGTTTACATGTCGTCACTCATCTTTTTATTATACGTTATGTATGTTTTCTCCTATCCCATGTGTAATATTAACCAATTAGGTAATAACAATATTATTTTTTAGGTGCTGCAAGTTGTAAATGATGAACCAGCATGGTAAATATCCCGTTTATTCTGATACTGTTATCGTAAATTCACTACAAATCCACGACGTCTCTACTCCGCAACGTCTCCGCCCCAAAACCGCTAGTACGATAAGGCCCTTGGGGCGTAAGGGGCTAAGGGCCATGCTTAGGATAAGCACGGTAACCTTCACGACACCACGTGTTTTCATCGCAGGCGGTACACGGATCTTCTCTTCCTTGCTCAGGAGCTGCCGTCCACATCACTAAATCACTTGAGGGACACACGAGAGGCACAATCCGATCGGTAAAGGTCTATGAAGCGGTTAAAATGCAACAAATATTATTCATGGATCTGTTTAAATGTTTGCCAAGTGATTGGCTCTTCCTTCGTTCATTTTTAAAAGTTAGCTAACGAATTTCATCTGACATTATTCACGTTTGAAATTATTTAATTTTTATTTTTAAACTTTCGCGGTGTGAATTCGGTAAAATAAGGAAGATCAAATTAGCCATCCAAATTGCCGTAGAAACCATCAGAAGTATAAATAACCCTGGGGCGAGGGCTAATCGTACAAAATGCCCGCTTCTACCAATCATCTGTAATTTCTGAACACTCCACGTCAATAAACAAATTACTATTTTATTGTATGGTACATTCGATGTTATTATCTCTGTAATATATTATTTAGGTTTACTTTTTTAATGAATTAATGGGTTACGTATCAAACCGTGTAATTTTACCTCCTTTTGTTAGTCATTAAAGACTAGCAAATAGCTTATGGTTACATACTCAGTTTAATGTACATTTACATAGTGCTTAATTATAGTTCTTTACAATTGCATTCGCTGGTGCGGCCATGTTGTGCGGCGACCGCATGTTCGTTATTTAAAAAAAAAAGGTTTCGTTTATTATCTTTTAGTGTAAATGAAACCTCTTTTAATTAAGTATTAAAGTAATCGGGATATTTACCATGTTGTATTGTACTGAGTTTTCAATATTTCGACGCTGTTGCAAGACCTCCGTCCTACAGAATACCGCGGCTATAATAACTTCTGGGAAAATCATGTTAGGTACTCATCCTCATAAAGCTGAAACGCAAAGATGTTGATGATGTTCACAAGAAACTTTTTTAATAATCTAAAATTTTGATCAATTAAACACAGCGAAACAGGTAAGTTAAACAAACTATATTACGTACAGGCCGAATCGGCAACGCGCGTCATCATTTATTTTGTAACAATACTATTTATATACAATTCAAGTAATGAAATTTAGAGACTATTAGTACGACCTTTACCTAGTACACGCTTACTATCAAGGAAATATTAGTCAACACAGCCAACTCTTCATCAACTACTGGAGTACGCTGATGATACAATTACGTTTGCTAGTCAAGCCTGTGCTCAAATTGAAACAGCTTTAAACATATTATCCACTACTAGGTTAAATACTAAGTCATTTGGAGAACATTTCTGGATAATAATGGGAGTTATTTTTATTTTTTATGAATGATTTCTGCGATCATGTGGTAATTCATAAGATAAAAAATCCTCTTTAGCATATTTTAGTGTACACACATTAAGTTCTTTAAAGAATTTACCTATTGTTCTACTTTTGAATCTTCTAATAGGCTCGCCACCTATTACATTGGAACCTAAACATAAACTGGCGAAATGTGGGTGCTAGCATATAGGCGTGAGTTTATGTTAGATATATGTTATTTATATAAGTAATAATATAATTCATATAAATTAATAATAATGACGTATGTACAAGACAACTAAGGGATAGCGCTGTTTAACATCAGACAGATATATATAGCCCAGACTCAGCCTCAGATGCATGACTCGAGTCAACAATAGTGTCTGGAATACAGCAATAGGCTCACCCCCTATAACGTGGGACCGAATACAAATAATGGTGAAATATGGGTGTTAATTAATACAGCGCAGATTCAGACATAGATGCATGGCTCGAGTCAACCATAGTACCCGGAATAGGGCAATAGGGTCACGGACCCCCTTTTACGTAGGACCGAATACAATAATTATTCACCATTAATTATTGGTGAAATGACCCGACTTTCTTGTGTTACTTTGCAACATAGCTGAATAAATTCATTTTTTATTTGCTTGAAATGGCATAGTCATGTTATGTACTCATAAATCAAGTAAATTAAATATGACAGATGACAAATAGAAATTAATATTTCATGGAATAATAATTAATGATGTCTTATTGGCAGTACCAATGACGTATTATTAAGTAATACGTTATTATATAGTACAAGATTACTGAATGGTATAAACATTCATTAACAAATGTATTAGGACAATTTTATTGATATCGATAAACTGCGAAGATCATATCATCCAATTTTCTAAAAAAGTCGATAAAAACTTACTAAGTTAAATTTAGATGTACCTAATTTATTTAACTTCATCTTATGTTGTTAAAGTACCTTACAAGTGGAAGTATAGAATAATAGATTGTAGGAAATTCTTCGATTTATACTTTCAAATATTCCGTTGCGACAGCACAGCAATTGTAAAGTAATTTTAATGAGTCTGGTATATGTCTGTGTGATATCCCTATCCTTTAGTCGCCTTGTTCGACTACATAGAAAGAGATGGGGTGGCCCAAATTCTACTCTGCCGGGAACCACGCAGCAAAACTGATTTTCTAAGTCCTAGCTGGACTTCTACAAGTGCACCCACACTGAGCGTCATTAGTTTTATACATTCATACATATTATTCGGCCTCACACACCAAGTGTCATCATTGAATAGTAATATTGCATGCTTGGTGGTGCCCATCTCTTTAGTTGTACCTTGTAATGAATGTACATATAAATACTTATTATTGGTTCCTTAGATCAGTGATGGGCAACCTGTCTTACAAATGACCTATATGAAACGTGTTTTTCATACTCCTCGACAGCCTCTTCTGGTGATGAAAATCGTTGGCCGCGTAATTGGTTCTTAATTTTTGGGAACAGATAAAAGTCACAAGGTGCCAGGTCGGGACTGTATGCAGGATGACTCATGAGTTCTACATTTTTCGCCTTCAAAAAATCGTTTGTCTGTCTGGCCGTGTGACTAATGTTATTATAAATCAAGTATTAGGTACCTAGTTGTTAGGTTGTGCATGCAATATATTACTTTATTATTTAAGAAGTACGTAGAATTCTAAATTCTACGTAATTCTTAAGTGTACCCATGATTCACGTAAAATAGCTGCTAAGTTTTCAATGAATAGATACATTATCAAATTTGAGTGCAGTTCTATGCTATGAGGGTAGATGTAAATATATCCACGTATGAGGGTAAATGTAAAAGTTAAGGTAGGTAGATATTAACCACCTGTGCAATTCTCTAAGCATACAGTGTGTCTCAGCAGTCCATTACCCTTACCACTAGGCTACCGTGGTACGTGCTATACATAGAAGCGTCCAATCTGTGATTTCAATAGAAAAATAGAGAAAAAAATATGACTAATAAAATGTTGTATTATCATAAGAGAACAATCTCATTTCACTGATATTAATACACAATCGAAATTATATGAAAACAACATCTATTTAATATAATCCTGTCATAATCCAGCAATACTCCTGCAATAAAGTACATAAAGTAATATGTACCTACATACTATGTACATATTATTGGGAGTTTCACCGCGTGGAGGTACTCCCAGCTTATGTGATTATTAACACGTTGCCATCCGCGACTGACAAACATACATATTGTCTGAAACGTCTTAGTAATTCTGATTGTATTTTCCTCTTAGATATATATAGGACATTAATAGTATTACACCTATAAATATCACAGTTAAAAACATTTTGGTGGACTACACTGATTAAGATTCAAGAGCAAACTAGTTTTAAAAATAATTCGCAGCGTATCATCAAACAACGAGAAAAACAGTTTTTGACATTTAATTTCATTTTGACAGAGCTTTTTATCTGGTTTGAAAATCATTATTTCAAAACGCACGCCACCTGTGGGTCGTTTTGGTTGCCGAAGGTGAGGTTGACAGGCATATCCCTCGCACCCCGGTCGACCCAGGGCCATCTCTCACGATCTGGCCCCTCTCCTCGGGTGTCCTACAGAGTCCCCAACTCGTCCCCGGAAACGGGGAGGCGCGTCAGATGCGCCGGCGCCCCCGAATGCAATTATTGGTGAAATGTGGGTGTTAATTCACCTCTGCCTAACCCTCCGGGGACAAAGTCGTGATTATATGTATGTATGTACTATACTATGTCTTGGCTGAGACAGAAACTTTCAAATAATCCATAACTCATCTGCAATAGGCAGGTTGGTGGGCTTTAAAGTTCTGAAGTGCGGGCGTAGATACTGAATTAGAGAAGGCAGAGAAATGGTCTTTGGGGCGAATAGTTTGCTTATCATTTATCAGCTTAGTGAATTGCAATATCCTCAAGTCTGAATGTTCTTTTTTGTGCTTACCAAAGAAATTCTTTCAATAGTTGCTTTTACTAATTGCAGGTGTAAATATTCAAAATGTAGAGATATTGAAATATCAAAACTGCAACAGAATTCAACTTTAGATTATAAATGTCATAAGTATGAGTTACTTGATGACAGTGGGGCATGTGCGGAAGAAAACTTTAATGTGTCTAGTTTCACTGATTGCTCGGAGTGGGTTTACGATAAACCTGAAAGCTTTGTTGCCGAAGTAAGTATAACAGAAAAATGGAAGGAATGAGAATACAGGAAGTTGTTATTTGTCTATACTTTTCAGCTTTCATTAAAATGAAATAGGCTAATTGCCATGTTACAAGTTGTTATTTGTCTATACTTTTCATTAAAATAAAATAGGCTAATTGCCATGTTACCAATGGGCAGTGGTGGTGGATTATTAATAGGGACTGCTTAAGAGGTTTTCCCCACTTAAGCAGTCCCTATTAATAATCCTTGCTCTCTTCGAAAAGAGTAGGGTTGTCAGCATTGAATACATTTTTAGAACTACTAATTTTTGTTCTATATCTGAAATATTTACAATAGAAGAATGATAAGAAGGTAAGATGTTAGATATATTAGTCCAAGTGGTATTTACCGATGGTATTACCAGACCTATATTATTTTCCCCAAAAATTGCCGTGAGAGAAAGTTTACAATTTTTTGCTATTACATAAAGGGTTAGGTACTTGAAATCGCGTAAGTAAGCTTGTAAAATTGTATTGCAGCGTGAAAGTGTCCGAAGGTATTTTATAGATAGGAAGCAGTGTGTGCAGTGTGTATCTTGAAGTCCCATTAGTTCCATTAGCTAGCGGAATTAGTTCCTGCTAATGGTGATTTATGAGAGACAGCATAGGTGGGCGTTATGGTCCCATGCATGGACCTATCATGGTCCCATGTATGTAAAGTTATAAGTATGTGATGTTACGCACAATACATTTTTTTTAAGATTTTCGAGGACATATTTGAAGAATTTCAAAATTATTTAGTTAAGTAACAAGTCGTGTTCCGTTAAACATCAAGAATTCATTGTGAAACGTACATTTAGGCCTTTGCCACACTTGAAGAAAATGCTATCGCGGAACTTCTGAGTCGACACGCCAGGGTTTGCTTGGTTGGTCTAAGTCAATATTTGACAAATTGATCACCGTATTGTTCAGTGTGTCACCAGCCTTATTTTGAGCATGATGTGTACTCTTGCGTTGGCGTGCTGCTAATTTGGCAAATTTCCTATCATGCGTGGTGCTGCATAGTTCATAGGTTCTCTCTACTTGTTGGTAATACACACATCAACAAAGTCTAGGGAACAAGGACATTTCTAGTTTTTATTTAAAAACCCTTTCTTGTAATAGTGAGTGTTTTATATCAATAGAAGGGTATTTTTATACCGTTTTTAATTTTAATTTTAATAAAAACATTTTCTTACCAAATTTTTTTTTTTTTTAAGAAAGAATTGAATAGTAATTCTCCAGTGAGCTTTATCTACCCTACTCACCGCTGGGAACACAACACGAAGTTATTATAGCCGCGGTATTCTGTAGGGCGGAGGTACTTCAACAGTCGGACTGCTCAAGACTGGGCGGAAGTACCGCCGTGTCCTACCCCCTAACTAAACACCTAAAGGTGTTTTTTGAGGGGGCAGTGGCCAATTAGAATGTAATGATCAATCCTATCGAAGCATTTACTGTAGTCGGTGTAAACGACATCAACCTGCCTCCCATGACCCATATTATAAGTAATATAATCGTCCAGAATTACGAGATTTGAAACTGTAGACCTGCCCTTAACAAACCCGTGCTGGTACTGACTTATGACATTTTTAAGAGTTACGCGTGTTCGTGAACTTCTGTTCGTAGTAGATTAACTTACTGTAAAACCACAGTAGACACAAGAGCCAAAATGGGTAAAGGATTTAATAATTATATGTGTAAGAAGTTCTTCCACCCTGCTTCGAGAGATAATTTGCGACATGTTACACAGGCAAGGTTTCGGTTCGATTACGATATAGCCACGTCAGTGATACCACAGAGGATACCGCATATAGACGGATTGAATAATTATATCTGAAAACATAGTATGTTGATCAACATCCTGTACAAAGTGTAAATATAAATGGGAATATCTAAAATAAATCAGTTCATAAACGTTTTTTTTAAAATATTGATAGACAAGTGGAAACACATAAAGAAACACAGACCTCTTATTAGAACATAGAATCAATTCTTTTTTTAAGTCGCATATGTTTTCTCTAATGTGTTCACCTTGCCACTGTCACTATTGGGTCGAAGTTCGAACCCGATAGCAATAAGTAAGAAGTAGGGCGCCGCCACAAGTCGGTGAGCAGAAAGGTGTCTATTGTCGCAAGCGGGCGAAGGCTGCCGTGCCTGAGCCGGGCCCGCCTATACGCTAGGCCAAAGACATGAATCCCAAAAACTCCGCTTCACACGCCGAAAAAAATAATTAAATGATTATAATCTATAATATAGTAGTAATTATAATACTAATATATAATACCGAATCTAAACATTAAACTTAAATTTTAAAACACACAATGAGAATCTGAAATACCAGCCTCTCGACTATGTTAAGGACTATTTCGGTGTCAAAATAGGTAAGTACCTACTAACTTGCTATCCCTTAAATACGGTGTATTTTTGAAACAGGGTAGTAAGGGAGTTACCTTAACCGTTGTAGTTACAGCAAAATGTTCTTAGGAGACTTTCACTAACTTCTTGAGATATTAAGACAGCCTCTGTGGCGTAGCGGTAGAATGTTCGAATGCTATGGAGGAGGCGCGGGTTCGATTCCCGCTCAGTGCAAATATTTTTATGCATGAATATGTATATTTGCATTGGTCTGGGTTTACACAAAAATAATATCTTAGGATGTTTATCCACATTGTAGATTACATAACACAAGCTAGTTAAGCTATACTTGCCATGGGTCTGGATAGAGTTTTTTTTTATAACACTTAGTTGGCAGACAAGCACACGACCCACCTGATGGGAAGCGGTTACCGTGGCCTATGGACGTATGCAACACCACACCAGGGGTGTCACACTCGCGCTGCCGACCATGAAGAAACCTTCTGATGCCCTTCTTGAAGTACCCCATATTGTAGGCGCTTGGGAAAACCGCAGCAGGGAGGTCATTCCACAGCTTGAGTGTGTGTGGGATGAAGTTTCTTTCATACCGCACAGTGCGCAACGTCTCAGGTCGCAATGTGTGAGGATGAATTCCCTGCCTATGGCGAGAGGTGCAATGATAGAATGTAGCTACGGCCATCATGTCAAACAATTCATCTGAGCACAAACCATTGTATAGGCGGGTAACTATAACCTTTGGTCGAGCGCGCAACCCCACACTATACCAGTATAATGTGGGGGGGGAGGCCATGACTAGGGTAAATGAGGTCAGAGACTTAGGTGTCCGTCTTAATGCGGGGCTTACATTTGGGGACCATATAGTTAATAATTTAATTCAACAAGCGCTTCGGTATCCCTTTTCTTCGCCTCTGAAAAAGGGCTTGGAATTATTTACCAATGTAGGAAACACTGTGTTTCCTATAATAATGTTAACGGGAATTAACGCGATTATGGTATATATACAGGTAAAGGTGGCCAGCCTGTGACCACAGCCAGTGTAACTTGGTCGAATCTTAAGGTAGTCCAGTTCAGTGACAAGGAGCTGTCTTTTTTTTTGTTGAGCGACATCTGACTGCTTGCCTTCTCGATAACTCCCGTGTAAGGTGCTATCGTCTGCATAACAATGAACACTGCCAGTGGACAGCATGTCGTTGATATGCAGAGAGCAGGCTATAATTAAATTTGTTTACATGATATGAAACACACAGATGTACAGATGAAAACTTGCAGACAAGAGTAATACAACCAAATAAAATATGGCAAATTATTTAATGAATGAATAACATTAAAAACTTTTAAATCGGGCAAAGTTAAAGGGAAATAAAAAATTCACCTTCAGATTTGAATAAAATGAAAAGATATCGGCCGTATTTTAAAAAATTGTATTGATTCTATTAGCAAACCAGAATCTAGATAGCTGTCGATACCTTGACACCTTAAAGAAAATAACCTACTTACTATGTGACATAACATAGCTCTTAATTTTGGGCTTACCCGTGCTACCGACCACCCTGTAATGACAGAGAATTTCTGTGCCGTCAGAGCAGTATATAAAATCAAGGACAAACCTTTGGTCTTCCCACTGACAGCACAAAAGCTCTCGAGTGAGCTTTGGCTACCCTACTCACCGCCGGGAACTGGCAGGTATCTATATAAAGTGATTTATGCCCGATTATGTTATACTCCTGCGACTATAATTAAACCGCGAAGCCATTATTCCCCAAAGATCTATAAGTTCTGCGACACGGCCCACAGAAATATGACAATGTTGATTTAATGCGTTGAGATTTGTTATCTCATTGTTTAAGAGATTCTAACAAAATAAATATCTATATAAAATATCTATTATACAATCGTTTTATTATCGATTCCTAACCAATACAAGAACTACGATCGTGAGACCGACAAGAAAATTAATAATATTCCATGATCTCAATAACATACCGTTATAAAAAAATCATACATAACATTACCGTAAGTGCAGTTTGTAGAAAAAAACACTGTGCTGTAAAGGGTTTTTAATGCAGCTTGGACCATTTCTCTTCATAAAATTCTTGTTACTTGCACCCTTTTATCTATCAAGAGCTGTAAAAATTTAAATGTATGCCAAAATGTACAAGTAATGTCCCAATTATTCTACATTCCACATAAAATTGTCTATGGAAAGTTCTAACCCAAGTGCATGGACAGTAAGACGTCGGCTTGCTGAATCTAACTTAAAACCCCTTAGACCTGCAAACGGCCCTAAACTGGAGCGTGGGCATCGTATTTCGAGACTAAGTTATGCCCAGAGCCACGTAAATTGGAGTATTGAAGATTGGTCAAAAGTTATGAATAGGCGGCTCAAATTGGAACGTGAAAGGTGACTGTTATGTGGCGGAGCACCATCTTGTTGAAAATGAACTTTTCGCAATTCCGACAGGGGCCATTCGTCCATCTCGTTTTCAAGATGGTGTAAAATGACTTCATTAAACATGGCAGAATTCAGTTTCCCTTCATAAAATTCCACCATTATGACTCGATTGGACATAAGACACGACGGTATTTCCGTCCAATTGAGCAGTCGGACTGGGGAAGTACCTCCACCCTACAGAATACCGCGGCCATAATAACCTCGTGATGTGTTCCCGGCGGTGAGTAGGGTAACCAGAGCTCACTGAAGAGTTTCTGTGCTGTCAGTGGGAAGACCAAAAGCTCTTATGCTTACAAGGTTGTGACGTCCATGCCCACTGGCTGGTGTACCTACCAATTGATGAATGGATGAGGCTCTGGTGTGAGCTTCAGCAGTCACTCCCATTAAAAGTCACATAAGCCAAATCGTACTCAGAGTCGATGTTCGCGATGTCATGTGTTATGTATACAATGTACTGGGCCAGGGAGACGGCAAAAGGCTCACTCACTATTATGTGGGAACAAATTCAAAGATGGGTCAAATTTGGGTGTTAATTCACCTCTGCCTAACCTTCCGGAGTTAAAGGCGTGATTATATGTATGTAAGTATGTATACTTTGAGAATATAATATTGATGTTCATGGTACTGCAGTACCAAGTAGCAATTGCCGTAGAGCGTATTTTTGGTACTACAGTACCAAATAGCAATTTAACGGAAGAACTCTCCCGCCTAATATACCTGTCAAACAAAACAAACTTAATTCATATCGGTTCATTAATTCAACTCCTCCAATGAAGAAGTCTGTATACCTCTGCCTACCCCTCCGGGGATATAGGTGTGAACTTGCTATGTTATAGGTTTTTTCTTGTAAATATATACATATCATACATAGAAATATTGTTACAAATGCATACAAAATGTATGAATTTCTTATTATTATAGTGTGTATATATTATCGACAGCTGAAATAGCGGGTCACAGCTATCAGAGATTACAATTAAAGGTAACAAATAAATATCATTTATATAAATAATTCTACACAACGCTATCTGGACCCCATACTAAGCATGGCTTAACTAGCTTGTCTTATGGAATCTAGAATGCGGATAAACATAATTAGATACTTTTTTACATAGAAAACACCTAGATGAAATATTGCACTGAGCGGGAATCGAACCCGCGCCCTCTGCGTAGCAGTCGAATGACCTACCGCTATGACACAGAGGCCGTCTATATAAGTCGAGCACTTACAAGGACGATTGCTGATACGAGAAGAATCGTTGCTTATTTTTTGTTAAATGTACACGAAGATTATGGACTGTTGTAATTTTTTCGCGTGGTGTGCCAACTGCGTGGTTATTTTTATCATTGCAGCTTCAATCTGTGATTAGTTAAACATATTAATTAGTTTTGAAATTGTGTTGCAATAAACAATAACTTCTGTGCGTGAACAAGCAGTTTAGAACGAAAATTGTGTCAAGGTTTCTAGGTGAGGCGGGAATACATACAACGGCACGCAAAAACTGGACAAATGAGTGAATGAATTCGAAATTCAAAATTCATTCTCCATTTCGAAATTTATTCGAAATTCAAAATTTAGTCGAAGTTCAAAAGTTATTGGCTTAAAAGAACGCTTCACATTAAATGCTATATACCTTATAGATGTCAGTTCTATTGATGTGTCCAGTGGAGCA
This sequence comes from Eilema griseolum, assembly GCA_963662185.1. Classification (NCBI taxonomy): domain Eukaryota; kingdom Metazoa; phylum Arthropoda; class Insecta; order Lepidoptera; family Erebidae; genus Eilema; species Eilema griseolum. The sequence goes on from OY759251.1 coordinate 3,900,826, forward strand.
CAAAGATAATATCATATCGGGGGCCCATTCAGTAAAGCTACGTTTTCAAAACGCGTGGTTTGGATTCGAGTAGAATCAAATATAGATCAAGTCTGGTATTTAGTGTGATCTATCAAAATATAATCTCCACACGTTTACTACGTCTACAGTAAGTTTTAAATCACACTTTTTAACTATTAAATTTGACTGAATCGGGCTTCAATTTTTATTATTACTAAATACTGTACAAACAAATCGCTAAAAAATAAGTAAGTAACAGGGTAAATAAGTACGAAGGAAGGTCTACCGCAGACTATCCTTTCAGGATTGGGAAGTCAAGACAGCAGGCGCTCCTAGCAAAGTCAACAACAATCATTAAAGATAAGCAGACCTTGGGCTCGAAAGTGCAAACTTTAGACGTAACTGGGAAACCGCTATGAGGATGATGTTGGTCTAAATGTTACAGGTTTTTTATACATACTTTGTTATTATCTTGACACGAGACTAATGTAAATTCGACCATATTTCACCTTGTGTTCTTGTTTCTTTGACAATAGGTAAACATATTGTATTTTTATGTTATGTTTATGTGGATTGTCTACCGCTTACTAAATATTTTCAACCAATATTAAGCAGTGAAAACTTTTATTTGGCCGTCTATTATTTTAAATATCTTTGTAACACTAATTGATAGCTGTAAGTTTTCCTACTATGAAATAAATTAATAAATTAATTAAGAGAATACTAAATATTAAATTGACGTCTCAAAAATGCGGTAGTGGAGTTTGCTGCGCTGTTTTTTCTCCACTAGCGCCAAGGAAGCTGTGGCGGCTTAGTTTTAGGTAGAATTAAACATCAAAAAGATGTAATAACGTTACACTATTTTGAGAAATAAAGATTTTGAATTTGGTAAAACATAGGTAATAAGTTATGTAGTTTTATTACATAGTTAGGCAACAGCGTAATGTTGAAGCATAAAGCCAAAACAGTCAAACTATTGTAAAAATACAAATAAATGAGACTAACATGACTAATATGAAGAGTTCTTTTTTTTTTTTTTTTTTTTTATATACGACACGCCAACTTGACCTCACCTCGCCTGATGGTAAGCTAAAGGCAAAGTCTCAGGAAAGAGGGTCACCATTACAGACACTAAGTGCTACAATGGTGGCACTCAGCTTGGCGGCCTCATCAGATGCTTTTTCACGCCCCGCTTAAAGGCCCCGGGACTGTAGGAAGAAGGAAACACGTGTGCTGGTAATGAATTCCAGGTCTTGGTGGTGCGGCAAAGAAAAGAGTCTCCGAACCGCTTGGTTCTTGCTCGTATATTCTGCACAGTGTGAGGGTGACATCTAAGGCCTGCACGTGTTGTCCTATGTAGGAAAGGAGATGGTGGGATTAGTTGGAAGAGCTCGTCAGAACACTCACCGTGGTAGAGACGGTAAAATACAGCCAAGGAAGCAATATCTCTACGCATCTGCAAAGGCTCGAGGGTGTTCGTGACCTCAGGGTTCCCAATAATTCGGACCGCGCGTCGCTGCAACCTGTCGAGAGCATCTAGTAGGTATTTCGCGGAGCCATCCCAGAGATGCGAGCAGTATTCCACGCAGGAGCGAATTTGTGTCTTATAGAGAAGACACCGCTGCTCCGGCGTGAAAAAACGTCTCACTTTGTTTAGGAGTCCGAGTTTCCGCGAGGCTGTTTTGATGATGCTCTCGATGTAATTTCTGTTATTCAGTTTGCAGCGAATATCCATGCCTAGGATATAGAGATTGTCCTGCAGTGGAAGTGGCGTGCTCTGAAGAGTGGGAAGGGGAAGGAAAGAAGATACCTTTGCTGTGAACGCACAAGCCTGCGTCTTCTTGGCATTGAACTCGACCATGTTCTCGGAGCCCCATTGAGAAATGTGATTCAAGATCCGGTCCAGTTCAGTGACAAGAAGCTGTCTTTTTTCCACGATATCAGACTGTTTGGCCGCAGGTTGTCCGTGATAACTCCCGTGTACGGTGCTATCGTCTGCATAGCAATGTATGCTGCCGGTGGACAGCATGTCGTTGATATGCAGAAGAAAGAGAGTGGGAGATAATACAGACCCCTGCGGTACGCCAGCATTTATTTGCAAGAACTCCGAAGCCCGTCCATCACAGAGGACGCGGATACGGCGCTCCTGCAGGAAACTAGCAATCCAGTTGCACAGTCTAGGAGGCAGACCAAAGGCTGGTAGCTTGGAGAGAAGCGATTTGTGCCAGACTCTATCGAAAGCTTTGGCGATATCAAGACTAATTGCCAGTGACTCGCCGTGCTTGTCCATAGCCTCACCCCAAAGATGGGTAACGTATGCTAGAAGATCACCCGTTGACCGTTTCGGCCTGAAGCCATATTGCCGGTCATTAATTAAGGAGTGATCCTCTAGGTGACGCATGAGCTGTTTGTTAATGATGTGCTCGAAGACCTTGCACAGCACTGAGGTGACGGCTATGGGTCGATAGTTGGCTGGCTCTGAGCGATCCCCCTTCTTGGGGATCGGCTGTACATTCGCCTCTTTCCAAGCCGAAGGCACTGTACCCGAGCTGTAGGACAGTCGGTACAGCCGCGCAAGCATCGGAGACAACTCCGCTGCACATTTTTGTAAGACCACCGCTGGAATACCATCCGGGCCACTGGCTTTCCGGACATCGAGTGATTGAAGCACCGCACGAACATCGCATTGCCTGATACGTATTTCAGGCATTACGTGGTCACCATTGGGTAGTGTCGGCGGCTGTATACCGCAATCATCGACTCGGGAATTGGCCGCAAAGAGATTTACTAGCATATTGGCTTTCTCTTGCGGTCCATGGGCCAGGGATCCATCAGGGTAGCGCAGCGGTGGCAGCGAAGGCTGACAGAAGTTGGCCTGCACGGCTTTGGCCAGTCGCCAGTATCCACGGCTGCCCGTGGGATGTGCCACTAGCTCTTGACCAAGCCGCGCAATGCGCAGGGCATCCGCTTTGACGTAAGCCCTCTTGCAGACCTTTGTGGCTCTGTTGTACGCCGCCTTGAAGTGGCTCACATTGGGATCGTGCGTGGCACGCGCCCTTACCCAAGCGCGATACGCGGACTGCTTTTGATCAACAGCCCCCGCACACTCGCGCCCGAACCAAGGGCGCACTCCTCGGGCACCGGTGACATCAGTGTACGGAATATAGTATTCCATACCCAGACCGATCTCACCGGCAACAGCAGTAGCACAATCCGAGGGTTTCTTACCTTCAAAGCAGCGTTCAACCCACGGGATGGACGCAAAATAGTTGCGCAGCCCATCCCAATCTGCTGACGAGTAGTGCCAGAGACGCCGCTTCCCCTGCACGGGTCGTGAAGGCGCTATAATTGGCACCTTGGAGCAGACCAGACAGTGGTCGGAATTGCCTAAAGCGGCTTGTACCGAAACACTGTACAGGTCTGGGTGACTCGTCAGCAGAAGGTCTAGCAGAGAGGGTGCTAGGCCCGACCTTCTTGGTATTCTAGTGACCTCGTGTACCAATTGGGTCAGGCCATGCGCCAGAGCAAATGCATGGGCGGCTCTTCCCGCATGGTCTGTTTTGGAGGAGCCCAACCAGGTTTCGTGGTGGGCGTTAAAGTCCCCCAAAAATACCACTTCGGCGTTCGGAAACCGTTCCTGCGCATCATCTGCCGCCTGACTCAGATATTCAAAGAGTCGAGTTGTCTCAGCATCTCCTGTATGGGAACGGTAGAGGCACACATAGATCTGACTCGTAGAGCCATGGTCTACGTGTACCCATAGGGTTGAAAAGGATGGGTCCTCAAGGCAGCGCAAACGGCGACAACAAACATCCGCCCTAACAAACACGCACACCCCGGCTTTTGCACGGAAATTTTCCTCGATAACATAGCCGGGGTAAAGCAAGTAGGTCGTGTCATCAGGGCGGCCTATTTGTGTCTCCGTGAGAAAGAGCATATCTGGTTTCGCCGTCTCAAGGTGTTGGTGGACGGCGTTGAGGTTCGCATGGAGTCCACAGATGTTAGTGGACTCCACCTCAAATAGCGAGCTTGTGGGAGTCTGTAGAGCCGCTGTGTTGCCCAATACTCTTAAATGCGCTGCCATGATGAAAAGGAGAAAAGGGCGTGAAAAAAAGAGGTGATTGTCGTCGCAGCACCGCGTGACATAGTGCGGGATATTGGTTTTGTCTATGATTATGAGGCATGGCGTGAGCCGACACGCCGTACGGAAGGGCCCCCGTACCCCCCCGAATATGGTCGCCTGGCCCCCACTTCCGGTCACCAACCGGCACGACGAGCCATACCGGGATTATGCGCGGTCTGGTGAGGCAGCCTTCCAGGGTGGTTAGTCCCAGTTGGGCCTCTGTACTATACCGCGGGCGGCCAGCGGCACCACCGTTTCTACGGGTCTCCCTGACCGGCGCGTCGCCCCGCACCATCCTCACTAGACTACGCCAAGACCCACTGGTCCCACTAGTGCTGCGACCACCAGCACCCCTACCCGGCTATGCATTTGCTGATCCCTGAACGCAATCCAACCGAAATTGAATTACTATGAAGGGTTTTTCGCAATATTGCACGGTGGTACCAACCCGGTCGAAATTTGTGACAAATTTGTGCCGTCAAATCTCTACCACTGTAAACAAAGACGAAAGTCGCACAATAGGCGCTGGAGCCCTGGGTTGGCCGAGGTGCGAGGTCAACCTCACCTTCGGCAACCAAAACGACCCACAGGCAGCGTGCGTTTTAGTCGTTTCGAGTCCGACATAACCTCTTCCACCGGCTCCGGTGGGGAGGTATCCGTGGGAATTTTGCGCACGAGAATATCAATATTAAAACAAAAATACACAAAATACATTCGTGATTATGTTGTGTCTAATAACCCACCCTCCCATCCTTGTTGAATCGCAATAGCCATCCTTTGCCCCAGGAACGAGCCGGAGCGGGAGTCACTGCCTTGGTCGTGGATACGGCGGCCAATTTCCGCGATACAACAGTATTACCTACTTACTGGTTCGTGTAGTGTGACTCATATTGGCTAACTAAGCATTTGCATTTGCAAATAAATTATATTTATGTTTAACCAAAGTGAATTAGTAACACAAAACGCCTAGTAAACATATCTTACAATGAATATTCTTATAACCTCATTTTATCATTCCACTAATAATGCAACACAATTAACAGTATAGTGAGCGATAGGAGCCATGATTAATAAAATATTTATCACATGTTGCACACACTAAATTTAATTTCATCGACGTTGGATTTAACCAGTGAAAAATCTCCATCCCCAACCAATTGAATCGATAGGTTAATTAAAAAAAATTACCATCTGAAAATTAATTGTCAAATAATTTTAGTTTTGCAGGTGAAGTTAGAAACTTCTGACATTTTGCTTACAACTGCATCTGAATAATCTACTGCATAGACGTTTAGTAAAACCAGCTAATTTGACTAGTCAGTCAAATACCCAATTGGTCATGACTAGTGATGTATAATAAATAAAGATATTAATTACGTTCATTATGCAAATATTTAGCTACTTCAATATAATGTATATTTAGTTATTTTTTATTAGGAAGTATATTTCAAACGTAAAGATGATGAACCATCGTTGCGAGCAAGGTCATTAGCGCGAGAACTCTCACTCCCAGGGCCGCCACCAGCTATCGTCTCGGTGTCTCCTACACTGGCACTCGGTGAGCGTGTGCAGCCCCGAGTCCTCGCTCGCGTTGCAGATTATTTGTTAAAAGTTGAACTTACATTGCGATAGATGGCGTTGTTCATTAAGTCTGAATCGCGCTAACGTTTACTGCCAACAAGTTGTATAAAATTTCAACAATCAGCAGACGTTTCAATGGCATCCTGAATGCCACATATCACTTTGTTGTTGCATAGCGTAAGTAAAACTGTTTCATCAGAATTTTTGCGTTAGGCCCTTTCGCAACCAAAGTCTTCACCTCGGAGTCCAGGGTTTGCTTAAATGTTATGTGGCTTGGGATTTTACTGACTAAAAATTACCGCTGTAGCCTAGTGGTATGGGTAATGGACTGCTGAGACGAGGTCTCGGGTTCGATCCCAGGTTTTACCATGGCACACACCAATGATTTTTCGATGCTTTTCGAAGTTATGTGTGTATTTATCGCAGGTTTATAAGTGTAACATATGAAAAGCCTATTTTAATTCTACCATTTATAACTCAAGCACTGAGGGTTTTGTAACTTAAGCTACTACATAAATCGTAATATATTCTGAATGCGTTGACTTAGAAGTTTGATTTTTGCACAGTTTCAATACGTTATAGACCTGAGTATGTGGTAACTATATAAAAACTTGTGTTAAAACGTATAAACCGCGGTAGTCTAGTGGTATGGGTAATGGACTGCTGAGACGAAGTCTTGGGTTCGATCCCAGGTTTTACCATGGTACACACCAATGCCGTTTCGATGCTTTTCGAAGTTATGTGTGTATTTATCACAGGTTTATAAGGTTCTGTACTCAAACGTTTTTATGTAAGTACTATAAAAACGTAGTGTTGGATAAATCGAATTGTATTTTTAATTAGGTAAAAAGAGCAAAGCACTATAATGGCACATTTAATGCATTTGTAAAAACGTAGCTATTCTATTTTGAGCTCTATTTCCATTAAGAAATACAATAATCTTAATGTTTAAGTTTGTTCCTTTTGCGTATGGTGCTTTTCGAAGAAAATATTAGCTTATTACTGGCAAGGAGTTAACATGTACAGCGTTTATTTTTTCCCGTGATTAGACAGTCAATATAAATCATGATCGTCGCGACCCTATCATCTTCAATTTTGAGATGACCTTCTCAGGTGAGGTGTAGAAACCACGGTGCTCGCATCTTGCCCCGGAAAGAGAGAGCGTGCAATGTCAACTCGCGTTCACGGAGGACGGAGATCGTTGACCGACCTCCGAAGGCGGTCTGATGACCCATTTTATGGACTACCTTATAACACTATGGACGAGAGAGCGAAATCATCTAATAATGGTGAGTTAACATTACAAAGGATCAATCCATATACCTTCTTTTTTGTTTTAAATTGAACACAAGACGCTAAGAAAGTATGCATGAATACTGAATACTGTCTGCATACGGTTGCTACTTAATTTTCAGCCATGATGCTTAACAATCTCATAGATTCAAGATGACTTCACACTTGCTATATTTTTTAATAGAAATAAGTTATCAAATCGGCAATACCAATATTCATTGATCGAGTAATAATTTAACATTGCGTATAGGTAATAGCTATTGCTATGTTTAAATAAAACAACAGCATAATTTGTTGTTCATTATATTAATTATTAATTTCTGCTCCCATCACATTACAACATTCAAGCGTATTGTCGACCACCCTGGACGCCATGTAGCGGGTCCCACGTAATAGGGGATGAGCCTATTGCCGTATTCCGGGCACTATTGTTGACTCGAGCCATGCATACCAATTAACGTACCTATAAATACCTGTACTTACGTACATAAACAGTATAGTAGGCAGATACCACAAACAAAACGCAAAATGACAGTATCTTTTTCAATTCATACAAGTAATGGCGTCATCGTTCGCTTTGTCGTCCATCATCCCATCCCTCAAGTTTGTAACACAGACGATATTCCACAACTCGCACTAATGAGTTTTTCTGTTATTTCCGTGTGCCATTGTTGGAGCGGGTCGGTTGGGAATATTATGACAACCTATATGAAAGGTTATAAAGCAGTCATAAGGTTCCGCTTTCTTCTCAAAATTACCGCTGAAGGGACCGTCCCTTGAGTTAAAATCAATTTTACTGTCTGCTGGGTAGTATGTCCTACCGCTTAAACTAGGATATGGATTTCTGTTCAGAACTTGTTGTGGTTGCTGGAATGGTCTGGGAGAATAAATAGATCGTGAGAGATGGCCCTGGGTCGGCCGGGGTGCGAGGGATATGCCTGTCAACCTCACCTTCGGCAACCGAAACGACCCACAGGCGGCGTGCGTTTTAGTCGGTTCGAGTCCGACATAACCTCCTCCACCGGCTCCGGTGGGGAGGTATCCGTGGTTCCTGTAGTTGTTTAGAAATTATATGAAACGACGATGAATCTCTCCGTTCGTTCATTCGAGTTTCGCAGGTTTACCCCTGAACGGTTTCACGTACTCTTGAACTCTCTCTTCAAAGTTCTTTTCAACTTTCCCTCACGGTACTTGTTCGCTAATTATCAATATAAGGACTGTCATAAACGTCAAAATGCACAATGTTTCATGATCATGGTGCTTGCAACAGCGCCGAAATATCGCAAACTCAAAACAATGAAACATGGTAAATATCCTGATTATTTTGATACTGATTGTGACATGACATATTATATTTTACTGTATCTTAATACTTTGCATATATTGCTTTTTTTAAGAAAACTAAGAAGTGTAGTTACGGGTTTACCAAGTGAACGCAACACGCAATCAAATGGGTGCAGTTATAAAGCTAAATCCCGCACTTTTTCGCTATAACGCGGATATTCACCAACATCCATAGTCCACACTAAGCATCTCATAAATGAACATTCGCTTGTTGTTGTACCCAGCCAGCCCACTGGGGAGAACTGTTGGGCCTCTTCAGCCGCCAGGTAATCAGTAGTGACAGAAAAATCGGTCTTTAAGTCTTCAATTGCTCGCTTCACGTGAGCTACTACCATTTTTTTCTCGTTTATCGGCGAAGGTTTTTTTAGGCTATATATCATCCCGCTATTAATTAAGTGAGCGGATCCAGAATGCTCCCGGCGTTATGAAATTTTACCATTCCAACCAGGAGCATAGCTTCTGCTCTTGTGACTCCACTTATGCCCGGCCAATAAAGGCAAGAACAAGAGGTGAGGGGGAATTACTATCAGTATTATTTAGTGCTGTTTTTATCCTCGATGTGTTTAAGACACTTCGGAACTTACTATTTCTGCCGACGTTTCGGATGCAGAAATAGTAAGTTCCAAGATATAATTTGCGAGAAGCCCCAATACCTAGTATAATTATAAATTCACACCGCGAAAGTTTAAAAATTGATTATAGACAGTGGCGAGTCCGTCATATCGCTACTCGTTTCGTAGGCACCTTGCTTACCTAAAAAAAATTATAAAACATTTTAATTCATTATAATTTAAAATTCAACTAATTATTATTATTTATGTTGAACACACTAGCAGCCATTAGGCTGATGCGTGGCTTCAAGAGCTTAAATGTTAATAATTCTCTTCCTAAACCGAATAACGTAAAATAAATCATGTTTTCTCAACACTCAAGTTTGAAACGTACTTGGCCAATGATCATGCAGGTCGCCGAAGCTCACAGAAAACCACATCCTGTCAGTTGCTGTCAACTGTCAGCTGTCAGCGTCAGCATTTTGACATATTAGTCTAGCAATGCCGCCAGCCTTTGGGCCACCCTCCCGGTTGACATCGATGGGGAGGAATTCTTTGATGCCTGAACCTGCAGGCTTAACAGGTATATTCGGTATAGATATGCGTTGTGTACATGTTGGTATTTTAAGATCGTGCTGCCAAAGACTTCACCAAGTTCTATAGCGGCATGTTGCATAACTAATTTGAATCGATATTTTAATCTCTTTGGTTATTTTTGTTTCTATGTGCAACATTTTGTAATAAACACGTCGTAAAGGAAAATAGAAACAGATTTTATCAGTGTATCGTGTTTATTATAACTCTACAGTATCTAACCACCTATTTGTACCAATATAACCATTTCTACGTGTGCTGCTTGTGCATTCAGTCAAACAGAGCAGAGGTTGAGACCAAACATAGCCTATGTCTTTTCCTAAGGTCTACTTACTCTACGTCTGTACCAAATTTCATCAAAATTGGTTTAGTGGTTTTGGCGTGAAACCGTAACACACAGACAGACAGGCAGAGTTACTTTCGTATTTATAATATTAGTATAAATTATTTTTATTTATGCATGTTGAGTCTCCAAATAGAATTTAAGCACATTATTAAGAAATTTAAATAAGATGGCAATGTGATGGTGCTTTCTGAGAGCTTCCAGTTTCTAAGATTGGTAACACATACATAATTAAAGATTATAAAGACCAGAGACCTTATGAAAAATTCAGTAAATAGGTACATAAATTATTATTTATGAATACCTAGGCAGTAGTCATGTAGGTACACGCGGTGTATGTATTCCAAAGTATGTAAATATTTTCGTGTGTATTCTACGGGCAGCACTCATTGTTACTTTATCTTCCAGAAAGCTGTTAATTAGATTAATATTATGTTTTTGTATGTGGTTTACAGCTTTATTCAATGCTTACTCTCTGTTGATAAACTCTGTGTCATTAGAGGGCAACAAATATATTACGTCCTGTACCTTTAAGGGAGACGGAAGTTCCTACCTTAATTTATTTTATTTTATGAATCAATAACAGCTTAATTTTCTCATTTCTATATTCGCCGTGAAACTGGGGTTTTTGTACTTATACCGTTTTGGTACCACGGACAAAAGGTTCTATCATTTTCAGCATACCAACAGCCCTTAACATCTCTTCGCGACTTAAATGACGACGTGACATGATGACTACAGTCACAAAAATGCACAAACCATACGTAAAAGACGTATTATTGATAATAAACGTTATTTACAATCAAAAAAAATAATTTTAATTTAGCCATATTTGACCCAAATTTAAAAACCGAAATACATACGGACGCCAGTAGTCTGGGGTATGGGGCTGTCTTGATACAGATTCACGATGATAGTAGCAAACGTGTGGTTGCTTACTATAGTCAGGTGACCAAAGCCGCCGAACCTAAGTACCATTCGTACGAACTGGAGACCTTGGCTGTTGTACTTCTCTACGGGGGTTTTAATACTTCAAGAGAGGTTAAATGAGCTTGTAGGTGAAGTATTAAATTTATTCACTCGCAAGGAGATGCCTTCGTTCCTTTTTAGTTCAATGTACGGTAATAATTGGATTTTTATTTAACAAGAACTAAACAGAGTTCTCAAGTTTACTCATGAGTCACGGAATTTCATTGAGAAAAACTCGATAAGTAAAGCTATGACTTCGTAACCAACTGCATACAGCAGTACCAGACGGTGATGTGCTACTGCTATGCTACGGAAGCTGATGAGATCGCTCTTATTATTTCATTAGGTATCTTTTTATTGCTATGCATTTCGGTTTTCCTTAATAACAACGAAACGGATATTCATAACTGACTCAGATAAACTGATAAGAGTTATTTAAAAAAATCTACTAAATCCAGTACGAAAATTCACGTAATAATAAATAACTTCCTGGGACGTATTCGTACCGGAGTCTACAGGAGCATAAACCTCTACGACAAAAATACGAGTGAGTCCCACTTTCATTCTCATCCACATCAGTCTAGCATTCACACATTCGAATATATTCACACACTCAGCCATTCTAACAGATAGGATGACACCAACTCCCTGGCAAGCTCTGTCGGTATTGGGTACGGCACCGGATGACCAGCTTGAGCCCTTCGACTCGGTGCGAAGGCGAGTGCTGAGAATCGTTGACAATCCCATACCCATTAGCGGTGTGAAACTGCTCAGCGTCAGGAGGGACTTTGCCTCGCTGTGTAAACACACACAGCGAGGCAAAGTCCCTCCCGCCTGGACAATGGTGTCTGTTCAGACAAATTGTTAGACATGATACCTACGGCTACATTCTATCATCGTACCTCTCGCCACGAACGGGGAATCCGACCCCCACACATAGCTACTTGAAACAGTACGCACAGTTAGATATGATAGGAAATTCATCCCCCGCATGCTTAAGCTGTGGAATGAATGATTGGTTTTCCCAAGCGACTACAATATGGGGTTCTTCAAGGTCGGCGGCGCGAGTGTGACCTATCTGATATTGCACATGTCCATAGGCCACGGTAGCCACTTTCCATCAGGAAGGCCGCGAGCTTATCTGCCGATACGGATCTTCGGTACAAAGCTGTAGCGACTAATGTATGATGCTGATACCTGTTGCCAGATAAATGTTGTAAGTGACAAGTGGGAGCAACTACCTGAATGAACCGCTCCAATTACTTTTGTTAATATATTTTCACTTCCCCGTTTCCTTTCATCGCCAATGCTGAATCGTGGATAGATCTCTATTTATCTATCAACAATAAGCAGTAATATTGTTTGTTTATTATTAGTTTTGGTGGTGTATCACCATTTTGTGGTGGTAAGAAAAAACATATTAGACCGCAACTTGAAAGTGTTTGTTTTTTGTGATCTTACGGCATCCTCAAAGGTTTATAATGACATTTAAGAACATTCCTATTAGAAACTGATGTTATGATATGATGATGATAGAATGTTTCTAATAGGAATGTTCTTAAGAATGTTCTTGAGTTATCAATATGTGTAACAACAAATTCCACCAAGTGTCATCAATCTGAATATTATCTATACTAATATATATTATATATAATATTATAAAGAGGAAAGATTTGTATTTTTGTATGTAACGAATAAAGTCAAAAAGTACTGGACCCATTTTAATAATTCTTTTTTCATTAGATAGCTACATTCTTTGTGAGTAACATACGCTACTTTTTATCCCGATATTCCCATGGGATCTTAGTTCGTCCGTTCACTCTTAAATCTTTCTTGCACACTGAATATCTCCGTATACGTTCAAAACACTGCATGCACATTCCCGCCTCCATCCAACTGCATGTTGAAATCAATTCCGTATAATGCTCTGCATATATCATAATGATTATAATAACTAAATGACATCTATCTATTTTAGTAATGTACATAATATATCTTTATTTAATTATTATTTATATTGCAACAGGTGTTCGTTTTTTAACAACATAATAATGAAAAGTTATTATAAAGCATAAACTTATTTATGTTATTTGTAGGTTTCCATGCACCGTCCTGACTAGTACAAAAATATCTGCAGTTTTCGTCAGCTACTTGATTGATTTGATTACTCAAAAGCGAAGTTCCCTAAAAATCGACGAAATTGAAATCTATGAAATCCAAACCCGACTACTGATGGCTGTCTGATTTATTGTCAAAGACGCGCTGAGTTAGAAGCCAACCAAAATAAATTAGGGGCTTGACCATTCATTCTTGACCATTCTTTATCTTGACCATTATTTTTCTTGCGAATATTTCCCATTGAAACAGCTGCTCCATCCAAACTATCATCTATTGGAAACGTAACCTTAATAAGTGACCAGATGTTTTCGTTGTTATTATTTTTAATTTTTAATAGCTAAGTCATAAAAGTGTTTAGTTAATCAGATTTAGTTAAAATTTGAGCTGAACAAGATCTCGCGAGTGTCTCAATTATTGTGTAAAGAATATATTTATAAAAATAATATTGTTTTTCAAGGAGCTGTTGTACGTTTTTCCTTTAGGTTTAATCGAAGTCTCAGGTGGTCGGAGGATACGGAATTGACTGATTGGTTTAGCTTTACCTTCGAAGCCCAACGACAGTCAGTTCATGGAAAAACTTTTGAAATTTCTGCTGTTGTACACTTGGTTTTTTTTAATCATTTTTTTTGCACTTTTATTCCCCAAAGGTTTGCTGGGAGAAAATTCAATATTATCCGGTCCTCGGTCTACGTCATCCAGTCTATCCACTGAATACATGTCCTAAAGGAATTAGTAAAAGTCTTCGATCTTACAAGTTCATTTCTTTTCTTATTCGATTCATTTCTTCTTTTGTTAAACATAAAGGAAGATTAGAGAAGGTGACGTTCGCGTCGATAGATTATTAAAATTTGTTAAATACCCAATACTATTACTTAACTTTCTCCTAAGCACGGTGGAGTCTCAATATGTTCACCAATCCTAAGACTGGCCTTGGGAGGATTGCTTAACCTTACTATAAGCTTTCCCATGAACCCCTCAAATGGTGATATTTATATAAGTAACTTGGGGTAACTAATACTATTTTGTCCAAGCAACTATTTTGGGGGTTGGGGTGATTCTTTATCGGCTTCTTGTGCTTCTGAGCCAAGAGCATGGTTTCTTTCTTGACTGTGTTGACCTACAATGCCTTCTGTATTTCAGCATTTGTTATAAAAAACATCAAAGGGTATATGAAATGTTAACAAAAACTAAGGTAGAGATTAGGTGATAAAATACGAGTGGTCAAAAAAATCTTTCAAATTTATCGAGTAGGATTTCAGAATGGAAGGAATTTGAAGGAGATTACAAAAATATCATATATACATGTCGTATCATAAAGAAACTTGGTGGCACAAATTTGTCTCAAGTTTCGACCGGGTAGGTACCACCGTGCACTATTGCGAAAAACCCTCCATAGCAATTCAATCTCGGTTGGATTGTGTTCAGGGGTCAGCAAGTGCATAGCCGGGCAGAGGTGGTGGTTGTCGCAGCACTAGTGGGACCAGTGGGTCTTGGCGTGTTAGGGATATAGAAATCAGCAAACCAGGTACCCTACTGCATGAATTATGAGGAATCTTACCTTCACTAGTTTGAACATCATTTTCTTTTATTATTACTTGTATTTTTGTTAGTAAATGTTTGCATTTTGCAACTGCCCTTTCCAATCTATGCAAAAAAATAATTAGGGATGTTCCAATTCCCAGCAAAAACAAGTGAGGAATTAAAGGACTTTGTTAGGAGGTAGGACACGACGGTATTGCCGTCCGAATTGAGCAGTCCGACTGGGGAAGTACCTCCACCATACAGAATACCACGGCTATAATAACCTCGTGTTGGATTCAGCGAGGCAACGCTGCCAGTGTCATGGGCACCTTTGCGCCGGGAACGATACGGGGCGGGTTATTTGACTTGAAATAATATGACAAAATCTGTGATTGCAAATAATGATGTGACATTTGTATTGTTTATTTGTTAAAAAAGGGTACTGGAAGTTTATAACTTTTTAGGTTAGGTTACAACTGCGACCACAACACACGAGCCGAGCAAGTGAAGCGAGCGTGCCGGCGGTGTGTCAGAACTATATTCTTCTTATTTCGCTTACTTGATTAAGGCAGTGTGTATTTTTACTCGACTGCGGCGAAGCCAAAGTAGGGTTATCATTTTAACAGGCTATGTATGTATGTATGAAGGTTCATCTGGTCCCTCATAGCTATCAGAGAATTACTTAAATGAGCTATCATTAGAAGCGTCTTGGTCGTCCGCTAATTATAGGCAATATGACGTATCACTGAATCTAATGTAGCGCCCTCTAGCGGTCCGCAAGTTCAGGGCCAGCCCGTAGGCGGCTTGTCTCGCTCTGAAGCCCACAAATTGCTGCGTAAATAATGATGCTATATAGTAGCAGTTTGTGCTGACACAATGTACATAAGTGATTTGTGTACACATGCACAAACAAGGTAGTTTCAACTTTCAGTAAACCTTGATTCAATCTCCAGTTGGTTCGCTGTTGCAGCTCCGTGACATATTCCTTGCTCCATCGTTGCCAGAAATGCTGACGAAGTGGTCCAATACGTTGGAAACGTGTAAGTTGAGGAGCAAGCTTCATAAGTACATTATCTTTATCTCCTGTCTGTTCTTTTCACTCCAGCTAAACATGAATTAACATACATTTTCGATCATGGAAGATCGGAACAATAAACAATTAAATCTCTTCGCAAATGCTCAGACAGTACCATGCCAGCTGTACCACTTCAAAAGGAATGAAATACCATACAGTTCAAGCATTGGTCGAGGAATTAAACAAGAATAGCGTTATTAATAATAGACTAAAGGAATGCATAGGTACCTGTAGAATCATGTGGCTGTATGTCTTCCTCCACATTTGAAGGTCTCATGCTTTGAAGAAAACGTTTTAAAGGCACTTCATCATTTACTGTGAACCGGACTCTTTTTTTATCTGCTACTATTTTATATTTATTCATGGGGCGTTGTACTTCTGGTTTCCACCAGCTTTCTTGAAGAGTGGCGTTAAAGATATGGATGAATTAGTATGTTTAGAATACTTTTACTGTGCAGTCATTACAAACTTGTACTTTTATCCAAGGAAAGTGTTTTCACCTCAGAATATACAGAGTGGATATTCTAAACACCTACCACAAAGAATTTACAAGTATGCACTTTAAGTAATATCTGTAGATTATTTACGGGTAGTTCAAGCCACCAAATCTTCTTCTACGCTGACTGGGAGGCGTCGTTTAATATACTATATTAATCTGTACTTATTCATGTTGTATTCGGTTAGGTACTTAGCTAAACTTAAACAATTTTGATGTGTCTTTTATGTTTTATGTAAAAACTCACACCGCGATATACCCTAGCGTCTAGAATATTTTTTCTCAATCTTTCATCCACTATTACAAAATCAATCATACTTTTACTGACATTCTTCGCTTCTCTTGTATACATATGAATCCTTTTATGTCGAAACATCGTGTTTGACACACAAAGGTTCCATGGTTACGATATTCCAAGATCTTCAACACCAGCTGTTGCCAATTGATGAGACCGATTTAACGACTTTCTAAAACGATTTGAACGTCCGAATGTATCGTAAGATAAGCTTTCTTAGATTATTCTTTTATTCATACACAGAATATTGTGATTCGTTTTCAAAGAAATTTGGAAAATAATATTAAGTTTTCGTAACTTTTGAAA
The DNA here is from genome assembly GCA_963662185.1 of Eilema griseolum. Taxonomy (NCBI): domain Eukaryota; kingdom Metazoa; phylum Arthropoda; class Insecta; order Lepidoptera; family Erebidae; genus Eilema; species Eilema griseolum. Next base: position 3,917,435 of record OY759251.1, read on the forward strand.
TGATACGTTTTTTAAAGTATTTTACTAGATCGGGCCTCTGAATGTAGTTTGCCACAGAAAGTGATTATAGTCTGCTAGCTATTCCAGACTATCTGAGCCAATTAATTTCAAACGCTGAAGCAACTCTGGTCCAGTAAGGCCCCAAGGTTAGGCGGATATCGTCCCTCCATCTTGTTTTCGGGCGCCCCTTACTTCTGGTGTCCTCTCTTGGGTACCAAAGGGTTACTTGTTTACTCCATTTGTTTATTTTGCAGCGTAGCATGTGTCCAGTCCAACTCCATTTTAAATGCTCTATGCGAGTTGTTATATCTGCAACTTTGGTTTTTCTGGCTCCTCCACGGTCACGTTTTTCATGCGTTTTTTGACATTATCGATCTTTTATTTATTGTCGTTATTGTTTATAATATATTCTTGTGCTGTATATTTACATAAATATGTTTTATTCAATCTATTTCTAAAACAATACAATAAATAAAATTAAAATAACTATTATACCGGCTCCGGTGGGGAGGTATCCGTGGGGATTTTGCGCACGTAAAAAAAAAGGACTGTAGGAAGAAAGAAATACAAAAATCGGTCAGTTTTCTTACGTTTACTTGGTAAAAAGACCAAGAGCTTCGAATTAAGCAGACAAGAGCTATTTTAAATATAACCCTGCTAGCTGTTTTTTTGCTTATTCACGATGTAATTACATAAAACTCCAATTTGCGCTAAGTCTTTTATGCATTCCATTTTAACGTTCCCAAATGGTTGGCCAAGGAAAATATGAGCCTTAAAGAGCATTTAACTATGTATGAAGGAGACACGGCTACTGTTCGCATTTGAGGCTTTTACCTTCTTTCCTTCCTGCCTCCTTGGCTTCTTCTTCATCTTAACATTAATACCAATCGCATCAGAAATTTTCACTTCGGAGTCTGAGGTCCACTTTACCAGTCTAACTTCGATATTTTCCATGAAGCGACTGCCATATGACCTCTACAATCTAAAGGTAGTCACTGAAGTAGATGTTGCCACCTAAGTAGTCCACTACGATATCACCTGGCTCCTCCAGGCCGAGGCCAACCAGTATCTGTATAGGTACATTATAAACATAACATTTGAAGAGGTAGGACACGACGGTATTTCCGCCCAGTTGAGAAGTCCGACTGGAGAAGGACTCTGTTCTTTCAGAGTCAGCAGCACTGTTTTTTTATACAACTTAGGTGGCAGACAAGCACACGGCCCACCTGATGGAAAGTGGTTACTGTGGCCTATGAACGTGTGTAACACCAGTGGAGTCACATCCGTAAGAACAGAGATTTTAAGTGCCCTCAGTGCAGAACACAAAATCAGGACAAGACTTTGGTCTTCCCACTGAAATAACTTTACGACTAGGGCTTTGATTCTGCTAAAGCAAAATTACTGTCATAAAAAATCATTTAATTTTGGACCTTAAAGCAATGCGGTTAGGCTTTTTTCAGAGTGAATTAAAAGTGTAATAAAACTATTTTCATTTAATTTTTATTTAGCAGTACGGTTTGAAAGTATATGAAATCAGTAGTAAAAAGAAACCACTGACTAAAAATAACGCGAGCTTAGGCACTTTTGAAAAGAAATAAGCGAGTATATAAAATATTTTCTTTATGACACATTTCAGTAAGACAAGCTGAAGTTTTAAACTTTTAAAAATATACCGTTAAAGTGTATAATGAAATGGATGTCCTTGCAGTGTCCGTGGTATGACAGTGATTTTGCTTTAACAGAATCGAGGTCCTGTCCAATCCACGTATCTGAAGTATCTGTTGTATGACAGATACGGTACGGTATGACAGATGAGGAATCACACATCCTTGATAGAGATTGTCATTCGATCAATGGTATCACAAACACATAATAAAACACGAATGCTTTATACACAAACCATTAGTAACTCCGAAGAGGCTATTAAATAAATCTTTCAACTATCCAACCTCTATTACAGAATGTTAAAAAAATGTTTCTCCATAAAGCATTATGTACAAGTGCATGGACAGTAAGACGTCGGCTTGCTGAATCTAACTTAAAACCCCTTAGACCTGCAAACGGCCCTAAACTGGAGCGTGGGCATCGTATTTCGAGACTAAGTTATGCCCAGAGCCACGTAAATTGGAGTATTGAAGATTGGTCAAAAGTTATGTTCTCCGACGAATCAAATCAGCCATTGCCTCGGTAAAGAAGAGGACCAGTGTGAACTAAGTTCTTTATGCAGAGCTCCATGTTTTCCTGAAAGTATTTTCATAACGCTTTTTTTTTTTTATATAGGACACGTCAATTGGACTTCGCCTTGCCTGATGGTAAGCTGAAGGCAAAGTCCCAGAAAAGAGCTATATCGCGGGCGGCCAGCGCCAGCGCAGGCCGCGCCATCCCCACTAGACTACGCCAAGACCCACTGGTCCCACTAGTGCTGCGACAATCACCACCTCTGCCCGGCTATGCACTTGCTGACCCCTGAACACAATCCAACCGAGATTGCTTATTAATTTTTAAATAATGTATGGAAATTTGCCAGATTTTTTTATATTTTTGGTATTTTCGCCCAGTTGAGCCTTCGCCCTACAGAATACCGCGGCTATAATAACTTCATGTTGTATTCCCAGCTGTGAGTAGGGTGAAGGACAGCTTCTGTTGAACGCGACTACTGAGACAAGTTTAATTCTCCGAAAGCTATGACGCATGCATTTGTTAGGCGGATACTACCTATATATATCATTTTTTCAGTACGTAAACCTACGTAGGTACTACATTTCATATTCAGTGTAGGTACACATTACTAATCATCGCACTATCTTATCTAAGAATCAGCCGAAGATTTTTTCAATTTATTTATACTATTTATACTTTATTGTACACATAAGTGACATTTACAAAAAAAGATGAGATGTAATGTACAAAGGCGAGCTTAACTCAAAGTTGAGTTCTCTTCCAGCAAACCCGGGAGTGCACAGAGGAATCCAGTCGCCGTTGGGGCCGTCCGCTGCTGTCCCAGGACCCACCGCGTCAATGTCATGGCATTGACGTCAAACGCCGGGCCTTGCTGGGTCATTTTGTTGTTTTTTATTTAGTTAAACTACAAAGTTAACGTCTCGCACTGCCAGCTGACGCCGACCGACTGCCGAGCCCTCCATATTCGAAAATCATTACTTATTTAAATTTATTTTTAAATTTCGAACAACTCTGTAATCTACTTTATTCTATTTTTATTTATTTGCTGCCAGTTATTTGATCCCCGCTCAGTGCAAATATTAGTATGCATGAATATGTATATTTGCATTGGTCTGGGCGTTTTTATGTATAATATGTATGTTTTTAAAAAAAAATAGTATTTAAGTATGTTTATCCGTATTCTCAATCGTATTGAATGAAAGAAGAATGTCTTGTTCGTATATCAAAAGATACTGAATACATTGTGATGTTTCAATGTACTTTTAAATACTTTTACTATTATGAATACTTTTAAGTATATCCAATGTACAGTCACAGCTAATTAACAATTTTATAATAGCTAATACATAGACAATGATGAACTCTTTAAAAATATCCACACACCATAGTGTACACAAACCAGGTATATGAACTTCTTTTTTATATCGAAGCATAAAGTATTATTTGTATTATTCAGTTTAGGAACATCAAAATTTTACAATCAAGCGGTGCAAATACTTGGAGTATTTGCGCCGTTTGATTGTTCAATCACAAATTCAAAATCTCATGGGAGATTATGAATTTGTGCCGTTAGGAGTTGTACATTTGTAAGTAGTTGAAAAAATCTGAGAAATAAAACATTTTATGGTTTGTTTTAATTATTAATACCAATCTTAAAAAAAAACAAGAATAAACATACATCATTTAATCAGAGTCTCAACATTAGACAGATATACAGGGTGGAATTTTGTAATGCCTCCTGAAGGTGAAGTACTCTTAATACTGTAGATAGAAAGTTTTACAGACAAGACAAGACAAGACAAGACAAGACAAGACAAGACAAGACAAGACAAGACAAGACAAGACAAGACAAGACAAGACAAGCCAAGCCAAGACAAGACAAGACAAGACAAGACAAGACAAGACAAGACAAGACAAGACAAGACAAGACAAGACAAGACATAATGATAAATGTCCGACATAGATCTATCCGACATAGACTTATCTATGAGGAGGTTAGGGAGGGGTATCTATGAGGATTTTGCGCAAATTAGACTAATAGTGAACTTGGAAATACGGTGAAATTTTGATAAAAATAATTGTTAAGTCAGACGTAAATGTTTTTATCTGTTGGGCTTGTAAAATAACAAATTCAGTACAGTTTGTTTGTCGGCCCATTCATGTGCACAAAGGCATACTTCGTCCGCTTGCATGAGCCGGCTCGATTGGAAGAGAGAAGAGAGACCCTATCACATAATATCGATTTTAGTAACAGCATGTTGCAGTTGAGATTACTCATTCCAAAGCCTTTTTTATCATTCATATTTCAACTGTAGAGTCACCAGCTTTTATTGACCACGGTAAGTAAATCACTTGCTTTAATTATATTTTGCAAGTAATCAAATTAACACCCTGACCAATGCAATGATAAATCTACAAACTAAGTGCTATAAAAATCTGAATTTTGAATGTTAATTGCTTCAAACTCTTTTTTCAACAAACTCTTGTCCATGACACAGTTCACATGGTCTTCACATTTATAATATTTTTTCTCACAGGAATACAGTAGCAATAGTCTTTATAACAATTTAAGGGTCGTTGGAAGCTAATAGATTTTTATAAAAAGATAGGACAAAATCGATTTAATTTCTCAAAGTGGTAGTGGTTTGAGGGCGATCCACCCTGATCTTCAGGACCCAAGGCGAAGTTTGTGAATAATGCGACTAAATAGGGGAGTAAAATCTAGTGTGTGCGCACCAACTTCGAGAATTTAAATTTCAATAACCAAGCGAAGCTGGCATTCGTAATGTCTTAGAGAATAGTCAAAACGCAGTCAAAATCTATATCGAATAAATTACGCGTCAATAGAACACTTAACAAAATTGGATTATCATATTTTATTTCATGAAATCCATTGGGTAAAATAGTATATTCTCGTTTAGTTTAATTTGATCGCAATTCCTTTCCTTGGTGAAATCCGTCTTTAGTGTAACATTGGTGGTTCGTCATAGCATTTAAGATTAACATGAAGGGATAAGCAGTGATGTGTTAAAATTAAAAAATGTCTTGTGTCATCGGATTTTAGTCCCATGTATTATTAGACGAGCCTAATTGCCGTCAACTGTACCTTTAGGGCCTGTATGACGTACCGTAACTAAATGTAGAAAAAATCTATAATTGTGTGTAAAAGTCTCCAATACGTGCTTAAAGAATAGACACCATTTTATTTACGCACGATGTGTGGATAGTAAATAGGTCATCAATGAACTTTTAACTTTCATCGTGAACTTTCTAGTGGCAGTAATTTTTTAATACCGTGTTTAATACAAGTTTGGGTGAACTGAGTAAACAATGGTAAAACCACAGTAACTTTTAACGTAATTCGGACTACATACGTAAAAGTAATAAATGTAATGATTCAATGTCTTCGTGTATGGACTAGTTTCTAAATTGAAATTTGTACAAATAAGTAATTATATTTAGACTCAGATGAATGGCAGTCAACGATAGTGTCCGGAAGACGGCAAAATTTAAGAATACTTAGATGATAAAGAAAGTTGGAAATGAGCTGTTCGTTCAACTATGCTACTCAAGTGAATTGACAGAATGAGTTGCTTGCCGGATTCTTGTCAGGTCGGGGTAGCTTTCAAACCGGTGCGGTGTTTTATTTGCTAAACTCACACCATGCTGGTTGTATTTGTGACAGACAGTATTCTCTCAACGAATAGAATATAAAATGTTATGGTTATAATCCAAATCTGCTGAGATATTATAAATTACTGCAACAATGTTTTTGACGTTCATTTTTTGCAATATTTACAGAAAGCTCTGATCTTTGCAGCAAACTAGCGACATATCGCGAACTTAGTTTTATGAACTTAATTTATTAAATGGATAATTTATTAATTAAAACAGGTTTTTTTTTAATCTGAATGATATTTTTCAACTTATTTATTTATTTATTATATATATTATAAGGGTGTTTAACATCAGACATACAGTCCAGACTCCCTGTTGATCAGCAATTACAACAATTTTTGGTTTATAATAAATCGTTGAAGTCTCCGTGTGTGATGAGGTTTTGCAGGAGCTAATTCCTTGAGTTGTTGTTGACATTAATATGTTTTCAGGGCTTCCTTTCTCGTTGGATAATGGTATAGTACAGTTGATTATTGTAAAAGCCAAGGACATACAAATCAAAGAAAAAGATCTAGAAAAAGATTATTTTCAGTAACCTGTTATAGTTCCAGGGTTCTTGTCTACCGCTACGAGTTATATTCACGGACGGGTCAGATTATTCAAAATTAGCGTTCCAAATAATACCAGATGTTTTCTTTCTTTTATTAACAAATGTTTGCCTGTATGCGAAAAATCTGATTTATATTGTAATTTTTGTGACTTGGTTATAAGTGATAATAACTATCAACTGTGAGTGCTATTCTTTGTCTCAAGCAGACGGTTCAGTACTATACAACTAGAAATACACCAGTATACGCTTGACATCTAACTTCTTTGCTTTTCTATAAACTCCTCCAAAATGGCTTCATCGATTCTTATGAAATTTTTGTGCATGGATAAAGTCTGAGAATCGGTCATAAACATGTTATGGCATCTAGAATGTTTATCCGCATTCTAGATGCCATAACACAAGCTAGCTAAGCTATGCTTACCATGGATCTAGATACCTGCTAGTAGCGGATGATCATATAAATTTTAACGAAATGTAATCGAAAATAAAAATAAAAAACATTTAGATAATAAAGTTTATTACTTATTTATTTATTTATATATTTTAATTTATTTATTACTTTTTATTAAATTAATAACTGTGATTACAAATGAGACAGCCCTGAATCGTTAGTACCGAGTAAAATGTATGTTCGAATTGAAAAAATATTTTTGTTGCATAGTCGTAGCCACGTGGTTCCTGGTAGAATAGAATTTGGACCACCCTATCTCTTCTCATGTGGTGTCGTACAACTAATGGGCTGTTTAGCATCAGGCATATACAGCCCAGATTTAGCTTCAGATGCATGGCTTGAGTCGCTTCGTCATTTGTTGTAATCGCAGGTATTATATTTAACTAACCTTGATCAAATTAGTCCTGTATGTCGTAATAATAGCATATAATAATAAAAATAATAAGTAGGTATTTATTCATTTGTAAGTTTAAAATTTTCAATAACTTTATTATAAACTGTCCTACAGCTCGGGTACAGTGCCTTCGGCTTGGAAAGAGGTGAATGTACAGCCGATCCCCAAGAAGGGGGATCGCTCAGAGCCAGCCAACTATCGACCCATAGCCGTCACCTCAGTGCTGTGCAAGGTCTTCGAGGAATCAGCTATACTGTTGAAGTATGCTCCAGATTTATCATGAGATGGGTCTAACCATTCCACAGGCTCTGGATTACCCCATCCCGGTATCCGGATTTCCACTCCAGGTGCATTTTTCGTAGTCCTCGTAACATTGTTATATTCAAGCTTCAAGTTGTCAACCCAGCAGTCAATAACAAATGGAACGAGAAGCTCCAAATTCAGCCAAATGTTGAAAAAAGCGGGTGATATTTTCGCACATATGTAATGAACCACCTCGGTTTTATTTAGCTTCGCTTCGAGCTGAGATCCTCCATCTCCCGGTACTGTTAAACATTAAAAATGTTAAGTCAATCAATATTTTATAATTGCAATCTATTTATGGAAGATAGTGGGTTATTGAATTTGAGCACTCATTTGTGTGGGATGGTGAGGCTCCCCTATATCGCACCTTTAGTAGCTATTCTAATAAGCAAACCTCCACCCACATGGAAGTATGATTTCATTCCCACAACCCTCGGGAATACTTTGGAATGGGTTACTTTTTATCCCGAGAATAGTCTCGGGATGAAAAGTACAATACACCGGCCAACCAAACGCCACCACTTGTCTATGGGGCCAGATCTGTGACATACCGAAAGTAGATGGCATACATCCACTACCACTGTAACTTAGAACTTATACAACAATTATGATATACCTGTGATTAATCGAATAATTAATTATATTTTTGTACATTCCTATGCTACGGGTAGACATAGCTTGGATAAATGTATTAAGAAAACTGCCAACCCTTATTTTGTCACTCAAAATCGGAAGTTGAAAAGCGCTCAAAAAGGTTTATCCAAAGAGATTTCATTATAAAATTCTTTGGTTTAGAAAGGAAACCTCATTTTAAATTTAAGAAGTTTTGAATGCCGATATTTTAATACAAAGATGCCGAGGCTGCTGCCGGAGACCCGTATCCGTCCGCCTCTCGAGGCGGACCGACGAAATGCGGCTCGGTCCGCTGATGGTGGTGAGCCTCAGATATTGCTCACCGCGGAGCTTCCGGCTCTTCCGCCGTCGCCTCCCCCCATACCCGTTCAAGAGGCAATCCATAAGAAGGGAAAGACCAAGAAGCCGAAGAAGAAGTCGGCCGCAGCAAGGGAGGCGGAGGCCGCCCGCCAGACCTCTCTCGTATCCTCGTCGGTAGTTCCAGCGGCGTCTTCGTCGTCGTCCTTGTCTTCGGCGTCTTCGCCACTAGAGGGCTGGAATAAAGTCGCAGCCCGGCCGAAGGCTTCAAAGCCGGTTCAGGCCCGTGCTGCACGTCTTTAATGAAGTTGGGTAAATTCGGGATCATTGTATTTAATTCTTCATATAATTCAAATGGTTGGAAGTCAGAATCAGGGCCACACCACCATCTCTTCCCATGCGGTGTCGTACAAGGCGACTAAGGGATAGGGCTGTTTTACATCAGACAGATATATACCGCCCAGACTCAGCCTCAAATGCATGGCTCGAGTCAACAATAGTGCCCGGCATACGGCAATAGGCTCACCCCCTATTACGTGGGACCGAATACAATTATTGGTGAAATGTGGGTGTTAATTCACCTCTGCCTAACCCTCCAGGGATAAAGGCGTGATTATACGTATAGTTTTGGATTTGGCCATCCAATCTCTTTTCAAAAATTCACCTTTTATACAGAAGTTAATAGTGTGAGAAGGCCTCTTGAAAAGTTTTCATAGATTAAATATGCATATCTTAACAAAGGCGAAGTGAACACTTAAATTTAATTAAAAAGGTTATATATATATATATATATTTGATTGTCAACAGCTTGCGAGTTCGCGGGTATACAGTGTCAGATCCAGTTTGGTGATCACAGAGAAGATAAACATATTTTATGTCAGCAAGTGCATTCCTAATCTTAAAAATTATGTCACTATAATTACAACTCCTCAGAAAATCTTCTTGTCCAATCATAATTATACAATAATCATTCATGGTGAAATTCTTGAGCTTTGTTTGAAGACTACTAAGTAAATTTAAAATACCCTGATTTGGAGAGAGATAATGGGTCTGGGTGTTTCTATATATGATATGTATGTATTTACAAAAAAAAGTATCTAAGTATGTTTATCCGCATTATAGATCCCATAACACAAGCTAGTTAAGCTACGCTTACTATGGGTCTAGATAGCGTTGTGTAGAATGTCATGGAATATTTATTTGTTATTTATTTATCTCGTTTCCGACGAGTATTTCACCTCCGTTTTGTATTTAGGGCATATTCTATTTATTTGAGTTATCTGTTTTCTACCTTCAAGATATGATTTTATTAAATTTAGTGCATTTCCCCTTATTCCGTAAGTATACAGCTTATCTATCAGTATAGAGTAACTCATGCCTTATGTATACTTAGCTGTCTGAGTTTTTGTTTCTGGAAAGATCCCGTAAATCCTCAAGCCTCAAGTAAATAGGTTTCTTATAGAGAAACCTGTCTCATCGTAGATCACGTCATACGTTACATGAGGAAGAGGTATAAGCCTAAATGATTACAAACAATGAAAATATCGTTTTTCCTTTAAGCTCGGAAGGAGATCGGATAGGGGAGGGGGAGGAATCGTTTTCAAGTGTTAACTACACATTGTTCGGGTCTGTAAAAGGGCCGGAGTGTAACTCTATGATGGGTCTTTCCGCTGATAACACGGCGTGCCCTGCGCTTGGTAATATCATAATGAATGTATACGTTAAGGTAGGTACCGTATCAAGCTTAACAATAATAAACATACATATAATCACGCCTTTATCCCCTGAGGGTTAGGCAGAGGTTAATTAACACCTCAAGTCGACGCCGCCTTTAGTCTTATTATAGAACTCTACTATCTCCGGTAATTGAGTTGTTGCATCAAGATCTGCCGTTGCATGCATAGTTGACAACATGGGGACAATTTTTTTCTGTTTGGATCTCGGTGGGCAGTAAGACAAAAGAGTGAGTTCTTCTGAAAAGGCAAACATTGCTGTGTTGCGGACGGCGAGATCTTTTTCTGTCGCAAACAGAGGAGTTCTCATTGTACCTATTAATAGCCCGGTACACAAACATTTGACTAATACCAAGCGTATGGAGAGTTTTAAAAATTACATTCGGCTCCATACCAACTTTGTGTAATGCAATCACAGCGATTCGGTTTTCTTTATCACCCACTACAAACTCAAACCCGATCTCGATCACGTTCACGATATACGATGCTCACTGTATCCACTCGCGATTTTGTTTTAGCTTGTTCCCGGTTGTTTTTGCAAAGATTTATTCTGATACTGATGTCAGTGACCATGATAGTTTAAAAACGTATGTACTTGTATGTCCGCGGATTCCTCTGAGTTAGTTATCGAGCTTATACAGCTTTGTTATGGTGCCTCCGGCCGGGGTGCGAGGGATATGCCTGTCAACCTCACCTTTGGCAACCAAAGCGACCCACAGGCGGCGTGCGTTTTAGTCGGTTCGAGTCCGACATAACCATGCAGATTATTTGCACGTTATATATATCTTCTAACGCAATCATTAGTGCATCCTGTTTATTTAATAAGCCCGCAATATTTTGGTGAAAAAGTGTGAGGGTATCATGCTTAGTTTCGGGGTCGAAAAAAATTTAAGACTGGTTTCGAGGGCGGGGTTTTAAATTATATTCACTAGAAGGTAAACTGTTTCCGGTTCGAAGCTACCACGAATCTACACTTTGAGAAATATATGAGCTGTTTATGTTTATTAACATCGAAAGGGCTCTCGCCTTCAGGATTCATTGGTTGCCATGGGTTCCGGCAAGAAGTCTCCCCACCCCCATGGTCCAGTGTTGTGTTACGAACCTCAAGTGGTGTGGCGCTAAGTGGCGCTTAGATAAAAACTAACAAATCGGCAAAATTCGGTGCGTTTAAAGAAAGGTGTTTTTGATAATCCTCGGCCCAAGAAGTTTACCTACAAGGAGGCCCGATTGAAAAAAAAACTTTTTGAAAGTTTTGAAATCACACGTTTTGGCGCGCGGCGGTCAGATTTTCCGTCTATCTCATCACATGATCGCTGATACGAAGCTTTGCAAGAAAAATAATAATAATAATAATAATAACGTTTATTTCAGTAATCTTTTGCATACACTTTGCTGAGACTTCCCAGTGAGTAATCAAAGATACTCGTATTCAACATCTGAATTGTCTATGTTTCACGTTTAGTTTAAATTATGAATGTTATATTCTATATTACGTTTTATTTATGTTAAATAGGTATGTGATATGCTGTTATTGGTTAATTTTGATTGTTTTTATTATATACCCATGCATAACTTTATCTACAGTCAGCCTCAGATAGATCTTGACGAACAAAATTTTCACGATGAATGACCTCCGCCTTCCATGAGCGGAGGTCTGGGGGTGACAGGTGAAGCCGCTTATCACCCTAGCAGAAGTAGGCCGGGGCAACGCGCGTAGCGCGTCTCCCCTTTCCGGGGACGAGCTCGGGACCCTGCGATTTCCGCAAACGAGGAGGGCCAGATAATACAAAGATGTCATGTTAAAAAAAACTCTTTAATGTATATTTTATTTTTCTTCAATAATAATTAGAATATCGTCTAATAAGTGCGCAGGGGGCAAGCCTGCGTGATCGCGCACCGCCGGTGGACCAGACTCCGTAGGAGGCGTAGCCGAACCGCAGATACGGAGCCCCGAGTGGCGGAGCTTCATGTGGGATACAGGGAGGCCAGAGATGCCCTCCGAGCGGAGATTAAGCGGGCGAAAGCCGCGGCTTACAAGGAGCTCATGGAGACGCTGGAGCGGGACCCATGGGGGCGGCCTTACCTTATGGTAAGAGGAAAGCTGCGCCCCCGGGCCCCGCCGTTGACCTGGGTTCTCCAGCCAGCTCTACTCGGTGGAGAGCACACGTGTTTCCTTCTTCCTACAGTCCCGGGTCCTTTAAGCGGGGCGTGATAAAGCATCTGATGAGGCCGCCAAGCTGAGTGCCACCATTGTAACATTACTTAGTGTCAGTAATGGTGACCCTCTTTCCTGAGACTTTGCCTTTATGTAAGATAATATTCCTATAAGTGGTGATATCCGTTATTACTATGGAAATAATGCCAATATTAACTTGTATTGAAAATATTAGTTGCTAAATATTTGTCATTCTAAATATCCCATTGTATTTATACCAGATACAGCGGATACCTGTCAATACATATTTAAGATCTAAGTCTATTGTAGTAAACAGAATCAAGACTTGTCATGTCGGGGGACCCTAACTGGTAGAGCTTTACGTCATATTATCAGAACGATCCAAGGTCCCCCGACAATGACAACGCTTGAATCAAAATATGTATTACTAGGTAGCGGCGGCCATCTTTGATCTTTTTTTTTTCAAACATAGCTAAAAACGATATTTAACGAACAAGAATCAATCACGAGGTTTGATAGTGGAAATGATACTGCTCAATATGGGAGATCTTCGTTTTTGGATGCGGCTGGCAGTTTCCTGAGTGGAACAGGTGGGCAAGTGGTGACTAGCATTGCAAAGGACTTCATCGCCAGGTCTACGGGCAGCAGTCAGGTTCAAACTATGGATGTGTCTGTACATCAGGTTAAGTGAGTATACTACTTGATTCTGAACAGAGTACGTTTTGTTATTAACCCCAACAGGCGCATTGTTCTATTTAAGATTGAGTTTCAAACGCAGTCGTAGCTTGTGTAGACGGTAGATTTCATTTCATTAAAGTACATTGTTGAGAAAATTTAATTCAACCTGTTACATCCAAAAAGTAGGTATGTTATTGTACAGTTAACAGTACCTACGATTTTCTACTTGGACACTCGAAAAATCTTGGTTTATCGTAAAAATTAGTTTTTTCACATACAGTAATATAAAATCCCAGAATTTACTGAAAACAAACGTTCAAGCAAGCTCGTTACATTTCGCATTAGATCAATTTAAAAAGTGTAAAATAAAAATTATATTTAATTTATATCTTTGAATGAGCTGAAAAAGTTACTCACACAAATTCATATAATGTTTGGATTCAGTTTGTTCATTAGAAATCTTACTTTACATTTCAGCATGGCAATTTCACCAGAAATCGGATAGTGGCATAAGCTGTGCGTTATCATTCTTTACCGTGTGACTTGCGATTTTTTTCACTTCACTAAAATATATAGGCACATAAGGATGAAATTCGTGCTAATAGCGATAACATACCTACTGACTAGATCATAGAGCAGTGTTTCTCATCATGAATGTGTCTTAAACTCAAGAAGTACATTCGATCTATAGTAATGATGAAGGTGCTGACAGTAAGTTACTATAGATCGAATGTACTCCTTAAGTTTAAGGTGCTAACAGTAGGTTTCTATAGATCGAATGGACGCCTTAAACTCAAGAAGTACAT